>CM050176.1:6619089-7014588 GCA_027410445.1 Discoglossus pictus | reverse complement strand
CTGATCTGTGTGAAAACTAGAGAGTTATAGTGAGGGTAAGGCTGGTACTGACCCTGATCTCTGGGTAAACTGGAGAGTTATAGTGATGGCAAGCCTGGTACTGACCCTGATCTGTGTGAAAACTGGAGAGTTATAGTGAGGGTAAGGCTGGTCCTGACCCTGATCTGTGGGAAAACTGGAGAGTTATAGTGAGGGTAAGGCTGGTACTGACCATGATCTCTGTGGAAACAGGATAGTTATAGTGAGGGTAAGGCTGGTACTGACCCTGATCTGCGTGAAAACTGGAGAGTTATAGTGAGGGTAAGGCTGGTACTGACCCTGATCTGTGTGAAAACTGGAGAGTTATAGTGAGGGTAAGGCTGGTACTGACCCTGATCTCTGTGAAAACTGGAGAGTTATAGTGAGGGTAAGGTTGGTACTGACCCTGATCTGTGTGAAAACTGAAGAGTTATAGTGAGGGTAAGGCTGGTACTGACCCTGATGTCTGTTAAAAAAAACTGGAGAGTTATAGTGAGGGTAAGGCTGGTACTGACCCGGATCTGTGTGAAAACTGGAGAGTTATAGTGAGGGTAAGGCTGGTACTGACCCTGATCTGTGTGAAAACTGGAGAGTTATAGTGAGGGTAAGGCTGGTACTGACCCTGATCTGTGTGAAAACTAGAGAGTTATAGTGAGGGTAAGGCTGGTACTGACCCTGATCTCTGGGTAAACTGGAGAGTTATAGTGATGGCAAGCCTGGTACTGACCCTGATCTGTGTGAAAACTGGAGATTTATAGTACGGGAAAGGCTGGTACTGACCCTGATCTGTGTCAAAACTGGAGAGTTATAGTGAGGGTAAGGCTGGTACTGACCCTGATGTCTGTAGAAACTGGAGAGTTATAGTGAGGGTAAGGCTGGTACTGACCCTGATCTGTGTGAAAACTGGAGAGTTATAGTGAGGGTAAGGCTGGTACTGACCCTGATGTCTGTGAAAACTGGAGAGTGTTAAGGAGTAGGGTCGCTGGCACCACTCATGATCCCCTGATAAAACTGGAGAGTGTTGATGGTTGATGAGGAGGGGGACTGGTATATATATATTTCTATTTATATATATTATTATACATATATTATACATACTTTTATATATATATATATATATATATATACAGTGGATATAAAAAGTCTACACACCCCTGTTAAAATGTCAGGTTTCTGTGCTGTAAAAAAATGAAACAAAGATAAATCTTTTCAGAACTTTTTACACCTTTAATGTGACCTATAAACTGTACAGCTCAATTGAAAAACAAACTTTAATCTTTTAGGTGGAGGGAAGAAAAAAAAAAAGAAAAATAATGTGGTTGCATAAGTCTGCACACCTTCTTATAACTAGGGATGTAGCTGTGTTCAGAATTAGGCAATCACAAATAGTGTTAAATAGGAGTCAGCATACACCTGCCATCATTTAAAGTGCCTCTGATTACCCCCAAATAAAGTTCAGCTGCTCTAGTTGGTCTTTCCTGAGATTTTCTTAGTCGCATCCCACAGCAAAAGTCATGGTCCACAGAGAGCTTCCAAAGCATCAGAGGGATCTCATTCTTAAAAGGTATCAGTCAGTAGAAAGGTACAAAAGAATTTCCAAGGCATTAGATATACCATGGAACACAGTGAAGACAGTCATCATCAAGTGGAGAAAATATGGCACAACAGTGACATTACCAAGAACTGGAGCTCCCTCCAAAATTAATGAAAAGACGAGAAGAAAACTGGTCTGGGAGGCTACCAAGAGGCCTACAGCAACATTAAAGGAGCTGCAGGAATATCTGGCAAGTACTGTCTGTGTGGTACATGTGACAACAATTTCCCGTATTCTTCATATGTCTGGACTATGGGGTAAAGTGGCAAGACGAAAGCCTTTTCTTACGAAGAAAAACATCCAAGCCAGGCTACATTTTGCAAAAACGCATCTGAAGTCTCCCAAAAGCATGTGGGAAAAGGTGTTATGGTCTGATGAAACCAAGGTTGAACTTTTTGGCCATAATTCCAAAAGATATGTTTGGTGCAAAAACAACACTGCACATCACCAAAAGAACACCATACCCACAGTGAAGCATGGTGGCGGCAGCATCATGCTGTGGGGCTGTTTTTCTTCAGCTGGAACTGGGACCGTAGTTAAGATAGAGGGAATTATGAACAGTTCCAAATACCAGTCAATATTGGCACAAAACCTTCAGGCTTCTGCTAGAAAGCTGAACATGAAGAAGAACGTCATCTTTCAGCATGACAACGACCCAAAGCATACATCCAAATCAACAAAGGAATGGCTTTACCAGAAGAAGATTAAAGTTTTGCAATGGCCCAGCCAGAGCCCAGACCTGAATCCGATTGAAAATCTGTGGGGTGATCTGAAGAGGGCTGTGCACAGGAGATGCCCTCGCAATCTGACAGATTTGGTGTGTTTTTGCAAAGAAGAGTGGGCAAATCTTGCCAAGTCAAAATGTGCCATGCTGATAGACTCATACCCAAAAAAGACTGAGTGCTGTAATAAAACCAAAAGGTGCTTCAACAAAGTATTAGTTTAAGGGTGTGCATACTTATGCAACCATATTATTTTATTTTTATATTTTTTCTTCCCTCTACCTAAAAGATTTCAGTGTGTTTTTCAATTGAGTTGTACAGTTTATAGGTCACATTAAAGGTGGAAAAAAACTTCTGAAATGATTTATCTTTGTCTCAATTTTTTACAGCACAGAAACCTGACAATTTAACAGGGGTGTGTAGACTTTTTATATCCACTATATATATATATATATATATATACATATACATACACATACACACATATATATATATATATATATATATATATATATATATATATATCAAGTCAAACCACAGAGATAATCATAAGCCTGCTACTATATATATATATATATCAGTAACATAAGAAAGCAGAAGCCAAAGTACAGCAACAATTAGAGTTTTTACATTATGCCAAAACATTTTATTTCATGCCTTTTTCTTTAGCGTTCAGTTTTGACCTAAGGCTGAAGTTCTGTGCCAAATTTTACATCCTTGATAGTTCCCTCCATAAGTTGGTGCCCTCTGCAGACACCCACTACGCCCATACAGTAAAGCCTACCATGCATAGGGGCACATTCAATTGCGATTTGGCCAACTGGATAGGGCTCTATATTAGCACACAGCATATTTTTTTTACAGATGTTTTTAGTTAGTGAACTTCTTTCCAAAAGCAAGATCTTCACTAACTAAAAACTAATTAATGCAATTTATGCTTAATTCTAGCTCAATTATCTAACACTTCTACTCACATTTTTTATAACAACTAATTAAAATTATATCGATCTGTGTGCGTAATTTTTTTTTAACAATAGCTAGGACCTTGACAGTGTCGCTTTAAGTGAGAAGTCCCTGGTTTGTAGAATGCATACTAATGGCTAATAAAAGCCAACTCATTAATTGTTCAGAACTGAAGAGGTTAATTAAGGCGAGCCAGCACGTGCTATGTTTTGTGTATGTTGACATACGGGGCTGTGCACACACATGGATGTTGACACGGACACACGGAGCTGGGGGCAGACAGCTGGGAGATGAGGCTGGGCTTGGCTGGCACACAAGGTGGGTAGAGTCCGGCACTGGACAGATGGCAGGTGGCGGTGCGTGAAACTGGCTTATTTTGTAAATGTGCCATTAGGTGCTCAGACTGACCATGTTATTACAGAGGGATTCTCCTCCTCCCCATCCCCAGATATAGGAGCATCCACAGTAGAAATAATAGTCCCCATCAATGGGGATTTACATGCAGAGCTTAACATTAGAGTTTTACGCTATATAGCGGTGGCTCCCATCTTTTTCCATCTGAGGACAGGCTCATAACATCCCAGTTCAGGCAGGGATCAACTTTAAGATCCGGACCATTTTTTCCAGGGTGATACTACATGTGACACACCAGATTTGAATTTAGTTGTGCAATGATTTGAACAGAGCACATTTAAACTGCAAATAAATCAATGAAAAATCTGTCCGACCCATGACTAATAGTATTGGTGGCTTTAATGTATTACACACTCCTCATTCATCTTTGTTCCTGAGGACCTGCAGATAAGGTCTTGGGCAGTAGTGGAGCTATTGCTGGTGTAGCAGGTGCAAAGCACTGGGACCCCCAACGTTGTAGGGGCCCTCTGCTACTGCAGCAGCCTGGAGTCAAGAGAGGCTGATCATTTATTTGAAATGGGGCAGATAATTATTATTATAGAAAGGTGATCTGATCACCCTAAGATATATATTTTTTTATTAACCATTACAAGATTTTAAGGGAAGGCGGCAAATTATTTGGCATTGGGTCCCTCCATTCACTAGCTATATCACTGGTCTTAAGAATCAGTGCTGGTTCTAAGACCGGTTGTTGAGAACCACTGTTATATACAAAAAATGGCTATAATAAAAAATTGAGCGAAAGTATTAAATAATTGCATTTTTTGGATCGCTACCTTGTCTAGTGAAGGGCTTATGTAATTCAGTGAAGCTGTGAGCTATACCATGTAGCTACCCAAGATGGGCAGGTGATAGCAGACAAATTGCGGTCCACTGGAGAAGGAACTGGCAACCAACTCCAGTATCTTAGTCAAGAAAACCATAGACATAACCATAGATGTGCCTTGTGTGCTGCGGTCCATAGGGTCACGGAGAGTAGGACACAACTGAATGACTAAACAACAACACAATATGATTGCTTACATTTTTTAATACCTGTTAAACTTTTGGAAAATAAAAAAAACACAACACATTAAATAATTGAGGTTGAAAATTTGATATTTTAAGCTTAAACTATTTATACAGGACCTTGCTTCTTTAATTCTTATTGTCTATGGCCATAGTGAAGGTTGATCAGGAACAACAGTATTCCCAGTTGGCATAAATCTTTATAATTATGTAGACGTTAAATTGTGAATACACTAGACTCTCAGTTAACCGGAACTCAAGCAACCAGAAACAAATTGAATACTGTACTTTAAATACAAAATGTAATTTACAGGGCTCAACAAATGCCAGGAGCCAGGTTGTCATGCCACAAAATGCTTACAGGCACCTAGATTTCATCCACTGTGTATCTCTGCAATTCAGTGTTACCAGGAAGCAGACAGGCATGAGTGACTGAGTCAGGGCAGTGTTGGCGTTACATTTCCCGGGTTCAGCACCCCACCCTCCAGCTTAACGTACCTGTGTGTAAGTGAGGAGTGAAAGCAGCTGCTGCTAGAACAGCCCTCGCTGACTTTCACGTCTCATCAAAGTACAGAATGGCTTTTTTATGTGCTTAATTGGTGCTACGATTTGTAAGTAAGAGCTTTGCAGGACCTTTTCGGTGTAAGTAAGGTGCGGCTTGGTTTAAGCTAATTACAGCCTTGACGGAAGGGTTTGCGTAGCATTTAAATAGCGACCTTGGCTTTCTTGCAGCCAAAACTCTTGTGGCAGCGTAAGATCAAAGGCTTTCCCTGAAGCGCGGGCAACCGCAAGGGAGAATAGGGCGCCGGACGGAAGGGAATAGAATACGGACGTGGCTTGCGGCCAGTCCTTGTGGCCACGCATCTCCCATTTTTAATAGAATGAGGCCCTATCTGAGCTAGTTTTGCTAGCTGTTAAACAGAGTATATTGGTCTACATTATTATAACCTACTCTAGGTATGATTGACTTGGTATCAGCCATTTCTTGTATTCATATATTCATGTGCACATTAAACACAATTTTTTGGCAAGCTGCATTGTGGACATTGCTCCAAAATATTTTTTTGCATAGCTTATTTGCCTTTAGTACCTATTATATGTGGTTTGGGCAGTATCTTGTCAAAGCCCAATGGTGATCATCATTAATAAATATTACGAGTAAACTATTTACTCTATTGCAAATAGAAGCATATATCTTCATACCTATTGACTGATAATCACTAATATAGGATTAGTTATTAGTTAGATTTTTTATACCCTAGAACTTTTGGATACCCAACCCCTGTATGTCTGTGATTGCCTTGTGGGGAAAACTTCCAGCTCTAATATAGATAGCTGATCAACCCTACTGATGTTCACCTCAGGCCTATAGAAATACGGCTTTTTTGTTTTTATTTTTTAGAAATAATTTTTTATTTTTCATGTATATTAAAAGTTATATTTTAGTATAGGGACTTCCCTTGATTTTAAGGACTAAGCTGACTATGATCCCACTGCATACCTTCCTTATCTTGCCAGTATTCTACTCTGTTACAATTTATAAATCCTATATCATTATCTCCTTTGGGAGATTTTTTGAACTATTAAGTATTTTGAGTCCATAATTAGTTGCCCTTTTTCCATCTTTTTATAGTACACTAGCAACCTTGGACTTTACCCCCTTATTTATGTTGTGTATAATATCTTATTAGATATATTTAGTAGTAGTATTTTCTTATTACATTTATTAATGTGTAGTTTTCATTTGTGCAATAACTTTGCTGTGTCTCTTTAAACGTAGATATATTGAATTTCATATTAAAATACCACTGAACGGTGGCAAAAACTTCAAGTTTGGGCAATTTGCAACAAACTATCATTAGTAGCCATGTAAACTATTAGCATAGAAGCATTTTAAAGGAAATCTTAAATTAGCAAACACTTTGTATCATGATCCCTTCCATCTTGGACTGCTAGTCTGCCTGTAAATTGAGGACGAGGATTATTTTACTGGGGCTTAATCTTATATTTAGTTGTTTCAATTAACCGAATAGACATGTAATCTGAATTCACATTTCCTCCCAGATTTCTAGTCAATTTAGGAGCACAGACAAAATGTCTGCTACCATAAAGGTAACATGGAATGTCATACTTACAAATAAAATGGCGTGTTTATTTATCTTAAACTGTAAAACATTTTCATTTTATGAAACTAGATTTATAATAGCACTTTAGTAAGTCATTTAATGATATACAGTAAAATCCCGGTTATCCGGCACCTAACCAACCGGCACTCTCAAGCAACCGGCACAGGCATCAATTCCCCATTTCAACAAAACTCCCACTAAACCCGGCATAACTATACGGCAGTTCGAGACTGCAAAAAAAAATACCAACTTTTTTTCTAATTAGTTTTTCTGGGCCTAAATGGCCCAGTTTATGTGCTATTGCCTTTTAAAGGGCATTTTGAGCGGGGTTTAAGGGTTGTTTAAACCCTTTTGGGGGGGGACTCTCGATTAACCGGCAACTACATATCCAGCAATAGGGAGTCCCCGTAGGTGCCGTATGACGGGGAGTTTACTGTATTATGTTTCACAAATAGCCTCTGCTTTCTCTAGCCAGGTGCCATGAGCACATTCTTTAGTGGGGAATAGGAAAGAGTTGGGTATGAAATGGCAGAATTGCAGTGTGCTGCACTATGGTGGAGCAACATGAGGGCATGGAAATAGCCATGCATGTGGTTCGTTCACACTGGTGGCAGCTAAGGAATTTGTCCCCCTGGCCTCCAGTTATGTAAATCTGACCCTGGTTATGGGAAGATAGTCCCACAGAACTGTCACTAAATGACTAAAAGCTCTAGCACCAAATGGTGCCAGTACATTTAACTGTGATGCCTTTGCGGGCTGAAGACTACAGGTTGGGGTGTAGGGAACCAAGAATTATTTCAAGTAGCTGGGACCCTGATCAATTAGAGCTTGGATGGTCAGCAATCCAACCTTGAAATAAATTCATTTCATTTAATAAGTAGCCAGTGCAGAGATTGAAGAATAAGTGTAATGTGCGAGGAGACATCTGGGAAATAAAGTACAAAATATGAACACGAAAAGAGAGAGAATGGGAATCTGGAACAGATAGAGAGGAGGACCCTGTGGAAGAGAGAGAGGCATGGACACCAAAGGAAAGTATGAGGATGTGGAAGACAATTGGTTTATGGGCCCACTGCTACTGGCAACTGCCTTAAATTAAGGGGGACTCTTAGAGTAGAAGGGCAGATAATCATTTCATAGAAAGGTTATCAAATTATAGCCTAAAAATAAGTCTGTCTTTTTTTATAGACCTCTAAAGCTAACTACTTTGTATAGAGAAATTGCAAGAGAGGCTGACATTTATTTTGCACCAGGGCCCTCCATTCATAGCTCCGCCATTGGTGGAAGAGATAGAGGGGTGGCAACTGAAAGAGAGAGAAAATGATGGACGTGGGAAATAGTCAGTAGACACTGAAAGAGAATGAGGGAAGGAAATGTAAGAGACAGAGGGGTGGAAACTGAAAAAGAAAGTTAATGGAAGGCATTGAATAAAGATAGAGAAAGAGAGAGAATGAGGCACCTGGAAGAGAGAAAATGGTAGAGATGGCAGAGAGAAAAATAGAGGTGGACAATGGAAGAGAGAGGGGATGAAATGGGAAAACTAGATATGAATACTGTAAGAAAGAGAATGAGAAATGTGGAAGAGAAAGATGTGGACACTGTGAAGGAGATTGAGGTAAGCAGAGACATGAGTGAAGTAGGAGAGAAATGAACTTGAGTCAAGGAGAAACATAGTTACATAGTAATTGGGGTTGAAAAAAAGACTTTTAGCTTATCAAGTTCAACATTTTAGATCTCCTCTGATCCTTGTAATATGTGGCCTAATTGTTAATAAGTGACGTGAGTGGTAAAGACAGACATGAGAAGATGTTGGGCATGAGAATTAGGTAAGGAGAAACTTGTTGAGAGAGTCATGAGAGTGAGGAAAGGAGAGACTTGAGAAGATGTTGGGAGAGGCATGGGAGTGAGGTAAGGAGACACATAAGTAAAGTAAGGAGAGACATGGTAAGATGTTGGGAGAGGGATGAGAGTGAGGTAAGTAGAGACACGAAAGTGAGATAAAGAGAAGTCGTCTTAGCCTCTGTCTCTCCAGGCTAATGCTGCCAATTCAGTGCTTTGTGCCACTAACTGGAAAAGTACTTTGGCGCAGCGTCTGGATGAAACCTCAAGATCGTGGTAAATATAACACAGTGAGAGGCTCATTTCCCAGTATGTAAAGATGCAGAATAATGTGCACCTTACAATACAGGGACGTATCTTCCTCCCACTGCGTAATTGGACTGAGAGAGAATGACAAGAAATGATAATAACAGAGAGAGGATGAGAGCGCTGGCTGGAGAGGGAGGGAGTGAGGTGAGATGTTTATAGAGGCAGCAGAGGGAGGAGGGGATGCTGCTGCCAGATGTGGCCCACTCAGACCCATCTGCAGAGTGTGATATCTGCTAACACCCGGCTAAGACTTCCCTGCTCTCATACTGAGTCCCTTATCTGCTCTCTGCACTCACACAGCAAACCTGCAGACCAGTGATCTGGAGACAAGAGGGGGTAGAGATAGAGGGGAGAGAAGAGGGAGGGAGGGATGAGAGGGAAGAGAGAGATAGGGGGGAGTGAGATACGTAGGGGAGAGAGCGATAAAAGGGGGAATGATGGGAGAGAGAGGAGAGAGAGATAGAATAGAGTAAGATAGGAGGGAGAGAAATAGAGGTGGAGAAGAGAGATGGGAAGGAGGAAAGATAAAGGGGAGAGAGGAGAGAGAGGAAGGGAAAAGATAGAAGGGAGAGTTGGGGAGAGAAGAGAGACATATGAGAGAGCAGCGATAGAGAGAGAGGAGAGAAGAGAGAGGGAGAGAAGAGAGAGAGGGGAGAGAAGAGGGAGGGAGGGATGGGAGAGAGAAGAGAGAGGGGAGTGAGATACGAAGGGGAGAGATGGAGTAGAAAGAGTTAAAAGGGTAAATGATGGGGGAGAGAGGAGAGAGAGATAGAGGGGGAGAGATAGAGTGGTGTAAGATAGGAGGGGGAGAAATAGAGGGGAGTAGAGAGATGGGAAGGAGGAAAGCTGAAGTGGAGAGAGAAGAGATAGATTGGAAGGGAAAAGATAGAAGGGGGGAAAGTTGGGGAGAGAGGAGAGACATAAGAGGGAGCAGAGATAGAGAGGAGAGACGAGAGAGATAGAGGGGAGAGAAGAGGGAGGGATGATGGGAGAGACAAGGGAGAGATAGAGGGGAATGAGATACGAAGGGGAGAGATAGAAGAGAGAGAGATAAAAGGGTGAATGATGGGGGGGAGATAGCGGGGAGAGAAGAGGAAGGGATGATGGGAGAGAGAAGAGAGAGATAGAGGGGAGTGAGATACGAAGGGGGGAGACAGAGGAAAGAGAGATAAAAGGGTGAATGATGGGGGAGAGAGAGAGATAGAGGGGAGTGAGATAAGATGGGGAGAGATAGAGGAGAGAGAGATAAAAGGGTGAATGATGGGCGAGAGAGGAGAGAGAGATAGAGGGGAGTGAGATAAGATGGGGAGAGATAGAGGAGAGAGAAATAAAAGTGTGAATGATGGGGGGAGAGAGAGAGAGATAGAGGGGAGTGATATAAGATGGGGAGAGATAGAGGAGAGAGAGATAAAAGGGTGAATGATGGGGGAGAGAGGAGAGAGAGATAGAGGGGAGAGAGATAGAGTGGTGTAAGATAGGAGAGGGAGAAATAGAGGGGAGTAGAGAGATGGGAAGGAGGAAAGCTAACGGGAGAGAGAGATCAGAAGGGAAAATATAGAAGGGGAGAGTTGGGCAGAGAGGAGAGCCAAGATAGATAGAAGAGAGAGAGAGGGGGAATAAAGAGGAAAGAGAGAGGGGAGTGAGATAAGATTTGGAGAAATAGGGTGAGAGAGAGAGAGGAGGGGGAAAGTTAAAGTGAAGAGACAGAAAATAAGGGGGTTAAATAGAGGGTAGAGAGAATATGAAAGGGGAGTGTTGGGTGAGAGAGCAGAGATTGAGAGGAGAGATGTGAGAAAGAAGTATAGAAACAGGGAGAAGGCATCATGGAGATAGGAGGGGGCAGAGAAATATATGAAGCGGGAGAGACAGACGGGGAAGAGAAAGAGGAGTATGGATAAAGAGGGGAGAGAGGCATGGGAGTTCTTAGATTTTATGCCACCCTATGGCATCAGATTTGTGCACCCCCCACACTCAACTTACAACTACTTATTTGCCCTTGTCATATCCAAACCACCAGTGTATATTTGTTTATGTATACATATAGCATGTCAGAAATAATCAGGAGCACTCACAGAAAAGAGTACTATATATAGACATCTCATTGCATCCTGCTGTACCCTGAAAATGTACTGCCCTAGGCCTGGGCCTTGAGGGCCTAGAAAGAAACAAACATTGGTGATAGGAGAGAGATATTGGGGAGAGTGAGATAAAAGGGAGAGAAATTGAGCATGGAGAGGAAGGAGAGATGGAGAGGAGGGAGATATAAAATAAGTGGAGAGATAAAGAAGCAAACAGAGAGAGGAGCTAGAGAGATACGAAAAGGAGAGGAAAAGGGGAGAACAGATGAAGGAATGGATGAGAGATAGAATAGTGAGACAGAGAGGTGCAGACATGAAGGGGAAAGAGGTGCCAAAGACATAGGAGGGGCAGAGATAGCAGGAAGATGATCTGAGGAATTGGGGGGAGGAAGACAAAATTTGACAGAGAGAGGAACCAAAGATATAGGATAAAGAATAGATAATGGAAAGATGAGCCAGAGAGGCACGAAGCTCACAGGGGAGCGAAGAACTAGAGAGTTTGGAGAGAAAGTGTTTGTGTTGGGGGGAGATACTCAATGTCAGGGGATAGCATGATTTGAACTTAGCTAAACCACTTCAAAGGCTGTAACAACTGGACCCTCTGTAAAACCCTCAGGAATCCTGATAGTTATGGGACTGGTGCTGGTGCAATTGGGGTAGGGGGCTGCATGTCTTGGAGGCCCTGTGTTTGGGATGCACATATTTCTTTATCAGTGCACCAGCCTGCCCTTATCTCCTCCTAGCACTCATCCAGCCTGCACAGCAGGGGGGGAGCCTGCTGTGACTCCTTCTAATCAGCAGTATAAGAGAGCTGCTCGCACTGCTGGGTGCCACGCTGTGTGGCAGGGTAGACTGCACAGTGTCATCCTGGCCAGTGGAAATTTAAAGTAAGGCTGCAGCCACATTTTATATCTAGGACCAGTGATTAACTCTCACAGGTTTGGATAAGGAAGGCAAGCATTCCTCATTGAAATATATTACAATAATGATAATTATTTAACAGTGACTATTATTATTTATCCAAATGGGCATGTTCTTCTTCCTTACCCCCTTCACTGTGAAATATAATTCATGGCCATAGATAGAGAGCTAATTCCCAGACATTTTATGCTTTAAATACCTACAGCCTTATTAAATTGCAATTTGGCCAATTGAATAGGGCTCTATATAAGCACAGAGCATATGTTTTTACAGAAGTTTTTAGTTAGTGAACTTCTATCCAAAAGCAAGATCTTCACTAACTAAAAACTTCTGTAAAAAAAATATGCTCTCCTGTTATTTATAGCCCTATTCAATTGGCCAAATCGCAATTTAATAAGGCTACTAGTTTTCAAGCTCACTTATCTTAACAATTCCATAAAAAATGCAGTTAAACTTGTTTAATTGTGTACTTTTCATTTATGTCTAAATTGGATATTTTCAGTCTTACTTTACATAGGGAACAATTTCTTAATCCTCTTTTCATAAGGTGACATTTTTTTGTGATTGATAGATGGAGTAGTAGCCATATTAAATCTGACATAATTCGTACATTTTGTATCTAGATACTTTAAATAAATTATCTATAAATTATCTATAGAAACTACAAAAATAAACTTCAGACTGTCCTTGAGCTTAGAATCCAGTGTTCAAAGTGATTTCTCCAAAGCACCTTTCAAGATTGAAAATATATATATCTTAGAATTTTATATCTACCGACTTCTACTGCCCATTTTCAGAAAAGGACAGCTTGCAAGGATAAATGCAAGCCCTACTCCTGCAGAAATGGAAACAGCACCTTAATACATGCAACCTTCACCAGAATATCATAGATTTCTTCAAGCACCAGTAAACAAATTATTTTTGTTTAATTAATGCAGCTGCCTGCACAAAAAAAGAGACTAGACTCCGTTTTTCAGGTGACTACACAAGGGCATATCAGTAATTAATACCAACGATCTCTCATAAATAAAAGATGAGAGTTTCTTTTATGTGGGTGTATCAGAAAGGCTGGTATCTCAAAATAGCAAGCCACAATTTGTTACAACATTCAATTGATAAAGTACTTGTTAACACCTATAGATTTAAATTGTACCATATTTGAAACTTCTGCTGGGTCTCACTTCTATTAAAATATTATGGAAAAGCCTGAAAGCTTTCAGGACAAGAAATGACCCTGAGGGTGTGGGGAGATAATGAAGCTCAGGACCACCAGAGGAATATTCGTTATAATGACATTTTGTTAATTGCTAATCAGAGCACCAAACAAATAATTTGTTTAAAAAACATTTTAAAAAAATGATAGTGATATTGGTAACTCTTCTTTTGTTGTTGTTTTTGTTTCTTAATATAATTCTTATTTTCAGTAATTTTATATATATTATTTTAAAAATCACTAAAATCATATGAGAACAAAAAATAATCAATATACCACAGGAATATAAACTTTTACCAAGGCTATTAAATAGGCAGAGAAAACTGGACTGAGTACATATATATATATATATATATATATATATATATATATATATATATATATATACACACACAGTAATTATACAGGGGGCTGGACTGAGAATACACATAATAAACATACAGTCGGCTGGTCTGAGAATACACACAATAAACATACAGTGAGCTGTACTGAGAATACACACAATAAACATACAGTCGGCTGGTCTGAGAATACACACAATAAACATACAGTGAGCTGTACTGAGAATACACACAATAAACATACAGTGGGCTGGACTGAGAATACACACAATAAACATACAGTGAGCTGTACTGAGAATACACACAATAAACATACAGTCGGCTGGTCTGAGAATACACACAATAAACATACAGTGGGCTGGACTGAGAATACAGACAATAAACATACAGTGGGCTGGACTGAGAATACACACAATAAACATACAGTGGGCTGGACTGAGAATACACACAATAAACATACAGTGGGCTGGACTGAGAATACACACAATAAACATACAGTGGGCTGGACTGAGAATACACACAATAAACATACAGTGGGCTGGACTGAGAATACACATAATACACATACAGTGGGCTGGTCTGAAAAACACACAATAAACATACAGTGAGCTGTACTGAGAATACACACAATAAACATACAGTGAGCTGTACTGAGAATACACACAATAAACATACAGTCGGCTGGTCTGAGAATACACACAATAAACATACAGTCGGCTGGTCTGAGAATACACACAATAAACATACAGCCAGCTAGTCTGAGAATACACACAATTAACATACAGTGGACTGGACTGAGAATACACACAATAAACATACAGTCGGCTGGTCTGAGAATACACACAATAAACATACAGCCAGCTAGTCTGAGAATACACACAATAAACATACAGTCGGCTGGTCTGAGAATACACACAATAAACATACAGTGGGTTGGTCTGAGAATACACATAATTAACATACAGTGGACTGGACTGAGAATACACACAATAAACATACAGTCGGCTGGTCTGAGAATAAATATAATAAACATACAGCGGGCTGGTCTGGGAATACACACAATAAACATACAGTCGGCTGGTCTGAGAATACACACAATAAACATACAGTGGGCTGGACTGAGAATACACATAATACACATACAGTGGGCTGGACTGAGAATACACACAATAAACATACAGTGGGCTGGACTGAGAATACACACAATAAACATACAGTCGGCTCGTCTGAGAATACACACAATAAACATACAGTGGGCTGGACTGAGAATACACACAATAAACATACAGTGGGCTGGACTGAGAATACACATAATACACATACAGTGGGCTGGTCTGAAAAACACACAATAAACATACAGTGAGCTGTACTGAGAATACACACAATAAACATACAGTGAGCTGTACTGAGAATACACACAATAAACATACAGTCGGCTGGTCTGAGAATACACACAATAAACATACAGTCGGCTAGTCTGAGAATACACACAATAAACATACAGCCAGCTAGTCTGAGAATACACACAATAAACATACAGCCAGCTAGTCTGAGAATACACACAATTAACATACAGTGGACTGGACTGAGAATACACACAATAAACATACAGTCGGCTGGTCTGAGAATACACACAATAAACATACAGCCAGCTAGTCTGAGAATACACACAATAAACATACAGTCGGCTGGTCTGAGAATATAGTACACACAATAAACATACAGTCGGCTGGTCTGAGAATACACACAATAAACATACAGTGGGCTGGACTGAGAATACACACAATAAACATACAGTGGGCTGGACTGAGAATACACACAATAAACATACAGTCGGCTGGTCTGAGAATACACACAATAAACATACAGTGGGCTGGACTGAGAATACACACAATAAACATACAGTGGGCTGGACTGAGAATACACACAATAAACATACAGTGGGCTGGTCTGAGAATACACACAATAAACAAACAGTCGGCTGGTCTGAGAATACACACAATAAACATACAGTCGGCTGGTCTGAGAATACACACAATAAACATACAGTTGGCTGGTCTGAGAATACACACAATAAACATACAGTGGGCTGGACTGAGAATACACACAATAAACATACAGTGGGCTGGACTGAGAATACACACAATAAACATACAGTCGGCTGGTCTGAGAATACACACAATAAACATACAGTGGGCTGGACTGAAAATACACACAATAAACATACAGTGGGCTGGACTGAGAATACACACAATAAACATACAGTGGGCTGGACTGAGAATACACACAATAAACATACAGTTGGCTGGTCTGAGAATACACACAATAAACATACAGTCGGCTGGTCTGAGAATACACACAATAAACATACAGTCGGCTGGTCTGAGAATACACACAATAAACATACAGTCGGCTGGTCTGAGAATACAGTACACACAATAAACATACAGTCGGCTGGTCTGAGAATACACACAATAAACATACAGTGGGCTGGACTGAGAATACACACAATAAACATACAGTGGGCTGGACTGAGAATACACACAATAAACATACAGTCGGCTGGTCTGAGAATACAGTACACACAATAAACATACAGTCGGCTGGTCTGAGAATACACACAATAAACATACAGTGGGCTGGACTGAGAATACACACAATAAACATACAGTGGGCTGGACTGAGAATACACACAATAAACATACAGTCGGCTGGTCTGAGAATACACACAATAAACATACAGTGGGCTGGACTGAGAATACACACAATAAACATACAGTGGGCTGGACTGAGAATACACACAATAAACATACAGTGGGCTGGACTGAGAATACACATAATAAACATACAGTGGGCTGGTCTGAGAATACACACAATAAACATACAGTGGGCTGGACTGAGAATACACACAATAAACATACAGTGGGCTGGACTGAGAATACACACAATAAACATACAGTGGGCTGGACTGAGAATACACATAATAAACATACAGTGGGCTGGTCTGAGAATACACACAATAAACATACAGTGGGCTGGACTGAGAATACACATAATAAACATACAGTGGGCTGGACTGAGAATACACATAATAAACATACAGTGGGCTGGACACAGAACACATAGTGTACACAAACACGGCTGATTAGATTGAGCACATATTGAGTGACATATAGCTTATGGGACTGTACACACACTCAGCCTGGAGTAAAACATACACAGGACACACATGACTGAGCACATGAAACTAAACACACAGTGGACTCCACTAGTCTGTGGATGGGAGCGGGGAGGAGCCGCAGTCTGTCTGTACGCACAGAGTTAAATGTCATACGTGTGCTTATAGTAAAGACCTCAGGAGGCTTTAATGACCAGGACACTTCCAAGGACAGAACTCTCTGTTTTTTTTTCTATATGTTAAATAAATTTACATTTTTGTCTTAGAACCAATTATTTGCTACTGCTGTGTTCCAGTTTCTTTACTGAGTTGATTCTGCCTGCTAATTTCTCAGCAAGATATGTCCTTGCAAAATAATGACGTTTTTATTACTCCTGTTGAAAGCACTGGCAACTATAGCTGTCACATTTTATCTCTGCAGATCTAAGCTTTCTTTATGATCACAGGATCTATCCTGTTTTATGTGCGAATTTGTGCACCGCCGCCGACTCTAGGAAAGCAGTCACGCTCGCGTCCCCATCTACATGTCAAAACTAGGTAGTATAACCCAACCCACTAAACCTAACCCCCTAAACCTCAATTCATAACCCTAACCCCCTAAACCTCACTTTCTTACTCCAACCTTAAGCCCCTAACCCCCTAACCACTTACCGGCCATAACCCTAACCCTCTAATCCTAACCCGAAACCCCTCTCCACTTACCGGGCATAGACACAGCTAGACAGGGACGTCGGCGGTGCACTTTCAGAAATGCGTACATATAACAGGATAGGTCCTGATCCCATTGCATTTTTTAGGTAATAAATTAGAGGGCCCCTAACCTGTTGTGAACCCCCTGGTGCAGACAAATTAGTTTATGGACCACTCAACAAGACTTCCTGCCAAGTTGTTTCATATAACAAGTCGGGTTAGAGGAGGGGGCAGCCTTGTCAATCAGTGTCTCTGATCCTCCCCCCAGCGTTTTTTTTATTTTGTGCTAGAATGCAATGATTACTCCCTGGGGATTACACATGCTCACTTTAATTCTAGCAATTGTTTTGGAGTATTTGGACAGTCTACAAGGAATAGTTAAGGTGTATGAACTTAAAGGACAACTTTCACTTAAACACAAGTTGCACTTATAAGAACAAGTTCACTTATATATATATATATATCCCCTTCTGGGTCACCACCTTTTTGTGATGAAGGTCGTTGTGCACTTCAATGAAGCTGTGAACTATACCATGTAGAGTCACCCAAGATGGACAGGTCATAGCAGAGAGGTCAATCAAATCATGGTCCACTGTAGAAGGAACTGCCAACCCACTTCAGTATCTCTGCCAAGAAAACCTAATGGATAAGCACAACCAGAGACATAACGATAGATGTGCCTGGGTGCTGAGGTCCATAGGGACCATAGGTGTAGGAACTGGGGGGGGACGAGGGGTACAAATCCCCCCCAGATTTTTCAATGTGTTTGTCTATGTGTAGGAAAGCAGTTGTGTACTATATGCGGTATACTATATGCGGTATCCCCCCAGATTTTCTTTGGCTCCTACACTCATGATAGGGACATAGTCTGATTGTCTCTTGATGTAGCTCTTGAACTCCTGATCCAATCAGCTCACAGAGCTCTGTATAACTGGCAAACTGGGCAAGTGGCATAACTTTTACATAGACAACCAATCTTCTCTTAGAGTGATCTTTAATATAAAACGAATAATTGTAAGTGGAACTTGCACTTTAATATAACTCAGTATCAGAATACAGAGAAAACAGAGAGTTAAATCAAAAATATATTAATGTAAATAAAATCATAAAATTCAGATTAACAAAACAATGAACTTAAGGCTGTAATGTAACAAAATAGGTAAAATGTCAAGGGGGAGGGGTGAATACTTTTACAAGGAACTGTATATATATATATATTCCAATTCTTATAAATCTAAATCTAAATCTCTCTCTCTCTCTCTCTCTCTCTATATATATATATATATATATATATATATCACATATATATATAACAAATTATATAATACTAGAGATATAGATAGATAGATAGATCTGTCCGTGGGTAGGTGTCTTGGCTTGTGCATAATCCATCCTATGCTATGCTTTCAAGCTGTATAACAGAGCGAGCATATGCATAAAAATAGCCACATATAAAGTGATTTTAGATTAAAGACTGAAAATGCATTGTGGGAATGTGCATGTCCCTGCCCAGTTTCCCAGAATTCAGTGCAATAACTGTATTCCTTGGAATTCTGACCAGAAAAACGTTTTAACTTATTTTTAGGCCCTCAAATGTGAACTCAAGCGTCCTATTTATTTAAAGCCCTTTCTAACCCTTCGTTGGCCATGAGGGCATCACAATATTGCATCGAAACAATTAAACTAATAACGGCCACTAGAAACATTTAACCCTTTGGATGCCAGGGGAAACAATGGGCGTCAGTTCTTCTTTGATGGAGGTTGCAGCCCCTCCTCTAGAGCCCAGAAAGGGTTAATGGGAAGACAGAGGACCCGTCTGTCTGTTGGGATGTGACAGATCTGAGAGCAGCATCCATCCTTCACCCTAACAGAGGGATCATTGTGTCTTCCAAGAGCCTATAATTGCAGCCACACACAGGCAATGGGGACTTAGATAGGGAGCTGCTGACAGGCTGCAGTGACAGGTCATGCTTCCCAGGGACAGTGTGACAGCAGGGGACAGGACAATGCTAATCCTGGGCAGCTTAACCCTTCATGTGCCAGGATACACTCCAGGGGCAGTCTACATAGGAGCTGATCCAGGTGGATGCTGGATATCGCCACAATCTAATTAAGATTGTATAATCATATATTAATATGTACATTTATATTTACACATACAGAGCTGGTGTCGGATGTAATGTTTAGGATGCAGGGAATAGTCCATTCATACAGATATATTATACATTTATCAGCAGAAACAACATTTTATGTGGCCAATAAGCCATGATTTTTGGATATAACTATATATTCACATTTATAATCTATTATCTATAAATACATATGGAGAGAAGTTAAATAATTGAAGAAAAAGTTGTTTTGGAAAAGGCCAATCAGGGGTAGAAGATATGGCAATAAAATAATGGATCAGAGAAAATGTGTGTCATGGAGAGATAAAGAGAAATATAATTTATATAATAAAGGTAAAACTGAGTCTCGTGTATATATATATATATATATATATATATATATATATATATATATTAATTTTAATTTAATCCACTGTATAGAGTGCAGTACAAACAGTCTATCTATGGCAGGAAATACGTTTATTAACTTAAGTTTAGGCATGCAAATTTACATAGTAGTGTATTATTTGTATTGCTATATAGATACATACACATAGATATATACATATAGACAGAGTCTATTGGACCCAATAAAAAAGGTATGGCTATGTGCTTTGATTATTCATCTAGTTTACTGGACACTCACGACTACCTCACTCGTTTTATATATATATATATATATATATATATATATATATACCGTAATACTCTGATTATTCTGCTATATATATATTTGTTATTATGTTGTTCAGCCATGTCTGACTCTCCGTGACCATATGGGTCGCAGCACTCCAGGCACATCTATCTGTTTCTGGTATATATATATATATATATATATATATATATATATATATATATATATATTATTTTTTTTTGTAAAAATAAATATTTATATATACATATAAATATATATATATATATATATATATATATATATATATATATATATATATATATATATATATATTGTGATTTTAGGTTTTAGCATAACAGTCTCTTGATCTGTAAATTTATAGGATATATTTGGTAATACTTCCCCCTCTGGACCAAGGGGTTAATTAATACATGAAAGAATGAGTAAGATTCTCTTAACCCATTCAGCACTGCAGGATTTAGGATTTTCTTACTCCTCAATAGCCTGAAGTTTTTGTATTTCTCTTGTTTAATCCTCTCCCACAATGACTTGAAATGATTTGCTGTAGAATGATCACATTGTGAGCTTTTGTCTGGGAAGTTTAGTAAATGGAGAACAGCAAGGGGTTAATGAGGCAGGGACAGGGGCCCAGCTCCCCCTGCAGGGAGCCCCTGGTGCTGCACCCTCTGCCACCCTGAGCTAGAAGGGAAGGAAGAGGAGCAGCAGCAGTGAGAGTCTAGGAGACAGTGGAGGAGGCAGCTCCGGGACAGAGCTCATCTAGTGCCCAGGATACAGCATCTACTGCCCAGGATACAGCAGCCAGTACCCAGGATACAGCAGCCAGTGCCCAGGATACTGCCCAGGACACAGTACAACTAGTGCCAGGGACACCCACAGCCAGGGATAGACCATCTACTAACCAAGGCACCAACTCTGTGCCACCAGCAAAGTGCTGAGACAGGAGCAGAGGGCATGGCACAGGGCACCCAGTGACAGCTATTGGGACTAACCTTACAGGACCCAGCAGAGGGACTGTCCGGGTAACACTGGGTGAGACCAGAGACTGGATAAGGCAGCCAGGATATGATATGGTGCACTTACCTCTGGTGGGACAGCTAGCTCTGGGATAGGAGAGAGCTGACCAGTGACCTGCAGCCTGACCCAGGAAGGTGAGTGACCTGGGGAGAGGGCTGTGTGTGTGCTATATGCCCTGGCATGGTATATATGTGTGTGTTATATGCCCTGACATGATATATAATGTGTGTCATATATATATATATATATATATATATATATATATATATATATATATATATATATACATAAACTGCATCACACAATATATGTATATGTAGAAACAGTGCCAAGTAATGTATTATATATAGTAATAAGTATACATGTGTGTGTGTGTGTATATATGTATACAAATTCTGTATCCATCATTTTTGTTTCGTAGCAGCTTGGAGACTCTTAAAGTTTTACTCCTAGCTCCTTAATATTTTATTTTACCAAGTAAAATGTATCCCTTTGGACTCCTAAAACAATAGCAGTCTCCATAATATATATTAAATAACATGTGTTAGTCCAGTGAATTAGATTTAAAATTGACTGTTGTGATATATAATATTATGATGGACCAAGAGTGTATTTTATAACACAAGCTTTGGGGAGGTGCTGCCTTAACAAGAAATACTGACAGCAAATTAATTTAGACTGTTCAAGATATCTATCTGTATCTATCTATCTATCTATCTGTATCTATCTATCTAATATTGTAGTACTGTAATACATTCTATATTTTTATAAGTTAAGTGTATCTTGAAGATAATCTTTCTTGAGGACCCTTCCCCTAAGCAGTAGTATATTGTATATATAGTGAGGGTCTGGGTGGTCCTCCCCATGTCTTCTGTCACATTCTTCTGACAGTGCCAGTTCTTAGCCCTCCATGACTAGCTCAGATAGGTCCCATCTCTATCAGCTGTTTCTCAGCATGTCCTCTCCAGATAAGCCCATCTCCCCTGTCTGTCCCCAGCTGGAACTTCTGCTCAAGGCCAGATAACTTTCCAGATACAGTGTTTTGAAACTGAAGACCTAAAGAACAAATATAAACCTTCCCAAAATAACACATAAGAACCTTGCCAATAAAAACTAGGGATTTAATAAGTGTAAGCAAGATAATAACCCCAGATTGTATGTTATATGTGTTGTAAAACAACATTAGGTGCTTGTGTGTGATGTATAAACCCATATTAAAGGAAACTCATAGCAACACCCCAAGAGCTTGCAATCTGAATTATGCACATTCCACACAGTGATTCCAAATTGATTTGTAAATATGGTAGGTAAATAAATATTTGGCATTTAGGTATGCTGTAGTTTTTATTTTTTATTTTTTTATAATCATTAACCCCTTCACTGCCAGTGCTGTATCTAACAGCAAAGTTGTTAAACAGGCATATTTTGTGTAGCACAGTAAGCTTTGTCCTCTCACTAACAATACGCCATGTAATCTTCTTAAAGCTGCCTGTGTATTGTTTGCTGTGTGTTAGCAGCGATATGGAGCCTGTCATTAACTCTATAGTGGAGCGCACTGTGACACCTGGCATCTCGCAAGCGACGCATTAAGAGAAAGGGATTGTGTAGATTGAGCCAATTGCACTGCAAGCATCTGTGTTTTATTATAAGTCTTATATTGTATGGGTTATTTTATTTTATTTACAGAAAAAAAAAAATATATATATATATATATATATATATATGTGTTTTTGTTCATATTTATATATATACATATATATATATATATTTTAGATAGAAAGATGGATGGATAGATAGATGATAGATAGATATATATCATTATCCAGTAATTGTTACACTTCTTGAAATATTTTGTATTGTGCTGGTTTTCCTTTGCATATGCGTGCGTGTATATATATATATATATATATATATATATATATATATATATATATTATATATATATATATATATATATATATATACAGATCCCCTTCTGGATCGCTACCTTGTCGTGGTGAAGCTGTGACCTACACCATGTAAGGTCACCCAAGATGGGCAGAAGAAGAGAGGTCATACTCCAAAGATGGAAATCTCACAAAAAGAGATTTCTCACATATAGTCTAGCAAATATATCCCCTTCTGGATCATGGATCACTACCATGTCCTGGAGAAGGGGCTTGTGTACCTTATGAAGCTGTGAGCTATACCATGTAGGGTCACCCAAGATGGGCTGGTCAAAGCAGAGAGGTCAGACAAATTGGTCCATTGGAGAAGGAACTGGCACCCACTCTAGTATCTTTGCCATGAAAACCTTATGGATTAGCACACCCAGACACAAGATAGGGTGGTCCATAGGGTCACGGAGAGACAGAGACAACTGAACAACAACAATATATATATATTAGTAATTATTATATTAATATTTTACAATTTTATGTTACAAATAACATGCAACATTTGTCAAAATGTATGTTAGTTAATAGTATAGCTGTCCATTGTGAAGTAAATAAAATATATTTTGCTGGGGAATTTGTGATACGTAAAGACCTGGACACAACATATTGGCACATATACCAAATCTGTGTACTGAGTGAGACACAGACAGACCCGGAAAGTATAGCACAGAACCAAAGGATGCAACACACTGAGAGACAAATCACACACTAATACATGCTATAGTACCGCACACTGACACATATGCACAACACAAACCGTAGTCATATATTAATACAATACAACTACCAAAGCGTTATACACATTGCCACATATACTATAGGTATACATGCAGACATCCACAAAACACTTTAGTAGTGAAATTGTCTACAAGCACACAATAAGACAAGACACACCTACCAAAGGTGTAGCCACAGTGACATAAGCTGATGGCACCTAGACACCTGTGTGTATATATATATATATATATATATATATATATATATATATATATATATATATATATATATACAGACTCATACACCAAGGTTTTATACACCTAAAGCCACTGACAAACATACTAAAGCCAACCACGCTGGTGCATATACTATAGATAAAGTCACACACATGCTATACAGACTACATATACACACTACACACATACCCACCTCCTTAAAATACACACACATACCGGAATCATGTTCACTACACACATAGACCTCATTTATCATACCGTAACAAACTGAAGACTCATAGATTCTAGTGTCGCAGACCATCCCCAGCAAACAGATATAAAGCAGAGACACAGTGACATATACACAACCGGCCCTCCTCTCTCATAAAAAGGTAATATGGACACACAATTACATGCACACTGACACACACCACAATCATACACACAGATCCCTTCACATATGCTACAGCTATACACAGAGCCCTAGCACATCTATTCACACTGTAACATACTGCAGCACCGCTAATCACCATTAAAAAGCAGTCAAAATTAGCAAAAACAGCACAATATTGTGGATTTACACAATTTTTTAATCTGGCTAGAATAATATACAGTGCTGTTGTTAAATTGTAGATTGTAATCTCCCCAGACCAGCAAATTCACACTTTTTGCTAAATGCTCAGGACTATCTGACCTCCCACATATTGATCTAAGGTGTTTTTTCGTACTTAATGTAATATATGTAATATTCCACCACTGCTGGATTACCATTATTTAGTCGAGTCTGACTCTCCGTGACCCCATGTATTGAGGCATGCCAGGCATGTGTCTGGTTATGCTTATCCATAAGGTTTTATTGGCAAAGATACTGGAGTGGGTTGCCTGTTCCTTCTCCAGTTTGTTTGACCTCTCTGCTCGAGCCAGGCCATCTTGGGTGAAGTACACAAGTTCCTTCACCACGACACGGTAGTGACCCAGAAGGGGAAATATATATATATATATATATATATATATATATATATATATAAAGAGAGAGAGTGCACTGTGGTCTCATTTGCATGTCCCCATCCAGTTTCCCAGAGTGCAGTGCATCAGCTGTATTTCTGAGAAACTTGAGCAGGAAATACATTTATTAACTTATTTCTTAGACATTCAAATAGAATCACAAATGTACTATTCACTTTCTGTACTATATATATATATATATATATATATATATATATATATATATATAACAAATTATATAGTGATCCAGAGGAGTATATATTTACTACGCTATCTGTAAGAAATCTCATTTCACAAGCGATCCATCTTGAAGTATGACTTCTATTCTTGTGAAATATTCTTCAGTCTATTACTTTGTTGAATCTCTTAAGTGGTCTGTTGGCAGTACATATATTGCAGGGATAGGCATTTTCACAACTGTTTACACTAGGTTTGATTTTTACATACATTTTAATAGATTTAATTTGACAGCAGATTAGAACCAAAAGGCCCATCTAATCTGTCTGTTACATCTACCCAAAAGCTTGGTTTAACTAATGCTCATATGGTATTATGTTTATCCCATCATGCTTGAATTCCTGTGGTGTGTTTGTCCATATTAAATCCACTGGACAGCTATTTAGTAATCTACTACCGTTCTGTAAAGTAGAAATTTCACACATTCCACTTCCCAACTTAAAATCATTCTGAAAGGGACAATAATTAAGATATGAATTTGGTGTATCTATTTCCAGCTGAATATTTGTCTCCTCCCTGATAAGGTCATTAAGGGTAAATGTTTTTTTTTTTTTTGCTGAGAGACAAGGTTTTAAGAACAATCAGATATGATAAGAGAATAAACAATCATTGCTAGGCTGTCCTAAAATCTCATTGTCAAGAGAAACCTCTAACACAAGTCTACAACCAGTGGGGATCATTGTATGTCTGAAATCAGGTGCCTGGTAGAGAAAGCCACCTCCCCCATTGACCTTATTGTGGGTGGATACTAGCAGCAGTATTGTGTTAATAAGTTTAATATTGAAAATTGCTTTTTTTAAATCATTAAATATGAATTTATTAATGATCAAATTTTAAAGTACCGGAAATACTGAATACATTGCTTAGTATGTAATATATTAATGTACAGCGCTACGTAATATGTTGGTGCTTTATACACACATGGTAATAACAGCAGCCCTGCCAGTGGGATCATGTTGTACACTGGCTTAGGTGGATCAGTTTGTGTATCTGTTGTGTAAATAGCGTCCATATGTCGCTGTTTTTTTTTGCACAGATCCTGTTCCTCTCTCCGGTTTAGTTTCTGCTTCCTCCGGGTAATGATGACATCCCTAGAGCTCCACAGGAAGTCCGATAGGGACACAAAATAATCACCACATTTCACAGCAAACTTTTTCTTATCTGTATTAAATCCTTACATATTAAAAAAATCTGCTGCTTTTAAAGCACAATGGGATACAATACTTAAAATAAATGTATTTATGTATTTTAAGCTTTATAAAAAATGCCTTTGATCATATGAGCAAATATATATATATATATATATATATATATATATATATGACTCTTCAGTAGCCCATCAGAGTCATATTTATAATATTCTAACATAATACAAATTTAAAATGTATAATATTCTAATATGAAGAAATTGTGGTTGTCCAATGGTTACGATTTGGTGCTTTCATTGCTGCGACTTGGGATCAATTCCAGACAGGGAACCAAGAGGTCACACCGCCCAGAAGTCATGCAGGGTTGGGCCTGGTCAGAGATACTGGAGTGGGTTGCCAGTTCCTTCTCCAGTGGGCCATAGCATACAGCTTCTGGTATTCCTAGGCGGTCTCCCAACCAAGTACTGACCAGGCCCAACCCTGCTTGGCTTCAGGTTGATGTGACCTCTTGGTTCCCTGAATGGAATCGGACCCAGGTCACAGCGGTGAAAGCACTTAATGTTAAAAAATATATGTTCAGGTCAGATCCAGCACGCAATGGGTTAAGGGCTTTCCAGCTGTGACTGTGTGTAAGTCAGTAACAAGTGTAAACAGAGATAAGCTTCAGGTCCTGATAAAGAGAGAACCAGAGGAACCAGAGGAGATAATCAGTCAGCCATGAGACTGCTCTACACAGCCAACTGCACAAGGCCATGTCATATCAAGACTCCTTCCAAATACTCTGACTCCCCCCCCCCCCCATCTGTAGAGAGCATCAAAGGATTTAATAAAGTACAAGAGGGAAGTGTCTTCTAGACAAATAGGAAGCAAGAACAAGAGGGCACGGATTGAAGTTGGAAAGTGGAAGATTTAAGAATAATGTGAAAAAGTTTACTATAGAGAAAGTAGTAGGGTCAAATAGATAAAGGGACATGGAAGGTTTCTGGATTTCACTAGGAATATAATATACCTGGGCATCCATAACCTTTAAGCACTTTATTTTATTAAAAAGTGCCTAACTGTTTTTTCATGCAGCTCATGAAGACAGTGTTCTTCTAAGTACTGTCTCATAGTAACCAATCAGTCGCAGTATTCTGCAACATTCTGCTTCAGAGAGGTCACTGACAGGCTATTTTGAGACACTGCAGTTGACAGTCTGTATGTTCATGAGCTACAAAGGGCAGACCTAAACATGTACAAATTAAAAGATTTTAGGCAGGAAAAAAAATGAGCTTTTAAGCACTAATGAAATAAAATAAAGTACATAAAAGTAAATAGATACATAGGTATATACTATTCCTACTGAAATCCACCCATGTTCCCTTTAGCTGCCAGAAAAAGGCATAACAAAGCCAAACGTCTAATAGATAGAATGAGCAGACTAGATGGACCTTCTTGGTTCTTATCTGCCATGTTTACATGGAATACTGCGCTATTTTAGATTGCAAGCTGTTGGGATCATTATACTTCATCATTATTCTCCCCTGCAATGTTATTTCAGGCTTTTTTAAGCTTTTATGTTCAATAAAATGGAAATAAATGCAAAATAACAGTGTTGTGGTCATTAAGTCTCTAGAACTATTATTACTTATGCAACTGGGTATGCTCTATTGGTTTCTTCTGATATGTTACAGGAAACATGGACAGTGAGCCTTATGGATATCTAAACTGCCACATGTTCATTCTTTTTCTCAATACGTTGCAGACAAAACCTTCATTATCTCTTTGTTTCCTGTAACACATCAGGACAGAGGAGACAAAAACATCTCATTTTAATGGAATTTATCTACACTACAGACACTTACTTTTTTGTACCCAAAAACTTTTTTTTGGTAATATTATCTTTTAAATGCAATTTTACCGACCTGTTTGATAGATTTAAAACTCTGTAAATGCAACAGGGTGTATAATACCCACAGCAGAGTTATGAAGCTCTATGGAGAAGCCAATTACTGATTGGGTGCGGTTAAAAATTCCAAATTGGAATTAAACAATGGAAGGTCCTTACAGTTCCTTAAAGTTGCATTTCCTTATTTATTAAGTGATGCAAAATTAATCTTCTATTGCTTAAGACAGTGGCGAAGCTAGAGAATGGATTGCAACGGTGTAAAAAAATATATATTTTTGGGCACCCCCCCATTACCTACTCAATACTCCTCCCCAGCTCCCCTCCCTAAAATGTCTTCTCATAACTACATCCCTCTCCAGGACCCTTTTATTAAAGCTGCTCCACCATCCAAGACCGCTTTCCATAGCTGCTCCTCTTCCCATATCTACTCCCTTTCCCTTACCGCCTGTCTGCGCAAAGCTCCTCTGCCATGGTACTGGGGGACCTACGCTCCCCCCCCCCCCCGCCCCCAAAAAAAGCAAAACACTGGGTCCCCCAGAGGAGGGCCCAGGTGCACCACAGGTAGCTCTGTCCCTGGTTTAAGGCTTAATCCTTTAAATGCCTGCACATAACACAGCCTAAATCCTTTTCTTTAAGATGTTCTGTTATTGTTGCAAAAGCAGTTTTGCAATGTCTAAAAGTAAAGTTTTTATCCTTTTCCAATAATATTTTTTTATATTTAAAGAAAACAACGTCTTCATAATAGAACATGCGTGATATTAACTGAGGCTTGCCAATTGATAGTCCTCAGGGGCATGATCCCCGCCATATTTTTAGAAATATCCCTGTTGTCAGCCAATGATGAATCCAACAAGATGCCATAAAAATGTGACCTGGTCTGGATTAATAATGCAAATTAAACAGCGAAAAATTGGAAATCTGGGCTCAGATTTTGGGATGGGGTAGCTGTCAGCTGCTATTGGAGCCAGATCGTTTGCTAATTCCCCACACGTCTCTTCTGATATTACTTGAAGAGAGATCCATATGCTGCGATGATCACATATCTTAGGCTGGCATCATGCCAGCTTCGCCCTTGCAGCGCCACAGAAGGCGACATGAACCCAAATGGAACTTAAGGAGTTAAACATTTAACACCCCTGTGCATGAGTATTTAATACCAGGGTGGGGGCTCAGGACTGTACCCCCTTTACTCCCCTTAATATGTCCATGCCAGTCTCTGCATACACCAGGTTCAATTATCAGGGTAATTAAAACAGGATGAGTTAATTGGCATACATTTACATGGCAGATGGCTTTAATTGTGGTATCAAACAATTCACCTGTTTATATAAACAAAAGTGAGGAGTGTGATCTGCATGCACAGTGTGACACGTCTAACACACAGCAGTGTGATCTAACACAAACAAGATGCAGCACCCTGCTGTCAGCATACCGCTGGGAGATTCACTAAGGGAAGGGGTGCGAAGGGCTGCACTGGCAGATATGTACATAGGAAACAGATATTGCAGCTCCAGCGAACAATGCTTAGTGAATCACTGTAATATAATATTATATATATATATATATATATATATATATTCCAATAATATAATCTATGAATATCTCTCTACCTATATATATATATATATATATATATATATATATATATATATATATATATATATATTATACTAGCGAATTGCCCGTCAAAAAATGAAGGCAATGAAATTGTAAGGTAGCTAATGGTGTTTGGTGTGTAGTACTAAAATATATAATACATTAATAAATGAATATACTTTACCTATTTTGAAGCATTGTGTTGAAGAGCTGGCAATCTGTTTTGATGTTGCTGCAGCATTAGTGGTGTGGAGCTGCTGTGTAAGCGTGATGAATGTGTGCAGTGTAATAGTGTGCATGCGCGAGACCAAACCGTTAGCGTAGTTGTGTACTTCCGCATTGGCGTAAAATGGCGGGTAATGTGTGGTATGCGTCTTAGCGGAATATCCGTAGGTGTTTGTGGTGTTTTGCAAGTTTCTTGTGGTGTTTTGCGTGTTTAGAGTGCTGTAGCCTCGTTTTCGTTTTGTTCAGCGGCCATTTTTTCTGTCGCTTAGCAAATTTTTTTGTGTTCAAACGCTTTTATTTTTAGTTAAATGAAGGTGTAAGTTGTATTTTTTAGGTCCTGGATGCTCCCTCTTGCTGTAGGTAAGCTTTTTATGTATGTGCTGTGTGTATTTATTGTGTTTTGAATTTTGTAATGTTCGAGAGTTGCGTCCGATTGTTGCGAGGTCGTAATGTGTGGTAACGTGTCTTGTATGTTGTTTGCGTTGCGAGGTAAAGTTTGCGAGGGTCGTAGTTGGTGTGTCGTGTTGTTTGCGTGGTTGTGGTTGTTTGCGTTTGAACGTAAATTTTGCGAGGGTCGCAGTTGCTGGCATGGAGCGCCTTTGGCGCTCCATGCCAGCAACTGAGGCCCTTGCCCGCAGCCCTCGCTGCGCGAGCCTGCAAGCGTTAGCAACAACTCGTACGCTTCTGACAGCTAATTGTATTTGGGATGAAAAGGTGTATGTGTAAATGCCAGGCTTTATGCAATAGAGCTGTGTAATGATTAGCACATACCCAATACTTTTGCAATAAACTGAAAAGTTGTTTACATAATCCTTTAAAAGTATTGAAAGCTGGAGCATTGCAATAGCAATTTTAAACATTTCTGGGCATTGTGTATAGTGTTATCATATACAAAATGAGACAAATTGGAAAGAAGAATATGATTTACAAATTAAAAAATAATAATAAAATAGCTTCAATGTAACAGTTACAATTCAGCCCTAATCCACACAATATGGTATCCTGGGAAAGTCTGTTGGCTCCATAGCTCTTCCCATAATGTCTGTAGTTCAGTAAAGTTCCTGCTGTGGGGAATGTTGTTCCTGTCAGTCGGGTGATGCTCTGCAGGGAACGCTCCTGGCGGTGATCTGCACTCGGGGAGATTAAGTGATGGTGTCTCCGACCAGTACTCAGTGAGGAGAGATTATTTTATAAAGGGTCTGACTCATTCAATACAAAAAATACCTGTACTGAACATCCAATATAGTGAGAAGGAATGTTATGGGGGGAACCAGGATAAAGGCGATGGCAAAGCTAAGTGAATGGAACGCTATGATGCAAATCATTTGGGGGCCCCTTTTTCACATCTCTATATAATCTACAGGGGTCAATATAAATACATTATGTAGTTCGTCAGATAACCCATAGGAACAGATCACAGAGAAAAACAACTATCTCTTCATCTGCTGCACGTCTTATCTTGAGGGCCTCTAAACACCTGACTTTTTGGGAGATGCTCTACATGTCTGTGCTTTCTTGAAGAAGGTTATGCAGAGCTCTACTAGTTTTGGAAGCACCTCTGCCCTATTTGGGGGTGAGATTCTGCCGTTGGGTCATAATTTGCTGAAGGCTCTGCAGCTTTGCAAGTCTCTTCTAGTTCGGAGATGAGGCTCTGTAGCTCTGCCCTGGTTTGTGGTGCGGTTCTGCAGCTCTTCTCTAGTTTGGGAGGCTCTGCAGGTCTCTCACATTTTGTGGAAGGTTCTGCAGCTCTCTTTTGGATCGGGGGCGAGGTTTGGAGCTCTGTCTTTGTTTGGTGTTGGCTCTGCAGCTCTGGCCTAGTTTGTAGGTGAGGCTTTGCAGCTCTCCTCTAGTTTTGGAGCTCTGTCTTTGTTTGGGGTGAGGTTCTGCAGCTCTCCTCTAGTTTTGGAGCTCTGTCTTTGTTTGGGGTGAGGCTCTGCAGCTCTCCCCTAGTTTTGGAGCTCTGTCTTTGTTTGGGGTGAGGTTCTGCAGCTCTGTCTTAGTTTGAGAGTCTCTATTCTAGTTTTGGGTGCTGCTTAGCAGTTCTGTCTTAGTTTGGGAGGCTCTGCCCTAATTTTGATGGGAGGCTCTGCAGCTCTATCTTAGTTTGGGAGGCTGTATCCCATTTTGTGGAAGCCTCTGCAGCACTGTCTTAGTTTGGTGTTGGGCTCTGCAGCTCTCCTCTAGTTTGGGGTGACGCTCTGCAGTTCTCTAGTTTGGAGATGAGGCTCTGCAGCTCTGCCCTAGTTTTGGAGCTCTTTTCTAGTTTTGGGGGCTGCTCTATCTTAGTTTGGGAGGCTCTTTCCCAGTTTGTGGAAGGCTCTGCAGCACTCTCTTAGTTTGGTGTTGGGCTCTGCAGCTCTCCTCTAGTTTGGGGTGACGCTCTCCAGTTCTCTAGTTTGTAGATAAGGTTCTGCAACTCTCCTCTTGTTTTGGGGTTCTACCTTTGCTTGGGGTGCAGCTCTATTCTAGTTTTGGGTGCTGCTCTGCAGCACTCTCTTGGTTTGGGAGGCTCTCTCCCATTTTGTGGAAGGCTCTGCAGCTCTATCATGGTTTGGGAGGCTCTCTCCCATTTTGTGGAAGCCTCTGCAGCACTCTCTTGGTTTGGGAGGCTCTCTCCCATTTTGTGGAAGCTTCTGCAGCACTCTCTTGGTTTGGGAGGCTCTCTCCCATTTTGTGGAAGGCTCTGCAGCACTCTCTTGGTTTGGGGTGAGTCTCTGCACCGCTCGGTGCACATTCCTCCAGTCCCAGCTCCACAGTCTCTGGCTCCCAGCTGCACTGAGTGTTTCCATAACACAGACCAGATGGAGCCCTGTGTCTCAGGGTCTTATCTGGAGTTGTTGTTGGCCAGGGGCTGGGCCCTGAATTTCAGGAATACTTTACTTTATTTAGGAGCAGGCCAGGCTCTGGCTGGGATCAGTCTCTCAACATCTGCTCTCTATTTGCAGCCATTTAAAGCGATGAGACTGTGCTGGGGAACTCTTTTAACCCCTTCCTTGTCCTCATATTATTGTTTTTCTCTCAGGATGGCTTGATCCTCCCACATCTGCATTTCCCACGCTCTCACACTTCCTCTGTCGCTTCCTGTGACAAAACTCTTTCCTTTTTCTGTATTCTGTCACTTTTCTTTTAACCTTGTTTTTTTTTCCCATCTCTGTCTTTAATTTTATTTGTGGGAATTTAGCTCTGAAATGCATTGTACATCCTCCTCCTGACGGCGGGTCCATATAGTATACACGTGACATGATGAAATACTGACATATAATAAAGTGATTATTATATCTCACCTTATTATCCAATGTGGTTTATAGAAGCATGAAAAAGAGGTTTAAATAACTGACATGATACGAACAGAACCTCTGTAGGGGGCAAATACTTTCAAATAATCATAAACAGTATCATAAAGAGTACCGTATATTGTCATAGTTTGAATCCATAAGCTTACTAAATATATTATTATTATTATTTGCATTTAATTGTAACGCGCCAACATATTCCGTAGCGCTATACTGGGGTTCAATATACTCAGCTAAGTCTATTTATGACTGATTAAGGTGTTCTCTCATTTTATTTCAATCAAACATTTTAAAACGTCCCACAATCCTTTACTTTGCAGATTTACAGCCTTGCGATTCAGCAAATTTAAAAGGGATCTATTTAAGCCAATCTGCGGTTTGATTGGCTCTTGAGTATCAGAGCCAAAAAATAAACCTAAAAAGGTAGCTAATATACTCACTAAACTTCAATTTAGGTGGAAATTGCCCATGAAGAGGATGGGGAGGTGGTTAATCCATACATGCACATAGCATTATATCATCAGTTACCTGCCTTAATATATCCAGGGATTTATCCTATGAGGCGTAACATTAACAGCCTTATTAAATTGCAATTCGGCCAATTGAATAGCGCTCTAGCATATTTTTTTTACAGAAGTTTTTAGTTAGTGCACTTCTATCCAAGAGCAAGGTCTTCACTAACTAAAAACTTCTGTAAAAAAAATATGCTCTGTGCTTAAATAGAGCCCTATTCAATTGGCCAAATCGCAATTTAATAAGGCTGTTCATTTCCAAATAGCTCAATTCTGAACAAACTTTCCGTAAGATTTTCTGCATTATTTCTTCAAAAGTTTAAAACTAGATACAGTCGTGTTTGACCTTCACCAGGGGTCCACAGCATACAGGTGGTCTCCCATCCAAGTACTGACCAGTGTTCCCCAGCTGGATTTAAACCCAGGATGCTGTGGTGAAAACACCTGCATCTGAACCACTGGGCCACCAGGGCACTGCAGGTACAAAGCACCAGGGCCCACAACAGGATAGTAAATGATAAATTGTAATATATTAGATGAGGATAGCAGATAATTATTTTATAGAACGGGGACCTGATAGTCCCTGTCTTTTTCTTGCTGCTTATTCTTCTTCCAATACATCGAAAGCATCCTATTGGCTTTTCCTGCATCCCTGCTGCATTATTTGCCTACTTGTAGTATAATAACCCCAAGTCCCTTCCTCATCTGTTTATAATATCAAATTACCATTCAGTATATATTCTGCTTTCAGATTTGTGTGCTCTAATTTTGCATTGAAGGTAAACCCCTGCACATTTGACCAATGCTCTAGTTTAAAACCATTTATGGTTTGCATTGCTGGCCTCTCCCAGAGAAAGCGTTAAATCATTTTCTGGAACATCCACCCTGTTACATTTTACCTTTTAGTCCATCTGGACCCATATGTTGCATGTGCTTTTAGTCACCTACCAAACAGGTCTCTTTGCAGTAAGTATCTGAATTACAGGGACCTGTGGCATCCTAAGCCCCTCCCCCTATGAGAGTGGCACCTTTACATACTGTTCTGATCATAGTTTGAAGCCTGTGCTGTTCTGGCTGCCTCTCACTGATGGATTCCAGATGTCATATTCACACAAACTTCCAGCTGCAGCCCATTAGCTGGGAAATAAAAATAATCTAAATTAAGGAGGAGAGTTCCTGGGCTGGAGCCTGTGGTGGGAGCTCTGGACTTTTCCACGGACTGTCAAAAAAAAAAAAAAAATCTCAAATTCTCATAACAAGGGATCCCTTATCTGAGGCACTGACTGAGATCACCTACAGGAGGGGGCACCGTGGTCTGGAATTTAACCCCTGTGTGGAGAGAAATATACAGCACTTAATAGGCACACCAGTCACATTGTTACACCATGTTATTTCTGAGAACTAAACTTCATAATTAACAACATATTTTAGAAAAAAAATACACAGTTTAATTTTTTAACTATTAGGTTGTATTAGGAGCAATCATATTAGCGCCACTGAAAATGCCAGTGCTTTATAAATAAAGAGTAATAATATAAGTTTCTGTTTATCTGATTGAACTGTTCTATTAAAAAAGCTGTGGTTAGAATTTGTCTCTATATGGTATTTTTAATAACTAAACTTCATAATGGGTAAAATAATTTCATATTCTTCTTCTTCATTATTTGTATCGCACTAACCTATTCCCTTTGAATTTTATTTATTGTTGTGTCCTATTGTCTTTTTCTACCCTGATTCTGTCTTCTGCATTCTCAGGAGTATGTGTTCTTGTTGCGATTTGGCCAATTGAATAGGGCTCTATATAAGCACAGAGCATTTTTTTTACAGAAGGTTTTAGTTGGTGAACTTCTATCCAAAAGCAAGGTCTTCACTAACTAAAAACTTCTGTAACAAAATATGCTGTGTGCTTATATAGAGCCCTATTCAATTGGCCAAATCACAATGGAATGAGGCCCTTAGTTTATTAGAAATGGATGGAAGAAAATGATTTTATACAAAGGTGATCTGATCACCGTAGGGGTGATCTATTAATCTACATATATTTTTGGCTTTTTATATTGACCCTGACAGGGTGGATGGAGAAGTTGCAAGAGGGGCCCCAAGTTATTTTGCACCGGGGCCCTCCATTTACTAGCTCCGCCAAGTAGTACAAGTTATTATAGAACGGGTCAACACTTTATCCCCTGCCATAGGCTTCCCCCCGCCCTGTCCCCTGCCCTGCGTTCCCTTGTTTGGTCTTGGCCTGAGTTACACAGAGACCCCGGGACTGATCCCAGCAGCTGCCCCACACCTGCCCTCAGCTATCAAACTGCAATGAACCCACTAGACCAAAACCCTGGCAGAGGAATGCTCTGCGTGTGTCCAGCCAGGGAGGGGTTAATAATAGAGTATGGCGAGGGGGGCTGCAGCTGATCCGGGCAGCAGGTGTTTGAGGATCTCTTTAGCTGCTGTTCCTTTCTGTCTTTTTTTTCCATCTCCCTTCCCTTTACTCCACCTGAAGGGTAATCCCTCCATCCATTCTGGCCTCTTCATGACCTGTCACCTTACACTTTTATTACTTTGCTGTCAATAAGCAAGACGCCTCCGTCCTGAGCTTTTGTAGGTAAAAATGAGCAAATATAGTAACACAGCAAAGGTCCAGTTAATGTGCATAATTACAAAGTACACAACAGGCACATCTTTATATCCATGGTCATGCTGATGCACTGTGACAGTTCCTTCTCCAGTGGGCCACAGCATACAGCTCCTGGTATTCCTAGATACTGACCAGGCCCAACCTTGCATGGCTTCAGGGTGGTGTGACCTCTTGGTTCCCTGATTGGAATCAAATCCGGGTTGCAATGGTTAAAGCAATGATTCCTAACCATTGGGCCACCAATGGACACATAAGTACACATATAGTGTAAATAAATATAAGTGCTATGGACTTATATTGGATAATTGGTGTTGGATAATTGAGCTTGACTCATAAATGACACAAAAATATCCTTCCTCCTTGAAAATCTCTTTATCTCAAGTGAATAATTAACTTTGATAAGCATGAAGAGCATCCTCAGTTGGCTTAAACAAGAATTATGACAACCAACATTTAAAAGATTCTGGGCTTGCTCTTCATCCTTATCACCCCATACTGTGAAAGTTACTTAATAATTTCAGATAAATGGATTGAAGATCTTTTAATGTAATTTAGGCTTTAAATTCAGTTATCAATTGCAGTTATAAATATATTTTACAGTTCTACATGAACTGGCACCTGTTAAAAAGAGAGAAGCCTCCTTCTTCAAAGATGATTTTGCCAGGGAGAAAATCATAGCATTTAAACTTGTTCAAAACCTCAGTAGGTCCTTAAGTTTAGATTTATTTCATAATTTTATCCAATTTCTGGATTATCCAACTTTTAGTCTTCACTTATAGTCTATTTTGGAAGAAGCCCATTGCACCTGCAAGTGATGACAGTAAATTATAGAGGAAATGGACGTGGTTATTGTATGACTAGACTTATAGGTAGGCAAACAGTGCAACAAAGTGGTGGAAAAACCCAGTTGGATGCTTGGATGTATTGAAAAGGGAATTCGGTGGCAGCAATAGAGCCACTAATGTCACTCTATAGATCCCTAGTTAGACCTCATCTAATCCAACTATGTGCAACTCTGAAGACCATATCTCCAAAAACGATATTAATAAATAAGAAGCAATGCAATGGAGGACAACTAAAATGGTGCATGGCCTAAAGGATATATATATATATAGGGATATGTAAGTGAGCTGGATTAGGAATGCATCTGATAGAGGAGAATTAGTAGTGTATGAAAACATTGTTTTGCATGTAAAATATCCCACAATAAACATTAATTAGCTTACCTTGAAGTTAGCTAAATTTCCTGTGTTTTGGCATTTGCATTTTGTCATGTACACCCCTAAAAAACTCCACCTCAATTAGCATAACATTCACATTTAGAATCAGGATAATACATTGTACCATTCTTCACCTCAGTTGCTTCTAGTGTGCTCAGTACAAGAACTGCAACAGTTACTTCCTATGCTCTGTACCAGAAAGGTCAAAATGTGTATCTTGCTTTATTTCCTGTGGGTACCTGGCTTATGTAAACGTCCTGTGGGTGTGAACCACTGGATTTGACTTTTGTGCAAATAACTTTGTAAGTAAATGTTTTCATACACTACTAATTCCCATTCAAAACCCAGCTCACTTGCATTATAACTTTAATGATCTGAATATGTATAGATTAGAAAACAGAAGAGAGAGGGGTATATGATAGAAACTTGAACATATGTAAAAGGACTTCATAAAGTGCGAGAGAGAAGTGTCTTCAGAAAAAGAGGAATGCAAGAACAAAAGGTCACAATTTGAAGTGGAAGATTTTGGGGGAATGTGAGAAAGTATTACTTTACAGAAAGAGTAGTAAATATGCAGGTAGAAGGAGGGTCAAACATAGATACAGAATATAAGCATATGTGGAAAACCACAACGTTATCATTTTTAGAAATATAGAATGGGAATACTAGATGGGCCTTACTGGTTCTTATCAATCGCTACAATTATATTTCTCTCTTTCTCTCTAGGCAGCCCCTAGGACCCTGCTTTTACAATGCCAGACTCCCCATCTGATGTGAAGACCCAGACTCGGACTACCCCACCCAGCATGCCCCCTCCCTCACCTGCCCTGAGCCAGGGCACTAACCGCAGCTCTTCATTCACACCAAGCACAAGTAAGAAGGCTATATTTGATGGGTTAATTCTATGGAATATTGTAGCTTTTGTTTTAAGAATTATTGGAAATATGAATTCATGTGTAAGACCTACAGGACGTTTGTCTCAGAAAGTGCAAATGGTATGATTTCTTAAAGAATTTGGATAAAGTTTTAGTGGAGCAGTTTGAATGAAAGGGTCACCGAGCAGAAATGGATGGTTTGTCTCCTAATGAGTAGAAATGCCTCATAGGAGGTGTCTGATTAGCTATGTGTAGAGTTGCCTTTGTGTATAAATAAATTGACTGTAGGGGAGATGGTCTTTTTTTTGTCTTAAAAAAATGTAGGATACTGGATTGCAGTCTTTGTGTGGGTAAGGAAATGTGTCTTGGAGATTTATCTTCATTTAGTGGATGCAGGTTTTCTCTAATAGTTGATGAACTTCCTTAAGGATTCATGTAGTTGGCTGGATCCATCAAAGGTTTCAGGTAGTTGGTGGGACCTTGTGCAGCTTTTGCTTAGTTGTTTGGTCCAGACAGAGGTTCCATGTAGCTGGTGGATCCTACAAGTTAAAGTTTTCTTGTAGTTGGTGGGGTTTTGCTAATGTTTCTTTTAGTTAGTGTGACACTGTGAAAGTCTCATATCACTGATGGTATCATGTGAAGGTTTATTTTAATTGATGGGATTTGGTTGGTGTTTAATCATTGATGGGTTCTATCAAATGTTTCTTTAATATGGTTGGACATGATGGACGTTTAATTTAGTTTGTGGGACCTGGCAAAGGTTTCATTTAGTTGGTGATAACTAATGGGCATTTGATTTAATTGTTAATATTTATTGACACTTTTATTTAATTTGGCATGAAATGGTTTTACCTTAATTGGTGTGCTTTGGTTTGGGTTTCGTTTTTAACTAGTGGTTCCCGTAAGTTTGGGCTCCAGTAATTTATTTGTTCATTTGTGCTGTATTGATAAATTCTTCTTTAGATTATGAATTATTGTTGATTTAATTTAAAGTTATGATTCAGACTGACATTTTTAATTTAGCTCATTTTGTGGTTCACTTTTAGGTAGTGGGCTTTGTTGGACCTTCTGTAGTGGATGTAACTCTTGGTCAGTTTAAGTGGAACTGGTAGTTTTGAGTGGACGTGATTGGTGGTAGCATTAGGTGGAAGTAATTAGTGGTGGAATCGAGTGGACATTGTTTTTTGGTGAGTTTGGGTGGATGTGACCCTTGGTAGTTTTGTGTGTGCATGTCTAACACAACATTTGGGTATGTGTTTTAGTAGATTCAGATTTTCATGTTGAGTGGATTCAACTTTGTGTATGTCTTACTTAATTTGGCCTTGCTCATTTTTAAGTCTGTTTGGGTGTATATTTATAAATGGGTTCAGCTTGAAGTGGGTGTGACTTCAGGTGCTTCTTGTGTCAGTGGGTTCAGCATTGCGATTCATTAAATGGGTTCTGCTTTCTATGTATTTTAATGGTTCAATGTTGCTGGTCTATCTCTGCGTTCACCTTTCCATGTCCCTTAAAAGGATCACGTTTTAGGTTTCTTACAGATATCAGCTTTTTATGTGTCTTAGCAGGTTCAACTATGGTGGGTTCTGTTTTCTGTTTCTCTTATTGGGTTGCATGCCACCTATTCGGTCCAGCTTAGTTTTCTCTTGGTTGGTTAAACGTTTTGAGCTAATTCAGCTTTGCATAACTCTTAGGAGTTCCAGCATTGATTGTGTCTTGTTGGTTTCAGCGTTGTGTGTCTACTATTGGGTTCAGCTTTGTATCCTGGTGGATTTAACTCAGCATCTATCAGTGGTTTCAGCTTTGCATGCCTCTTATTGGCTCCATCTATGCATGTCTCTCACCAGGTTTTGTGTCTCATAGTGAGTTCAGCCTTAGGTGTCTCTTATTAGGCTCAGCTTTGCGTGTCTCATAGTGAGTTCAGCTTTAGCTGTCTCCTATTAGCTCAGTTTTCAGTTTACGTGCCTCTCATTGAGTACTCTCTGAGTGTGCATATTCTCTGTTTGCGTACCATTTATTGGGTTCTGTTTGTGTGTCTTTTACAGGTTCATCTTCACGTGTCTCGGCTTTTTAGATGCATATTCCATTGTGTCTTTTATTCTCAGCTCTGTGTCTCTGCTCGTTGCTGCTTTATACCAGATGTTCTCTAATTAGATGTTGGGTTGTGGAAGCCTCTGATCTGATGGGGTTTTTTTTAAGCTGAAGGGAACAGATGTATGTGCGTGTGTACGTGTGTGTTTATAATCTGTATCCCTAATGTGTGTGTTATTGGGTCTGTAATCCACGTGACTGTGCTTGTATATTCTTCTATATTATAACACAACAAATACTTCATTAAAACACACGGCACATATGTTCATGTAGACATGTATAACAGCTCATTCATATGCACGGCAAACGCGCAGCACATACACAAACACTGCACACACAGTGTCACTTTAGGATCACACCTGTCAGTTGTGGGCATGTGGTTATTTTGGGCTCCTCAATCGTGGGCCGCCCCTCCGCCTGCTCTTGGTGCCAGTGTGTGTGCTCAGCGAGCAGGCAGCTCCACTGAGATTGGGGTAAACCTACTGGGAAAGGTGAGTCATGGCAGCACAGTGTGGGGCCCTGTGTGTGGCCCCCAAGGGCCATTGTGTGGTGCAGTGTGCCTATTTTAGAAGAGATTACAGAACAGAGTATGCCAGGCAGTTTTTTTTTTTAAATGTACTTGTTTCAAAGGATGGTGGCACTGCAGTTTTGTAGATTTTAGCGAAGAAGACAGGGATATCAAAGGGAGGGTGGCATGGCTACTTGCAACATGAGTGGGGACGGCTGGCATGCCTAGTATCCTGTTGTAGAGAACTATCATGGCTGGTTCATTTATTAGAGGGGAAAGCTGAGTTGGCTGTTGCATTTATACAAGGGTAACATTACTGGTGCCAATATTAGAAGAGACAGTGGGCATGACTAATGCACCTATGAGAGGGGAGCACTGGCATGGCTGGGGAAGCATGGAATGGTTGCTGGTCATATAAGAGTGATGGTTACCACAGCTTCTGCCCATATAGTAGTGGAAAGGTGGCAGTGCCACAGTTTGTATGAAGGGAACCCGTTACACTACTACTGTCTTAGGCGGGTAGGTTTGCATTGCCATGTGAGCGAGGAAGGCTGGCACATTTACTGCCAATGTAAAAGGGGGCAGATAACACAACTGCTGCCCCGTGACTTAGGAAGGCTACCACAGCCACTGCCTATGTGAGGGGGAAGACTTGCATGGCCACTGAATATGAGAAGACAATGCTGGCAATGCCACTATGCATATGAGAATGTGCTAACACAGACTGCCTGGGAAGAGAAGGCTGGCACTGCATATGTATAACGATGTTTATTTATGAAAAACCAAACATATTTAGGAACCAGATGATGGATTATACATATATATATATTTATGTGTATGCGTGGAAGGGCAGCGTTGATGCTGCCTGCGCTGTGTGTACATTTCAGTCACTTGGGCATGATCTGGGATGCCCTGCTGTACTGAGTACAAGTCTTGCTGTTCCCACACTGCACCCTGACTACATAAGTAACCCTAATGCGAGTAACACTACTTTTATATAGCATGATCTTTATTTGCTTGTGGTGCTAATTCTGATCCAATAGATTGCTTGCCATGATTTAACTTTTTATGCCTTTTAGTGGGACCTGTTGATTTTAAAATGTTGATGTGGATTGGGCTGGCACTGCTGCTGCTTTTGGCGTTTATACTTGTTTTTCTGTATGAGGGGGAGGCTGGCACAGCTGCTGCCTGTGTTTGTACTTGTGAGTGTGTATAGGGGGGCTACATGTGCTGTATATACTTATTATTATTATTATTATCTTTATTTATATCGCGCCAACATATTCCGTAGCGCTGTACAGGGGTTGAGTAAATGGCAATAAACAAACTTAACACCTTGTAAAGAATGGAGGGCCCTGTTTGTGAGCATAAAATCAAATGTACATAGAGCTTGTTTCCAAGGCACTGACACAAGATTGAAAACTCGCAAACTTACAATCTAAGGGTACTTATGATTCTGCATGAGGGGGAGGCTGCCTGGCACTGCTGCAGCGTTTCCTGTGCATACTTGTGATTCTATGTGGGGGGCTGCCACCGCTGGTTGTACTGTATGTGTGATGTCTGTACTTGTTAACGTGTATGATGGGTGAGGCTGGTACTACAGAAGATGCCTGTGCTGTGTATATTTGTCATGGTGTGTGGGGATGACGCTGGCACCATTTCTGCCCATAAATATAGGTGCCAGTGGAATGTGCCGGAGGGTCCAATATTGCTACTACCCATAATGTACATGTGCTATGTCACGATTAGGGCATACCGGTGTGATAGGAGTAACTGGTACTGACCATACTTTTGTTTTGCCCATGCATGTGTTTTATATAAATCAATTCAGAGAGGTGCATGAAAGGGAAACTGCACTGCTGCTGTCCTTGTCTATCAGGGCATAGCAATGTATTTTGTGAGGGAGTGGGCAGCAAGCAATAAATCTCCATATTGCAGCTTCTAGTGCACACAGCGACTGTTGATCTATTATTATATATATATATATATATATATATATATATCAAAATTACCAGAATTTGATGAAATAGAATATCAATCTTGTACTTTTTACTCTACAGTGATGAACGGGAGCAGCCATTCTCCCACCGCCATCAACGGAGCCCCCTCTACTCCCAATGGTTTCAGCAATGGCCCCTCCGCCTCGTCCTCAGCTGCCCTAACCAACCAGCAGCTTCCCCCAGCCTGTGGTGCACGCCAGCTCAGCAAACTCAAGCGTTTTCTTACTACTCTGCAGCAATTCGGCAGCGACATCTCTCCTGAGATCGGGGAGCGTGTTCGGGCACTAGTGCTGGGTCTGGTGGTGAGTACACTCAGTAATGTAAAGGTGAAAACTATTTAGGAAGCATTTTATTTGGGGTATATATTTTCTAAGTAAGTATTAAATATATTAATATCTGAAAAAGTAGGTGTAATCCATTTTATAGTGTCTCTGCCGGTTTAATTCTTGATCGTAGTTTATTTTAATCTTTTGCATAGTTTACATGTGGAGCTGGACTGCATATGTTTGATCAAGCACAGTACAAATATTGCTTATACAGAAGTCACCATATGTTATCTGCACAAAGAGATACAGTGCTGTATGGAGATATATATATATATATATATATATCATTACTTGCTGTGCAGAAATGTGGTGCAGTGGGTAAAAGCATATCTTTTAGAACTGTAGGCTATTTTAATCTTTATTCTTTGTTTTTAACATTAATATTTTAATTTAGTTGAAATAATTATTTTAAAAGTATTGAAACATCCAAATAAGTCTGAAAATGACTGTTTAGAAAATAATAATACAAAGTTTCTGGAAGGCCTGAACCCACGTTTGCACTTCACAGTCTGGGCACTCATAAACAAATTAATTTTGCATCAGTTTTAAAAAGGAAAGTACTTTTTCCACATGCTATCCCACTCTTTCTCATGGTGCAGAGCCCATATGGTGACGTCAATGCTTTTCCCTTTACACAAGCTTTGTATGTGTTATTCTAATTTACATTAAGATTGAAAACATGTATTTAAAGAGAACTCTTTAAAAAATACTAAAGGACAGTAAACAATTTGGCAAATTCTAAAGGTCACTGTGCGGTGGAACTAGACATGAGCAGAATTAGGAAGAGAAAATAACACAGTGAATTCGCACATATATTCACAAGTCCATTATACCTATTAGTTGATGATACAGAAGAAGGAAGTCACTAGGTCTGGGCACTGTTAATGTGCCAATCGCATGCTGTAATGAGAAATATTCTTGGCAGATCATAGGGGGCGATAGAGAGTTTGATTGGATGTCATATTAATATATTTTTTGTGTCCCAGAATTCCACACTTACCATTGAAGAGTTCCACTCCAAACTGCAAGAGGCCACGAATTTCCCTCTTCGACCCTTTGTCATCCCGTTCTTAAAGGTATGAATTCTTATCTTTCTATTTGTGTACTCTCTTCACCTGTCCATCACCTGTCCATTACATCCATGTGGGTACCTATATACCTGCCCTTGTATCTCCTTTCATCACCTGCTCTTTATAGCCATTTTTGTATTTCACCTGCCCCTTTTATCCTATTTTGTACCTCCAATACTTAAAATGCTTCTCAAGCCCACACTGATGTTCTCTATCCCTTTAAACGCATATATATTCTCTATCACTGTCCTTCCCTTATCACATGCCAACCAGCTATGCCCCTGCTTCTCTTTATCATTTACATATGAGCTCTTTTGTTATCACATACCCCTTTGTGCGTTCTCCATCCTGTCTCTTCATGCCCTCATGTCTCTATTTCAGGCTAATCTCCCATTGCTCCAGCGAGAACTTCTGCACTGTGCCCGCCTGGCAAAGCAGAGTCCGGCTCAGTACCTGGCACAGCATGAGCAGATCCTTCTAGATGTCAGTTCCTCCAGCTCTCCAAATGATTCTTCTGACCTTGTCCTGGAGGTGAATGAGAACGGCAAAAGACGTACGCCAGACAGGTAAATTGATTTATTACTAAGATGGCGAACAAGTACTGGTATGTGTGACAAAGGTGTTCCTTACTGGTTTTGAAGTATCCTCAGAAAGTTGGAAAACAGCCGCTGTCAGGGGGCATTGAGAAACTACATATAACCAAGTAGCCTTCAAATTAGAAATGTCCAATAGTTGCTAGGGACCAGATCCAGACCACATTTCAAGATCGTGCTTGAGTACAGTTTGCTAAACCAATGACCACTAATGAGCCAGGCTTGAAGGCATGGTATTAATTATGTGTTGACCAATCATTTTGGTTGAGTCTAATACACTCAGCTTTTTATACATCCATAATATGGAGTCTCACGGTTCTCTGCTGACCACCTCACACTCAGAGGGATAATCTACAGGAATGGATAGAGGGAGACCAAAATGCGAGAAATACAAAAATTAGTAACAGGGATTCCATTATGCTGAAGCTATTTCTTCACTAATGGACTAAAATTCTGGACCCAGGCCCAGTGAAACTTTGTGTGAGTGCCCCATTGCTCATTGTCCATGTGGATGTAGGCAATGGTGTTGCTATTACAACTAATATTTGTGTTATTGTTGTGATTTAACTGTCTCTCTTGTTATTAGGACCAAAGAAAGTGCACATGAAGCTCTGCACCCAGAACATCTAACCAAACGTCCTTGCACAGCAAGTCCTGCACAAAGATACAGCCCCACCAACAGCCTCCCTCACCCACCAACTAACGGACTCCCACACCCACCCCCGAACGGCCTACCACATCCCACCCCACCCCCCACTCAACATTATCGATTGGAGGATATGGTGTTGGCTCATCACTACCGCCACACGGATCCACGGGAAATGCGAGAGCGTCACCGTCAGGCAGGTGAGAGACTGAGTACCATAGGGGATACCAAGTAGGTAATGTTCCAGCCAGGTATCAATTAGTTATTGTGCCAGATGGGCAGGGACCCATAAGGATGTTTGCCCACCAAGTGCCAAGAAGGAAACACGCTGACGCAAGGTAGGCAGTAGGATGTCCATCAGGCGCCTAGTAGAAAATTATGGTGCCAAATAGGAAAGTGTGCCAGGAATTTAAAGCTTTGAGTGCCAGTTTAGATATCATTGCAGAGTCAGCTTTGTAACAGAGGCAACAGTGCTTTTGAGTTGCCATTGTTGCAGTGCCAATTTATTGACTGTTATGTGCAATTATTTTGTGGCCAAATCAGATGACTAGTGCAAGGAAAGGATGTAATGTAAGAGGGACATACTTTTACTGTTCATGGGCATGTCCTGTTATTAGTACATTTTAGCGATCAGTCTATAACGTAACAGAACATAACAAAATAAGGAAAAATAATCCATTGATATCACTATTGGGATGGAGAAATGCCAAAATACTTTAAAATCACAACAAATGTACAGTCCAAAGATTGGTAGGAGGGTACTGGAGTCAAATAGGCCAGGCTTTACTCAGGTTAGGGATAGAGTCAACTACATTGGGAACATAGAAAAATGTAGGAATAAACTGGAAGAAATTATAAATACACTGCTATGTGTCCATACTGGGAAATACTATTATAAATAATAATATGTATTAAAAATAAATGTAAAGTATAAATTACATTATATAGTTATACTGATAAATTGATTGTAAGGTTTAAATTTTTTTAGCTTGGATAATTTTCAATTTTTTTATAGAATACAATTTTAGAATATCACTCAATATTATTATTACAGTTTATCAATTGTATAAGAACTGCATAATTTTATATATTCGTTAATATTTATTTCATTTAGTTATACTTTTTAAAATATATTTATCTTACATTTTTGATTTGTTTTGTGTTACTTCCTAATTACTTAAAATAATGTCAGTGCCTTTAGTAGGATTAATGGATATTTACAAGGTTCTTTGCTGAAGAGAAAGCAGATTAATAAAACAATACACTGGCTACCCACTGTAATTAATAATTACAAGTAATAATTCATAAATTAAGTTTGTATATTTACTTTCTAAATATATATTTGACCTTCATCCAGTGTAGATCTTCATAAGACTATACTATGAACATGTATTTTAAGTCTGTGATTCTATCCCTTGGGTAATAACATCTCAGCCCATCTCTATTGTCCCCCCAGCTGTACATGAGGTTATCGATCATCGGCTGACCGAGCGCGAGTGGGCAGAGGAGTGGAAGCATCTTAACAATGTAAGTAGAGCTGGTCATGGGGCAGAGGGTCAAACGGGGGCACTTATGAGAGATATGGGAGATGCTACTTTTTTTTTTTAACTAAATTATCATTTAAGTCATGGACATGAAAAAATCAGAAATGTTCATGACTAAAGGAATCCATTTTGTCTTTGTTGCATCACTTCCTGAGAGCCGGATCATGAGGGTGTGTTTTCTTAGTGATTTGTGGAGGGAGGAGGAAACAGGAAGAGGTTAAGAGGCTGGTTAGATAATAAGATCTTATTTTAATAAATACCACATTTCTTTCCTAGGCCCAGATGCAGGAATCTTGTATAAGTAGATATAATCATAGCTCTCCAGAAATATAAAGGTCCCACTCAGACACACAATTTCCAGCAAAGTTGCCTCCAAGGTCCAGCAAAGACATGAACATAATTTTTTTTCTAATTATAAACCAATTAGGCTTGTCACAATTAAAACACACATATATATATAGTACATTTGTGTTCACATTTGAATTTCTAAAACAAGATAAAAACCTGATCCTGCTCAGAATTCTGAGAAATACAGTTATTACACTGCATTCTGGGAAGCTGAGCAGGGACATGCAAATGTGCCCACAAATGCCTCGCTCTTCAATCCATAACCATTTTAAACATGGCTTCCTTTAAGCTTATGCCCACTGCATTACACAACTTTTATGCAAAGCCAAGTTTGGATTATACACAAGCTAGGAATCCTACCCACGGACAGCGTTTGAAGGTTACTGCCATCATCAGCATGGGGCGGGATTCCAGCTTGTGTTGTGGACCTTATGAGTAGGTAGTTCACTGCAACATATATATATAACTTTTTTTTACACTGCAAGTTTCTTTCATGCATTTGAAGAGCATATTTTAAGCATTACAACAGTTGTTTTTTTGTATGAAACAATATTATGCAGAACCGATTTAACTTTATTAAAATGAACAGGACGGTTGCCTCAGAGTGTAGATCCCATTGGGGGACAGGTATGAGTCATACAGCTGTAATACTGCTCATTGGTTCACAGGGGCAAGCCATCCAGAGCAGTTAAATCTTTTAATCAGTTAATCAGGCTATTTCCTGTTATTTGCCTACTACTACCCTAACAACATAATAGGAAAGATAACAGGAAACATAAGTGGCAGGCAGATAACGGGAAAGGTCTATTTATTGTGCTCTGAAAAAGAAAACACACAGTGACACATTAAATACCCTATTTCAGATGCAGCAAAGAAAAAAATGCTTTCCATGATCTTTTAAAGTCTGCGCCTAACCAATCCCTCTCACTCAACCCAGCTCTTGAACTGCATTATGGACATGGTGGAAAAAACGCGCCGCTCACTGACAGTTCTGCGCCGCTGTCAGGAGGCCGATCGGGAAGAGCTCAACCACTGGGTCAGACGCTACAGTGATGCTGAGGACTTGAAGAAAAGCGTCAGCTCTGTGGGTCAGCAAACCAGACACCGAAACAGTTCCACTAGCACAGAGACTTCACCATCAGGTAACGAGATGGGATGTGGAGTATGGTCAGGAGGGCTGAAATACTATGTGGGAAGTATCACAAATATACTATATGTTACTTCTCTCTCCAGACACCCCCCGGGACTTCCTGCCAAGGCCGCAGTCTGGGTACATGCCAGAGGAAATCTGGAGGAAGGCAGGTGAGTGTTTGCGTCTTTGAGGAGGTGGGAGGGCAGAGCAAGACATATTAAGTATATACAAATACTCAGTACATTAACCATTGCTGCTTGTTCAGAAGAATTGGATGCAAGTGTAGGAGTAAGATACTCAGCTGCATTATATGCTGCAGAAGAGATATTTTAGGTTTGAGATTTTTTTTTTTAATTCATGCATAATTCACTATTTATTAAGAGTTTTTATATAACCCAGTTAATCCTCAATCAGTCCTCCCTAACATCTAAGTGGAGGCACAAGCAAATGCCATTAAACCATGTTCGCTGCAACTTAAAAATATCAGTTTTCCATTTTGCGTTCTTTAGACATTGTAATCACAAAGTGGAAAAAATTTGTTATTAAAGAGGATATATAATCATTTAAAAGGAGCTTGTAATTTATGGTCCTTTCAGGACCTGGGAGCTTGTCCGTGTAAACTCAATAAATTTGATGAGGATGTTTGTCAAATAATGACTCAATGTAAATAATCAGACCTGTAAAAGCGAACACTGCAACATTTAAAAACAGTTATAAGACGGCTTTGAATGAAAGCATTTTTAGATGTTTTTACACTTGATAGTGCAGAGACATATTAAAATGTAAGATTTAAATCCCCTGCGCCTCTTCTGAGCTGTCTGTCTGTCCGCACAGAGGAGGCGGTGAACGAGGTGAAGCGCCAGGCCATGTCAGAGCTTCAGAAAGCCGTGTCCGAAGCAGAGCGCAAGGCGCACGACCTTATCACTCTGGAGCGCGCCAAGATGGAGCGAGCGTTGGCGGAGGCAAAGCGCCAGGCATCAGAAGATGCAGTGTCAGTCATCAGCCAGCAGGAGGACTCAAGTGAGGTAACGGTCTTGCGGCTTGGAGTAGGAGGCAGCCGCATCTTAGACTCAGAGACTGATGTACATTTGCTTACTGGACCACCATTAGTGGAGGTGGACAACTTCTTCCTTTCTAGAGAGGGATGTTTATGTAGTTTCAGGCTTTACTTTCTTGCTAAGAGGTTTATAACTGGTAAAAGGGTATCCTTTGAAGTAAAGACAAAAAAAAAAAAAAGATTCCACCTTTTAAAAAAGAAAAGGGTTCTTCACAATAAGGGCATTCAGACTGTGGAGCTCACTAACAAATGAGGCTGTGACAAGATTCATTAAGGAACTTTAAATGGTTTGGATGCATCTCTGAATAAAAGTAGCAGGCAAGGGTATGTCACTTACTATAATAGGTAGGGCACTGACCCAGGGAACAGTTTTGGGGATAAGGAATGATTTTTTGGGACAAATGGCAATGAGTCAATAGGGTTTTTTGTTGGCTTTCCTCTGGATAAATTCAGAATTTACGTAATACAAAGATCTAAAAAGGTTGAAACTGATGTACCAATAGAATTTTTTTTTTAACATTTTCTTTCCTTATTATGGGTACCCTATAATTGTTTATGTTTTCCCCATCAATTATCAAGTCTCCTTAGAGGGTCATTACCATTAGAAAGCCTCTCCCCCCGTGTAGTTTAGGGGCCTTGCGATTAGTGTTACTCCCTTGGTGTAAGTGTTATTGCCTTGGTGTAAGTGTTATTGCCTTGGTGTTAGTGTTTCTGCCCTGGTGTAAGTGTTACTGCCTTGGTTCATTGTTGTAAGTGTTTCTGCATTGATATAAGTGTTTCTGCCTTGGTTCCTTGGTGTAAGTGTTACTGCCTTGGTTCCTTGGTGTAAGTGTTTCTGCCTTGATTTAAGTGTTTCTGCCTTGGTTCCTTGGTGTAAGTGTTTCTGCCTTGGTTCCTTGTTGTAAGTGTTTCTGCCCTGGTGTAAGTGTTTCTGCCCTGGTGTAAGTGTATCTGCCCTGGTGTAAGTGTATCTGCCCTGGTGTAAGTGTATCTGCCCTGGTGTAAGTGTATCTGCCCTGGTGTAAGTGTATCTGCCCTGGTGTAAGTGTATCTGCCCTGGTGTAAGTGTATCTGCCCTGGTGTAAGTGTTTCTGCCCTGGTGTAAGTGTATCTGCCCTGGTGTAAGTGTATCTGCCTTAGTGTAAGTGTTTCTGCCCTGGTGTAAGTGTATCTGCCTTGGTGTAAGTGTTTCTGCCCTGGTGTAAGTGTATCTGCCCTGGTGTAAGTGTATCTGCCCTGGTGTAAGTGTATCTGCCTTGGTTCCTTGGTGTAAGTGTTTCTGCCCTGGTGTAAGTGTATCTGCCCTGGTGTAAGTGTATCTGCCCTGGTGTAAGTGTATCTGCCCTGGTTCCTTGGTGTAAGTTTTTCTGCCTTGATATAAGTGTTTCTGCCTTGGTTCCTTGGTGTAAGTGTTTCTGCCCTGGTGTAAGTGTTTCTGCCTTGGTTCCTTGGTGTAAGTGTTTCTGCCCTGGTGTAAGTGTTTCTGCCCTGGTGTAAGTGTTTCTGCCTTGGTTCCTTTGTGTAAGTGTTTCTGCCCTGGTGTAAGTGTTTCTGCCCTGGTGTAAGTGTTTCTGCCCTGGTGTAAGTGTTTCTGCCTTGGTTCCTTTGTGTAAGTGTTTCTGCCCTGGTGTAAGTGTTTCTGCCCTGGTGTAAGTGTATCTGCACTGGTGTAAGTGTATCTGCACTGGTGTAAGTGTATCTGCCCTGGTGTAAGTGTTTCTGCCCTGGTGTAAGTGTTTCTGCCTTGGTTCTTTGGTGTAAGTGTTTCTGCCCTGGTGTAAGTGTATCTGCCCTGGTGTAAGTGTATCTGCACTGGTGTAAGTGTATCTGCCCTGGTGTAAGTGTTTCTGCCTTGGTTCCTTTGTGTAAGTGTTTCTGCCCTGGTGTAAGTGTTTCTGCCCTGGTGTAAGTGTTTCTGCCTTGGTTCTTTGGTGTAAGTGTTTCTGCCCTGGTGTAAGTGTATCTGCCCTGGTGTAAATGTTTCTGCCCTGGTGTAAGTGTTTCTGCCCTGGTGTAAGTGTTTCTGCCTTGGTTCCTTTGTGTAAGTGTTTCTGCCCTGGTGTAAGTGTTTCTGCCTTGGTTCTTTGGTGTAAGTGTTTCTGCCCAGGTGTAAGTGTTTCTGCCCTGGTGTAAGTGTATCTGCACTGGTGTAAGTGTATCTGCCTTGGTGTAAGTGTTTCTGCCCAGGTGTAAGTGTTTCTGCCCTGGTGTAAGTGTTTCTGCCCTGGTGTAAGTGTTTCTTCCTTGGTTCTTTGGTGTAAGTGTTTCTGCCCAGGTGTAAGTGTTTCTGCCCTGGTGTAAGTGTATCTGCACTGGTGTAAGTGTATCTGCCTTGGTGTAAGTGTATCTGCCTTGGTTCCTTGGTGTAAGTGTTTCTGCCCTGGTGTAAGTGTTTCTGCCTTGGTTCCTTGGTGTAAGTGTTTCTGCCCTGGTGTAAGTGTTTCTGCCTTGGTTCTTTGGTGTAAGTGTTTCTGCCCTGGTGTAAGTGTATCTGCCTTGGTTCTTTGGTGTAAGTGTTTCTGCCCTGGTGTAAGTGTATCTGCCCTGGTGTAAGTGTATCTGCCCTGGTGTAAGTGTATCTGCCCTGGTGTAAGTGTATCTGCCTTGGTTCCTTGGTGTAAGTTTTTCTACCTTGGTGTAAGTGTTTCTGCCTTGGCGTAAGTGTTTGTTTCTGCCTTGGCATAAGTGTTTGTTTCTGCCTTGGTGTAAGTGTGTAACTAGGTGTAACTAGGCAACTTTGTTAATTTTATCCTACTCAATGTAATTGTCATGTAACGTGTATACTTCCCTTATTTCTAAGACGTAACAGATTCTCACCTTCTGGAACAATTTCTTGTTCTCTCTAAGGTCAGGTGCCATGTTGCAGGGTTTCTGCATGCATTATATTGCTAGTGTTAAACTTCTCCTTCTGGGTTTGGTCTTAAGTCACAGCTGTGAAACATGGTACCTTACATGAGAAAGAACAGAAGAAAGGGCAAAGTCCCAAATGTGAGAATCTTATTCTGGAGCAGGGGTCTCCAAACTCGGTCCTGGAGGGCCGCACCCAGGCCTGGATTTGTGGATATCCTTGCTGCAAGCAGGTGAGACTATTGCTTCTGCAGTCATCCTGATTGACTCACCTGTGCACAGAAAGTAAATCCTCAAATCCAGGCCTGGGTGCAGCCCTCCAGGACTGAGTTTAGAGATCCCTGTTCTGGAGGCTTCTTGGAAGTAAGTGACATGTACATTTACACACTTATAAAACACTTATATAAAACAAAACTGCCTAAATCAGTGTTTCTCAACTGCAGTCCTCCGGGCCCACTAGTTTAGATATATGCCTGCTTGAGCACAGGTGAGCTAATAAGAGGATCTGCAGGTGTGAGAAACACTGGCCTAAAAAGTTATTTGTAAAGCCAAGACTATTTTTGCAGAAAGTCTTAATTTTATGCTTCTGTCCACGGCCTGACATGACAATAAAACTTCCTGTCCAGTACATTAAGGAGTGGCTACAGAGCAGGGAAGCAGTGTTTACAGATTTAAGTGCAGGTGTCAATTGCTAAAAACGTATCTGAATCATTCAATGAAATAACAAATCCCGGATCTATCCTGATATGTTGTCTGGACAGGTCTGCCGCTGCAGTGCAGCCTCCAACTGCTAGATGGCGCTGCAGGTATTTTGCAGCGCTGCCGATATGTGAGAGAAGTTCTAAGCTTATAATGTTAGCCTAACCCTTGAACTAACCCTCACCCAAACCATGACTCTATGATATGGCACCGGAATATCGTCAGCGCCATCTAGCGGATGCTCACCGCCACTGCTGCTGCCTTGTGATGCCCCAGCATAACAGGATAGGACCCAAATCCTATTCCCTTATCCATCCTAACCCACCACTCCTGCTTAGATTAATAGAAAAATGAGTAGAGCACGCTACCTCAGATTTCAGGCCAGCAGGAAGTATGGAAGGCAGAAAACATGGAAGCCATCAGACAACTAGAGTCTTTTTAAAAAAAATGCATTTGAGATCAATGCTTATACAGCTGCTAGTAAATTTGTTATATATTTCACAAACCTGAAGCATAATATTTTTATTAAAATAGAATGTTCTGGCTAGATGGGCCTATTGGCTCAACCTACAATCTGTGTGTTGCATATATTGCGTCCATTTTCCTTCATTCCCCTATTAGTATACACTAACCTTGCTCTCTGCTGCCTCCCCACAGAGTTGCTGGAACTGCGGTCGTAAAGCGAGTGAGACGTGCAGCGGCTGTAACACCGCCCGATACTGCGGCTCATTCTGCCAACACAAAGACTGGGAAAAGCATCATCATGTCTGCGGACAGTCCCTGCATCACCCGCCCAGCGCACCCCCAGCACCTGTCACCCCAGCCACTCCCGCTGCCAGCCCTACTGCAAGTAGCTCTGCTTCTCGCTCTGGGACCCCCGCCACACCGCTCCTGCTGGACACTGCCTCCCGCTAACAGACATCAGAAACCCAAAAACTTGACCTAATACTTAACCATTTCCTAGCCCAACTCCCACTTAGTTGCACCTGCAATGGGCTCTCCACAACCCGCCAAGACATTATATGCCCCCTTTTTGTGTTTGCTTATGGATGGGTTTGGGGCTCTGCAGCAGATATCCTCCGGGTTGTATTCCGGGAATCAGGATACTGAAGATTTCTTTTAAGTGGAAGAAGGAAGATGGTCTTTCAAAGACCACTCTATATTTGGGGAAACCCAAGCAAAAGCCTGCACCCCTATGAGGGGAATTGGACTTGGAAAGGATTGGGGTTGAGGGTGGGTGGGTATTTAATTTATGACTGCTCTGAACTCTGGCTTTAAACATAATAATCCAAAAAATACACAAGTATACAAAAGAAACTACCTTGCTAGTCAGCCAAGAAATGTCCAACACCAACAACACCTCTAAAGAAATCCCAAAAAAGAAAGGAACTCTATCCAAACATTACCAGCCCTGCCAAAGCCCTGTTTGAGAGGTGAAGAGGGAGCGTCCTGGGGAGAGCAGACCCTCAGAGCATGCCGGGAGCCTTGTGAATTTTTTTATCTGGAGCCACAGGAAGATGCGGGGTCTTAGAAGCTTCCTCTGGAGAGGATGCTCTATCAATGCACTTACAGCAACATCTGCATCTTCCTCCTCTACCTCTCCTGCAGCACATTACTCATGTTACTCTGGTCTGCAGGACCGCCACTCCCTCACCAAAAACACTCAACTGTGGACATGTTTTCTATCCCTCCCAGAAGGACTTGTAGACTTGTACATTGGTTCTGCTCGTGCAGAGCTTGAGATCTGTGGGGGAGTATTGTTGTTTTGTTTCGACACCACCTCATAACTTTAGGACTCATAGTAGAGGAATTCAAAAAGCCCCACGGACTCACAGACTATATCGCACCATAGGGAAGATTGTACAGATTTTTTTTTTATTTTCTATTTATAAAAAAACAAAAGAATTCCCAATAGGGGACAAGAGTGCAATATGAAAATGTGAGGCTACTGATGGGATGGGGAGGCAGCTGCAAATATATTTAAATAAGGAGAGAGTAGACAGAGTATAGGGTAGACTGGGTATGAGTAGGACTTCCAGGGGACCCTATAAAATATAGGATGTAAAAATATGTGCTATAAATAAGTCTAATCAAATAATAGAGTAGGGATGTCATGTCCAGTCGCATGTTTGATGAGGCACCCCATAGCCAAACATGGAGGCGGTTTTTGGCCATTAGTATTGTAAGTTTATATGTTCCAGAGAGGCCCATAATTTGGGTATCTCTGATCCCTAACCAGAAACATTTGCCAAATATGTGTGTGTACAATTCCTGTGATGTTCAATTTCGCTGGAGCCAAAATTAGACATGATGAGACACACAGACACAGCTTTAGTGAGTTTTACTCCATTTGTTACGGATACCAGTAGCATGGCCATTCTACTTAAAGCATTATATGTATTCTGTTAGTGAAGGCTTAGCCAGTGTTGGTAAAGACTCCAAGCTCCTGCCAGCTCAATTTTAGATAAGTGAAAGAGGTAGTAATAATTAGAGATTTCCCTTGGATCCCTAAACGATCCAGCCTAAAATTGCACTTGGAGAGGAGTGGGAGTGAATGGAGAAGTAGAGTTTTGAATGCAGAAAGAAAATCAAAAGGAGGCAAGCTGTGTAGTTAGTAAGAGACCCCAAATGCACTTTTTACTATTATGCCCTTTGGCAAAAAAAGGGTTAAGTCTTGTTAGAATAAGTTACTAGTTGATGAGACATCATATTGCTGTGCATCTCCCTCCTCATCTTAGCCACATGTGAAGGATTTTATTGTTTGTATGTCTTATGAAAAGATCTAATATATTAAGTCTCTGAGGTGTGTGAACCTACCACAGCTTTAAGGCTTCTGCCATGCCCTTGTTTTGTATGCTTGACACTGTATGGCCTACACTTATGGCACAATGTGACTTCCAGCCTGTGACACAAGCCCTCTGTGTCTGACTGCAATGCATCCTGGTCCCGATATTTGGCCCACTCAGCTCAATATTTACCACAATAGTGGCTGGATTTGAGGAACTAACACTTTGGACCGTTAATCCCAACATGGCCTACACCCAGCATCTCTCCCACACTACCTCCAACTAATTTCACAACCCAACATGGGACTCCAAACCATGGCCAACAGTACTTCACGTCCAAACCAAAATGTGACCATAGAAGAGGACTGGGGTATCCCACACTTGAAAAAAGAAACAAACATTAAAAGCAGCTTTAAATATGGAAGAAACATCCCAAAGGTCAATAAATAAAGACCACACAGTTGGAGGCCTCGTCTTTTGTCCCAATAGGTTGTAGCTTTAAAGATGGCAGCTCCCATACTGATGCATTGCTCAGCAGTGGTCTTGGTACACATTTCCCCATGGATCCCCCCTCTAATTCTGCACTTTATAGAGTTTACAGACTCTGAGGGGTCCAATGCAAAGCAAGTTCATCAGCACCAGGTTAAAAATCCGTAGTAAAACTGAAATGAGACCACAATGCATTAAATCTGGTAGCTTCCACTTTTACCCATTTAAAGGGTCACTGTAATGCCCTAACAAGGTGGGCTAGTTGCTTTAATTATTATGCAAAGATCATTAAATCTATTTAACGATTTTGAATATTCAATTCGCTTTCCAATATCACAGTTTCTGCCCGAAACTGAGCTTCTTGTCTCCAGACTGATAAGTTGAAAAATTGAAAGTAGTGGATGGATCAGTCAAATAAACGTAGCCTGCACTCCAGGGTTTCAATATCTCTTTGTTTGAACAGAGGTGCATCAGTCAAAATGTATGGAAAAGAGTAACTTTCAAGTGCACACAAGCAGAGATCCTGAAATCCTAGACTGTTGGTCTAGAACAGAGTTGCCCAATACTGTCTAAAGACAGTTTAATTAGATAAAAAGACAAATAACGCATATGCTGTCCCCAAGGGAAGCCACTTCAACACAGTAAGTCTCCAGCCCACGGAAAGCATTATGTTAATATAACTTTGTGCCTGAAAATGTAGCACTGGCCTCTAGACAAAGTTGTCGCTTCCATTTGAGCGTAAACTAGCAGCAGCTGAGTCAGATCTTTGAAACAAAGTTTAATATTGGTCTTATTATATCATTGAATATGTATTTTTATAAATGATCGATGCCTAATGAAAACATCTAGCGGATCTATCGCCGTTGTATATGCGCAAGAAATCGCCAGCATGGACAGCTGCAGTGCCCGCAAGTAGCTGCTAGATGGCACTGTCAGGTTTTAGGAAAGGCCTATAATTGTTACACCCTCCGACGTGGCGCAACTCGACCGAGCTGAATCGACAGTGAGGCCATCGCTATGTTCAGCGCAGGCATTCGGCCCGCGAGCGGGCCTCTGATTGCTCGGCGCGCCTTCGATGCAATGTGCAGCAGTATTCCGAAAATCGGCAGCACCATCTAGCGGTTCCTGCTGCCAATCTTTAGCATAGGGGAAGAGGGAAAGGACCCATCTAGCTCTTGTTAAGACATTACAGTGGTCAATTCAAAGAACAAAACTTGATTGGGGGCCTTGTTGGTTTAGCTGCTTTTTCAATATGGAGGGATCTTACAGAGTCATGAGATTTCCATTATTTCACTGAAATCCATCGACTCTAATGCCACGCTTTATAGAAGTTGCTAATGTCCCCTCTGTCTGTATTCAAGATCTCTTCCAAATTGTAGAACCAGGTAAATTAGCAAAATGGCAGCTCTCATTAAAGCATCATTGAATATAATAATCAGTACATCATCATTGAATATGATAGTCAATACATCTATTTTTGATCCCAATTTTTCAAAAACATATTGCACCTTATCAAGTCTGGTTCTTCAAAACATTTAAATTACCATCAGATGTTAATGCATAAGTGGTCGCATGTCATTGTATGTGAAGGATCCCCCAAGCCAACATTGCAGAGTCCTGGAGTGCAGATTACTAGAGATGTTGCATCCTCTTGAGGATGGGTGTGCAAGACCCCAGCAGATGTGGAGCTGTATATCTTTGCATGCTGGTATCAATGTGTTGTATGTCTGACCTGTGCCAGCTGTAATCATTTGTTCAGGTCTAATGTCTGTTCTGTGCTCTGTATATGTGTCATAAAGAAATCTTTAATATGGAGAGTCCACGGTGCGTCCTCTTTTGTGAAACAATCAATGGTTGAAAGTGATCTCTAAATAAGAGTATTGGTCGGGAGATAGACCTCTAATGGCCATTACTGCAGCCTCCTAATGGCCAAATACACATATATTCATGAAAAAGTGTTATTACCATTTTATTTGATGTGTAAACTGCTTGTTAGGTTTACTTAAAGAGATATTGAACACAGCAGTGGTTTTTCAAGCATTTAAAGGCATATCTACGATTCCTGGATTATGAATGCATCTAACAGAGGAGAATCAGTAGTGCGTGAAAAAATACCAAAATAAATATAACTTTGCTGTTTGCGAAATCTCTTGATTTTGTAAGCAGTTTATTTTGTTAGTTAACACCCCCGGATATCTCTGCTAAAATTAGCATAAAATTCACAATTTGTATTGGCCAATCACAGACAGCTAAAACGGGATCTAGTCTATTTGTAAGCCACATCCCCTCAGAACACTGGTGTGTGTGGTTGCGGCACATTTACTGCAGGCAAAGAACGATTCCATCCGCCGATGTTGCGCAATTTGAACGGCGCTGAGTCGACAGCGAGGCCATCGCTATGTTCGGTGTGGGCTCTCGGCCCCGCAGGGCCTCAGGCACGCCTCTCATAGCTCAAGGCCTCTTCTGTTGGCGCGCCTTATGAGCCAGATCAGAGGATGGAATAGTTATTTGCCTGCAGTACATTTTTACACCAACAGGTGGGGATGCGGCTTCCAAATAGACTAGGACCCTAATACGTTTTAATACAATGTAACAATCAATGATGGCAGTTTGTACAGAAAGGAATCATGGATGTGTAGTCCCCTCGCAGTAGGAAGCAGGAGGAGCCAAACACTGTTTTGTGGATCTCTGCATTGAACTGCAGGCTTGAAGGTGAGTAAAGGGTTAAAATCTGTACCCAAATTCAGGGTTTCTATTGGTAGGTACACTGTGTCTATGTAAACAGCTCTAGGGGTGTGGAAAACAAGTTTTATTTTTAAATAACAAATTTCTAAGTGTATTCACAGGTTTTGGAATGTCTCAATGTAAAGTGTGTCTGATATACAGTGCCTTGCAAAAGTATTCACCCCCCTTGACTTTTTACCTATTTTGTTACAGTACAGCCTTACATTCAATGTTTTGTTAATCTGAATTTTATGTGATGGATCAGAACACAATAGTCTAAGTTGGTGAAGTGAAATGACAAAAATATATACATAAAACTATTTTTTCAGAAATAGAAAACAGAAAATTGGCATGTGCGTATGTATTCACCCCCTTTGTTATAAAGCCCATAAAAAGCTCTGGTGCAACCAATTACCTTCAGAAGTCACATAATTAGTGAAAAGATGTCCACCCGTGTTCAATCTAAGTGTCACATGATCTGTCATTACATATACACACCTTTTTTGAAAGGCCCCAGAGGCTGCAACACCTAAGCAAGAGGCACCACTAACCAAATACTGCCACGAAGACCAAGGAACTCTCCAAACAAGGGACAATGTTGTTGAGAAGTACAAGTCAGAGTTAGGTTATAAAAAAATATACAAATCTTTGATGATCCCCAGGAGCACCATCAAATATATCATAACCAAATGGAAAGAACATGGCACAACAGCAAAGCTGCCAAGAGACGGCCGCCCACCAAAACTCACGGGCCAGGCAAGGAGGGCATTAATCAGAGAGGCAGCACAGAGACCTAAGGTAACCCTGGAGGAGCTGCAGAGTTCCACAGCAGAGACTGGAGTATCTGTACATAGGACGACAATAAGCTGTACGCTCCATAGAGTTGGGCTTTATGGCAAAGTGGCCAGAAGAAAGCCATTACTTTCAGCAAAAAACAAAATGGCACGTTTGGGTTTGCAAAAAGACATGTGGGAGACTCCCAAAATGTATGGAGGAAGGTGCTCTGGTCTGATGAGACTAAAATTGAACTTTTCGGACATCAAAGAAAACATTATGTCTGGCGCAAACCCAACACATCACATCACCCAAAGAACACCATCCCCACAGTGAAACATGGTGGTGGCAGCATCATGCTGTGGGGATGTTTTTCAGCAGCTGAGACTGGGAAACTGGTCAGAGTTGAGGGAAAGATGGATGGTGCTAAATACAGGGATATTCTTGAACAAAACCTGTACCACTCTGTGAGTGATTTGAGGCTAGGACGGAGGTTCACCTTCCAGCAGGACAATGACCCCAAACACACTGCTAAAGCAACACTTGAGTGGTTTAAGGGGAAACATGTAAATGTGTTAGGATGGCCTAGTCACAGCCCAGACCTCAATCCAATAGAAACTCTGTGGTCAGACTTAAAGATTGCTGTTCACAAGCGCAAACCATCCAACTTGAAGGAGCTGGAGCAGTTTTGCAAGGAGGAATGGGCAAAAATCCCAGTGGTAAGACATGGCAAGCTCATAGAGACTTATCCAAAGCGACTTGGAGCTGTTATTGCCGCAAAATGTGGCTCTACAAAGTATTGACTTCAGGTGGGTGAATAGTTATGCACATTGACTTTTTCTGTTATTTTGTCCTATTTGTTGTTTGCTTCACAATGAAAAAAAAAAACATCTTCAAAGTTGTGGGCATGTTCTGTAAATTAAATGATGCAAATCCTCAAACAATCCATGTTAATTCCAGGTTGTGAGGTAACAAAACCCGAAAAATGCCAAGGGGGGTGAATACTTTTGCAAGGCACTGTAAGCATCATGTGTTCGATTAGAAAAGGTTAAAACAAGGAAACTTAGCTATACCTTTAATAGAGCATGCCTTAAACATCGCAAAAGTTGTTTTAGGCATGACAACATATTAAGTAAAATCTGTTTAATCTTAATTGAACCTAACGGGGAGTACAGATGGCATACGTTAGCCCCCAAGAACAGTTAAACTGCTGAATGTATTGTGCACTGAGGCCTTTATTTAAAAAAAAGAAAACACACTAACATTTATTGCCATCTATCTGAAGCAGAAAATAAAATGTCCATATTCTTTTAATCAACGTGATCCTCCTTAATGTATTTTTCATGTAAAACTTACACTTCACCGGCACCCACAGAGTAAGATTCACAGGTAACGTCTTCCTCTCTCTCTGTATTTTCTCCAGAAGGCTGCCATCTTGTTAACCTGTAACCTGCAGGACCATGTTTTGCGAGCTAAGGACACTAACAGGGGAGGGGATTCACACAACCAGTATCATGCTGTTAGAAGGCAAAGAGATAGTAACATGCTGGGTTTTAGATGCTGCAAAAAACACTAAATTGACAGGATCATCATAATCATTAAAGGAGCAAACTAACAGCAGCTGTGTAAGCCATGGGTATAAGGCATTTTTGGGGAACATCTGAATTTTTGAAAACTATTTATGTGTACAGGAATCCATTGTGTGCTTGTTGCATCATATCTGCTAGATGATGGGGGTGTATTTGTAATTATCAGTGGAGTGAGGAGCAAACAGCTGGAAATACAGAGTCTTTTTTTTAATAACTGGAAGAGACAATTGACACCACACCCTGCCTCCTGTATATGCCCAGAAACAGACACCTGGCATCATTCAATGCAACCATAGCTCTATAGAAATGCAGACATCCCTCTCACATAACATTCTCCAATGTATCATGGATCCCTCCAGGGTTGTGTAGAGGCATAACATTTTTTTACTTCTATTTACAAAACTACTTTATTACATGTTCCTGTTTACTTTTGACCTTAAACTCTGTTATTGTTTTTCTCGTTGTGCAGTGTTCCTTTAAATGTGTTAATTTTACTGGAATCCAATAGGAAATACATACAGCTGTCTCAGTAACTGAAAAGCATTGCTGATAGAGTATTATTACTTATTTTTTGACAGGTCCATCCCCAAGGGTAAATACACTTTCAATGCTTATTAATTATATTCTCAGGCCTTTACTTTATAAGAAAAACATTTAAATATATAAAATAGATCTTCTCCACAGTGGCAGGGGTTAAAAAAAAATGTGTAGAGTCACCCCCTTACCAACTCACTCAGTGCGCCTCCCGAAGACCACTTCCCATAACAGCACATTTCCCATAGCTACCCCCCCTGCCCTTTTCATAGCTGTGACTCTTCCCTTACCTCCTGAGTACATACACTGTATATAACCATAAATACATATACTATCTCTACATAGCAGTCAGTGCCTCTCAACATCCACCTCCACACGGTACCCAATCCTTCTTAGCACCCACCTCACATAACCCATCCCCCTGTGCTCTGCTGTCATCCAGCTGTTGCTCTCTCACCTCTTCCCTGATACTCATCCCCAGCATGATTAACTGCTCCACACTACCACTACTTGGAGCTTCAACAGAAATGCTCTACAAAAAATAATGAAATGCAAAAAAAAAAATAGCTCCACCCCTGCTTCTCCCACCTGGTAGGAGGTGGAAAAAAGCATGTCTGTTAGTTCATTAAACACTAGATATCAATGTACATTTGAAAAGCTGCATTGAATAACATTTCATCAAATAGGTTTTACTGTTAATCAGTTAATAAATAAACACATAGAACCCACTGTATGCAGGAATAAAAAGGACCTTTCCTGTTAACTGCCTGCCATGCTACCACACACTCCCACATCCTGCAGATTTTGTTCACTTTGTTTTTAGGTTAGTGGTAGATAATAGAGTTAAAGAATGGCACGTGCAGTGGACAGCATGTAGCACGCTGGCGTTTGGCAGACATATATTAGGAAAGATACAAAACTGGTCCTAATAGCAACAGATTCGGTATGTAAATTAACCTGGCAACCCCCTTTAAAAAGAAAAGCAGAACAAAGTAAACATATCCTAATGAACAAAGAGAATTCATTTAGATTACTTAGTTGCTCACTTGGATTTTTAAAAACTGGCTCATCGGGTCTGCTACATCAGTTATGGCTTCACCCAAAACACCAGAGAGACAGAACTCAAATGGGTTTGAATTGTGCCTATTGAGTTGTAAGTTATCTAAAGCAGTTATTGTCAACAACAATTCCTGCTGGTCCCTGAGACGTTATCTGCTGGTCCTTATAGACAAAGAGGGATGAGGAGAGCCTAACACTTTAGGCGCATCACCTCTATCACATATTAGAATGGTCAAACTGCGATTTGTCATCGCGCTTGCGAGGCTCGCAAAGCGAGTTGAGGCATTGAAGCCTTCCAAGCTCACAGGATTTAGGCAATGAGCGCCAAAGGCTTTGTCCTGCTTGCCTCGCAAAGCGAGGCGAGCAGTTGAGGCATAGAAGCACGCGGGACTTAGGCTGAAATGAGCACTTAAGCAGCTGTGCAGCACGTAGGCTGCAATGAGCGCCACACACATGCAAGCTCGGGTAAAAAAATGCAACCTTGGAAAAATACGAATTTAACAGCCGACCTGGGAAATCCAAAAACATGAAAAACAAGAAAAATTATAAAAAATAAATAAATAACACATTCACACACAGCACAGGGGAGAGCCAGGAAGCCTGGGAGTGATGTTGCAAGTGATTTTGAGCCTTATTTGACGTGTTTCGTTAAAAAAAAATGGAGGACGACAAAACGTAAAAAATCCTGAAACTGGATGAAAATTAGGCTGAGCAAAGCCAGACACGTGGGACTTAGAAAATACACAACGGCAAAGACAATAACACTTACACCAACAACGCCAGACACGCGGGACTTTGCAATTAAAACAAACCATAAGACAGCAACACAAACAGTCAGCAGACACACAGAAGAGAAAGACACAGGGAAGGGAAAGGGGGGAGATGCTGGATAGAGACGCATGGCATTCACAAGCACAAAACTTGCAGGTTAATGAACCCTGAAATGAGCGGCCTGTACAGTAGGCGGGAGGAAAGGCTCACAATGAGCGCCAAAAGGTGCTCAGAGGAGCAAAAGCCTCACATTGTGTGGCAAACAGCATTGCCTGCCTTACAATTTTATTGTGGTCATTTTTTGATGGGCAATTCGCTAATCAATCGTAACTATAGATGGAGTATTGAACAAACTGGTTATTGTTATTTATTATTTTAAAGTAATCCAAAAAGTACAAATCTAAAGCAAATTTAGTGCATTGCATGTAGTATACCCATGTTCAAACCAGTCTGGTTCACCAGATCAAAAATTGAGAGACACTGATCAAAAGGATGTTAGAGTTGTTTCCTAATGACACTATCAGTTCTCAATAATAAATATTAAAAAATAAATTAAAAAAGATATAGATATATTTTTAAATTTATATTGAAAATATAAATATATTTTCATTTATTAATGTGTGTGTGTGTATGTATGTATATATATATATATATATATATATATATATATATATATATGTGTGTGTGCGTGCGTGCGTGCGTGCGTAATACAGCAGGCATATGCCTGAAAGGAGCCATGTTTGAATTGTATTAAAGAGCAAAGTCTTTGTGGGCACATTTGCATGTCTCTGCTCAGGTTCCCAGAATGCAGTGCAATAACTTTATTTCTTGGAATTGTGAGCATGAAATAAGTCTTAACTCAACTTATTTCAGACATTCAAGTGTGTGTACGTATGTATATATGTGTGTATATATATATATATATATATATGTATGTGTATGTATGTGTATATATGTGTGTGTGTGTGTATATATATAATTTGGTATGTATGTATGTATGTATGTATGTATGTATGTATGTATGTATGTATGTATGTATGTATGTATGTATGTATGTATGTATGTATGTTCCCATTAACCCTACCAACTCACATGACCTCTTCCCTCACATTACAGCGCACCCTCCTGTCATTACTAATATTTCCCTTCTAATTGCACCTAATAGCCTCCACCTGTCTCGTTAGGACAACCTCCTGGCAGGTGTGTACAGATAGGGCCCAGCCAATATAATGTGCTACTGTTGTAGGTATTACTGTCTTGTCTGGTGGTGAAAGAGTCTTACCAATTAGAGCCCATCTGTACCAAGACTCAGTTCTGTTTCCCTTAAGTCAGATTCTTTCAGAAGTGTGAGTGTCATGATTCAAGCAGGTAAGTTAGGTTTAAGGTGAAGCTTTGTGTTTGAGTTCTCCAGCTGTAAACTTTAAGGAGCCAGCAAATGAAGTGTTTGTGATAAATTGGTAGTTTATCACTCTGCATTACACAAACCTATAATGATAGAAAATGTTGCTTGTATCAAACAATTTAGTTTGAAAGAAGTCAAGGAATGTAAGAAGAGGCTGTGTTATGGTGGAAGATCTGGGTGTAAAGTGTGAGCTATGTTACCGACGGGGTGGTATGTAAGTATAATATCCTTCTGATAAGTGGTAGGGCCTGCACAGTTAAAGGGACCCTGGAAGCATCTAATTTGTGGAAAAGTTTTTTTTTTTTTTTTTTTTTTTTTTTTTTTTTTATGATGCTCTGAATGCTGGGGGTCAGGGGAGAGTTATGAGGAACTGATTCAGATTTGTAATTGTTCTGGGGGCTTTCCCTGTCAGCCAATGAGCAGTAATCTAGATTTGAGTCAAAATTTCTGCCAATTAAATCTACAGATACCTGTTCTGTTCATGTCCTGTTTCATGGATCGATGAGGTACTTGGGTTTTTATTTACATAGACACCCAGAACTATCTGATTGTGACTTATATGAACATATTATATCCTTAAATATTTAAAACCTGCAGCTGGCAAGTCACTGTATGTTAGCAAAACAGGAACCGTCTCTTCTTGTGTTGATATATTCCCATTATATTGGCTGATCCTGTTATACATTACATGGTAAGCTAGACAATGGAGGGCCCCAGTGCAAAATTATCTCTTTATCTAGTACTCCATATATTTTGTATTATTTTTTTTTTTTCTGTAGGGGTTAATAAGAAACCTTTTTGCACCAGGGCCTCTGGTACAGAATAACGTGGTACCCCCCACCCATTGCTATTACAAGACTTTTTCCCATAATTGCACCCCTCAAGACCTTCCCATAGTAAGGGCCCAATGCTACGGGGGGAAAAAAAAATTAAATGTTAAAATAATTTAAAAAATGCTGCACTGGGCATCCCTCCCCAAGAGGGCCCTGGTGCCTTGCACCACTGGCAGCTGTGCCTTGTGGTTCCTGTTCCTTATATAGACCCTCATCACTATCTGAATACTTAGTAAGAAATGGTCTACGTATATTCACTGTATTGTCATGTAAATCCTCCTAGAGGAATGGCCATATTTACAACAGACTGTTTTGAAGACCCCCCACCCCCCTGTCCCATTGGAAGCACTGACACCTCCAAAAGTTTTGGGAGACCCACATTGACTCATTCAATTACAAAATATTGGCACATATTTAAGCAGACATGGCATCTGAATATCAAACAAATCCCTGAAAACAAATTTTATTTTTGAATGTTTAAAACTGAAGTGTTTTCTATATAACAAAGTTATTCTTCACACATTTCTACTTTTCGGAGCTTTAATTAACATTACCAAAAGTCTGTTTTTCTCTTCAGTTCTTTAGACTTTCTAACCCCAAAGGGAAAAATGGGAACTCTTATTGCTGCAGTACACTATATAAGCATGTACTTTATGGTCCCTTCAGGACTGATCTCCTCATAATCTTAAATAATTGTGTGGTGCAGCTGATCTCTAGGTAAATAAAATGAGTGCTGTAAAGGCAAACCCTGCAGCAATTAAATAATTAATGCACTTCAAATGGCGGGTTGTTGCAGCTACACATTAGCCACTTGCTTTTTACTTCTCTACATGATGGTACAGAGCACAATCCTGGAGTTTGGTGCTCCTTTAACACAAAGGCTTGATCACGACAATAAGCAATGTATAATTACCCCCCCCCCAGGCATTGGTTATAACAAAGTGTGGGGTAACCACGGTCGGTTGCCCTCCCAGTGGGACGTGACATGGGCGATGTCTGGGAGAGATTCAGAAGGAGAACTGGAGATGTGTGAAGAGGACCAGTTGGAGGACTGTGATGTGGATGATCCTGTAAGTGTGCAATCCATGAAATATAAATAAATTGGCACAGGAGCTAACCCTTCAATACATTAAAAGGCAACTGCCCATACAGTAGGTTTTAATTTTATAACGGATTTGCAACAAAAACAAGCAGTGGTTTTAGAACCTTACACTGATGCTTAGTTTAGCTGCTACATGTAGAGCTGCTTCCCCTTTCCCTTAAATGCCCAGGGGTGGGAGAGCATCTGCCCAGGAGGCTGTCCTACATGTCAAGACTACTTTTAGGACCGCCTCCTAAGCTTGTCCTACTGGAGACCCAGCAGGGAGGGAATAGGAGGAGATCTGTAAGTCTGAAACACTAAAGTTCAGATGTATATTTGTATTATTGCAGATGAGTTCCTATTGCTTTAAAAGGACCAGAGTACTACTCTAAGAACCATTGCAAAGTTAATAAGTTGAGCTAGTTGATTAAATCATGCATTAATTACTAGTAAACTTTAGAATTTTTCATAATAGTATTCATTTTCAAAGAAGTTTCAGACACTAATCTAATCTTTCAGCCTGAAAATTTAGCACTGCCTGGTAGATACAGCTGTGTAGTTCCACTGTCCTGTGGGTGGAGACCTGCAGCAGGTGAGCTTAATCTTTGAAAGTAAGATTCACATGGAATATTGCTACTTAACATTTGTTTTTATAGAAATCTTTATTTCTAATACCTAAATAAAATATTTTGCTCCTGCTATTCGTTCTGTTCTTCCTCTCTGGTATCTTTAGGAACTCAATGCTATCAGGATGCGGGTACGAGAGATGGAGGAGGAGGCCGAGCGTCTCAAGGGGCTCTCTGGATCTGGAGAGGAGCAAATGCTGGTTGTGAATCCCAAGGCTGGTATGAGACTGGTGCACACAGGCACTTTTAAAAGTACACCTCTGCAGAGATGTATCTGGGCACAGGGCAACATAATACCTATTCAGATTTCTTGCTTTAGCCCATATCCTAGGTTTGTATGTATTCTTTTGCCCACCATAAATTAAATGATGCCCCCAAAATCTACTACACAAGCTAGGAACCAGCCCCACGCGGAGAGGGTAGGTTTCCTTGCTTGTGCATAATCAATCCTGGGCTTTGCTTAAAGCTGTGTCAAACGGCATGCATATGCTTAAAAGGAGCCCTGCTTGCAATTGTATTAAAGAGCGAAGCCTATGTGGAGACGCTTGCATTTTCCTGTCCAGGTTCTCAGAATGCAATAACTTATTGGATTTATGAGCAGGAAATGTTTTTTTTTTTTTTTTTTTTTTTTAAGACTTTCAACTGTTAACACAAATGTACCATTTAGTGTGTGTGTGTGTGTCGGGTACAATAACAGAAATATCACTACATTTAGAGTTTTCAATTAATGTACGTAATATTCAATGGCACTGCAGGCATCCTTTCTAGGCATCCACAGGATGTGAAGATGTAAACCCTGCTTATTGATCTTATACACAAACGTGACCACTCGTGAAACTATAGTGTCTGAGCAATTTCACAACAATAAATGTGAGATTTTACACCTTCATAAATGCCTAAATTATGGAAGTACTCTACCCACGTTAACTGGGAGACTAAATGTCCAATGAATGTTTCTATCTTCCAATCCCCCATCTCAGACTCCTCTCTGACCTTCTTCCCTCCACCTTACCCCTTCTGCATTGCTTATCCTGTCTCTTCTCTCTCCAGGTCCCTCTCTGCCCATGACTGCAGAAGAGAAAAAGGAAGCTGACAGGCGGTCTGTCTATGTAGGAAATGTAAGCACGCTTTATCTGGACAGGACTTCCTACAAAATATCCAGTTAATCTCAGATTATTGGTGTTCTGCTAAGGATTCATTACAACACCTCTTACCACATAAGATTTCTGTACTATTTAATGGATACTTTTACTTGGAATATTTTACTATAAAGCTTTAATTTGCCCATAAGATGCAACAAGTTCCCATGATGTCCTAGTGTATGAATTGGTCCATTTCCACAATGGTGCCAAGATTTACCAATAGCCGGTTGCTCTAACTTCTGTAGCCTTTATAGACCTAACGGACTCTAGCTGGGTCTAGGAACGAACATGATCATCAATCTTTCTGAAAAGTTGTAATTTTTTTTCTGCATAACTTTAAATTTCTTATCAAAAAGCTAAGCAAGGCCACTTCAGATCATCACAGTAATTTGAGTTCCCATGGACATCAGTCGTGCCACCGGCCATATTAATTTTAAGGCATACCTGTTGCTCTGTGTGAGGTGCAAGATTTAAGACCAGTTAATGCATTTGTCATTGTTTTGACAGATTGGTTGGTGTAAGTATCTATCATGAGTTTGATTATTCTGCTGTCTTTATAACATGTCTTGCACCTGTAGGTGGATTATGGTGGCACTGCCCAGGACCTGGAAGCTCACTTCAGTGGCTGTGGCTCAATCAACAGAATCACCATCTTGTGTGACAAATTCTCTGGGCATCCTAAAGGGTAAGGTGGCTGGTGGCCAGGGTATTCTGTAGGGATAGCCTAACCCCCCCTGCTAATGTATGAAGTCTTGCCAAATAGTACCCAGCAAATTGGGAGGGGAAGATATAAATGCATAATTAAGCAGGGAAAAGTCATCTTCTGTAATGGGTTCTTAATAATTGGTCTTCAAAAATTGACTCCTGCTCTCACAAACTTTAACAAACCAGCATTAGCTGCTGTGTAATCTATACCACAAACACATCCCCTCCACCCCATCTTAACTAGTCTAACTCCAGTGGCTTGGCCCTGTTTCAGGTATGCGTACATTGAGTTTGCAGAGAGACATTCAGTGGAAGCTGCCATTGCAATGGATGAAACTATATTTCGTGGTAGAACAATTAAGGTGAGTCTGATTCTATGACTATGCCGTTCGTATAAAAATGGGGCACCAACACCATTTAATTTAAAAGATTAGCTTGTGTATTTATGTATTTTAAAAAATTTATAAATAACTGGCCAGTTTGCACTGTGCGTCATCCTGAATGCAGTTCGCTATCAGTGGCTTTTGAAGTGCATTCACATAACAAATACTTGTAGCTGTCTTATCCCTATCTATGGTATTTTCCTACATACCACCTGAACCAGACATTGTGAAAAAAAATTGAAAGAACCTAGCAGAGATGAGGATATGAAGATCCTTTTCTATATTGTTGGCAGACATAATGTACAGACATGTTTATCTTAATATATAGTGTGACTAACTATTTCAAGGTATGAGGAGCTATATACATAACTCAGACTAGGCAATATAAACTCTACTAAATACATCTCTACTGCAGGTCTTGCCTAAGAGGACTAACATGCCAGGAATCAGCTCCACGGACAGAGGAGGCTTCCGGGGCAGACCACGGGGGCATAGAGGCAATTTCCAGAGGGGTATGAGGCCCAGAGGCAGGGCTTTCAGGTCAGTCAGCATTAAAGGTCATGCTAGGCTTTCTATGAGGTTGCCTTGGAGATACAATCTTCTCCACACCTTCATTGCCTTTTTAAATCCCTAATCCTTGTCTACAAATCCGTCTTGATCTCACCCTATGCACTGCTACTTTCTGACATATCTAGATGCTTCTTCCCATTCATTACCACCCTGGAAAAACCTGGTACTTCATTCTAGACTATCTCCAAACCAGCAGTCCCTTCAACTCCATGAAGACCCTCTTTCTTCCCCCCTAACTCTATAGACCCTCTCATCCTATATTTCCTTTGGACCTATTGTGTCCCTAACCCTGACTTTTACCTCTTTCCTGGTGCACCATTTTACCTGCAAAGCTCATGTCTGCTTTACTGTATGTCTTCAAACTCTAATCAGATTCCAAAATGTAGGAGCTGGTGCCTGTCTTCCTGACTTGATGTATGTTTTTTTTTTTTTTTTTTCCTCTTCCAGAGGCAGAGGAAGAACAGGTCCATGGAATAACCCTTACTGATCCATCTGATGATCAAAGCACCATTACAACGTCTACAATCTACCTGGATGTGATGTGCTTATATAACCTTGACCTCATTCACCAAGGGGTCATCTTAACCTGATCTGTGTCCGAGACTGGTTTTATTGCACTGTAACTCTGAGCTGGACCTTCTGACATGGAATGTTAAAACTATTATCCTTGAAGAAAAAAAATTAAAATAAAATATTTGCACCTTGTAAATAGTACACTTCTAATGAACTCTTAATGTTTTTGTTTGTTGCTAAATAAACGGATTTTGGTTGCTTTATATTCCTGACTGAAGGATTTTGTGGATAATATTGGATATATGCAGTAAAGAGCTGTGTGGTTGTACGCATTCCTTCCTCACCTCTTAATCAGAGGGAGGGGTGGAGAAGGAGGCAAAAGAGCATTTAAGACTTTATAAGACTGAAATAGACTTTACTGCCCAGCAGAACTTTTGCACCATTCACTGCAACAAGAATGTGTACTGGTCCTCTAAGTCAGTGAAAACAGTTGACCTTACTACACACACTTCTGAACCTATTTGGCTGTAACTCTATGGGCTAGTCTGAAACTTGCTTAAGTTGCCAACTCTCAAACAGCCAATCCAGCATTTCCATCAGTGTTTGCAAAGTGTCAAGATGCATTTAAGGAAAGTTATAGCAGGCATGAACTTTTTTTTTTTTTTTTTTTTTTTTTGTGTGGATATTATCATTTTTAAGTTGGCCCTTGAAGCCATCCCACAAGTATCTGCATAAATAAGGCTGGAGACTAACAAATTGCATTAAAAACTTAAACCATATTTAGGTGCCAGGTGTGGTGGTGCAGTGGTAAGTAGTTGGAATCACCTGCATTTTTTTTTTTTTTTTTTTTTTTTTTATATCGCCAAAATGTGGAGACCAATGACTTGGTAATGGAACAAGTTTGAGACCACTACATTAACACACTCTGCTTTTTTTAGAAAGCCTACAAATTAAACAGATTATCTGAAATCAGTACTGCCGCTGACTTTATAAAGAGAGGTTATCTCTTTAAAGCTTGTCATAATTATGAATGTGTTTATCCAATATATGCAATCACTATATATATTGCAATACTTTCATTATTCCTATGTATATCTAATATAGTAGTTTGTGAGCCCATAAATTCTGTCAATGGGGCAGCATGCACGACAAAATTGTGTGCACAGTGGCTATGTATTTGTGCATGTGAGGACATGCTGCCACTTATCCACGTAGGAGGCAGCTGGGTAGAAGATGTACAGAGGGAGATGGCGTACACAGAATAGAAGATAATACATACCTTTTTTTTTTTAAATTTATTTATTTTTAGATTATGTAGATTCGTGTTTTTTTTTGTTTGTTTTTTTAAATTAACAAGATTCCACACTTACCTCCTTGACATGTCTTATTTTCAAGCCATAAAGAAAAAAAGTTCCTTGTTGGGAATTTAACCCAGGACTCTCCCCACTACAGACAACATTTGCCCGGTGCCACAAGCTCTGGTGCTATTTACGATGCTAGAATAGTTAAATTACTTACTACTGCTTGATTCAAAGCTTCTACACCTGATCCTAACTCATTATGTTTCATGTGGTACAGAGCTCATTACTCATCCAGGCAGAGGCAACACCCTGAAATAGCCTGATTTTTTTTTTTATTCATCACACTTCATGAATTCAGTATTAATTTGTAAAAATGTATACTTTTTCCACTTGCTTTTCACACTCCAATTGTACAGAGCACATATGGGAACTTTTGTGTTCTATATTCTGAACTGCTAGCCTATAGAGGCTCTTGTCATTCTTCACCCAACCTAAGACTAAATGAATTGGGCAACAAACTGGACTGCTCCCTTTTGTATCTTTGGATGCACATCAACTTTTGGCTAGTGATTTAATAAATATTTACAGACAACAGATTCCCTGCTGCCCAGATAATTGATGTTCGCTGCAACAATGATTTAAAGTATTTTGTCTCTGGCCTCTTCCCTCTTAAATTGGCACATATAAAAGTGGTAAGGGTGTCTGAGAACAAAATTAAGAATCACAAAAGGCGAACATCGACACTTCTACAATCTTTAAAAAAAAAAAAAAAAAAGTCCTGTAACTTTCTTTAATTTCTGATATCTTCCAATTTGTTATAAGAATATGAACAAAGTGAATTATTAAGTACAAAGATATGAACTGGTAAAAATGCATGAGTGTGAAATGTTCCACCTTATTAAATTAACAAAAAAGGAAGAGCCACATTCGCATTAAAAAACTATTGGAACAGGGAAGCAATCTCAGATTAGAAGATTGACCAGTTTTTTTTGTTTTGTTTGAAAAAGTGTGTATATATATATATATATATATATATATATATATATATATATATATATATATATATATATATAATTTGTTTTGTTTCGTGTGGAGCTTGCCAATGGCATTGTTCTCTTTCTATAAAAAGGAAGAAGGTGGATTATAGCAAAAGAGGTCAAATTTCAAGCCGACCCATATTCTGAACTGGGTTGTTGCCCAACATTTTGAATCCAGTTACTCCCCTTCTAATGCAACTCACCAGCTTCCTTTGGTGCAAGTGGGCAGATGGTTCAGACTGTTGTACTAGACCTTATACCACATGGACCTAGCTGCTGGCCATGAATGATGCACTAGAATATGCAATATAGAAACTCACAGCTTGCTGGGCACCTACCTCACAACACACAATAAAGGGATGGTAGCCTTGTAGAGTTCATGCAATCAAGACTATCTGTGTTTGAAGGAGAGGCCAATAGTTCCAAAACACTATTTTGACAGTATTACATCTTCTTTTTAAGCATAATGTGAATTTTAAGATTATTTTGCGCCCTTCAATGCCAATATGTTTTAAAGCATGTTTAGTGCTCATTTAACAGACCCTTCATATTTAGAGCAGCTTTCATGTCTTATCTAATGTTCTATAAGCAAAGAACATTTGTACAAATTAAAATAGGTGATCACATCAGGCATTTATTGCACAAAGTTTATATACAGCTGCTACACATACATATCCCACAAATGGAGACACAGACAATTATACACACAGTGAATGAATCAGGCTCAGCATGCAGGCATCATCATGGAGGTTACAGTGTTATCAAATGCCCTGAAAGAGAAAGAAAAAAGTCACATGCAGAAGAGATCAGCACCACCAAAACCACGTAGCACAGGACCCTTTTCCATTGAATAATCAAATACGGAGATAAAGCCTTCTTGTACACCAAGAACTTTATAAATGTGAATGTGCATCTATAACATTGTTATCTTTGTGAGGGCAAATTACACAGAACAGGTACCAAGTTTGCTGTGATTGAAAACTGCATAGGCTACAGACCAGCCCATCTAATTGTTCCCACTACAGGTCATCACTACCTGTGTATCGCAGGGCTAGGACATGCTCATAGCAATTTATGTAATTATACGCATGCCTGAGGATTAGACTTCTTTTCACAGTTTTACCACTGACTGTGTTTTTACATGGTTGAAAACGAGTGTAAAAAGCTAGAACACTACAATGCTTTAAGTATGACACTTACTGTCATGGGAATGAAACCTGGACAGCCCTGACTTTATCACTCCTCCGCTCACCTCTATACATCAGGTATAAGATGTAGCCTCATCACAGATATAGTTGTGAGCAGTGCGGGCTTGCCAAAAGTTGTTGGTAATGCTGTGTTAAAATCGTGGGGCTCGCAATCAGCGCCAACGGTTAGCAAGATGTTGCTCGCAATGAGCGCCGAAGCCGCACAGCACAGGGTTTAGAGTGAGCGCCGAAGCTGCTCATCGCGGGGCTCCCGTTGCGCGCCGAAGCTGCTCATCGCGGGGCTCCCGATGAGCGCCGAAGCTGCTCATCGCGGGGCTCCCGATGAGCGCCGAAGCTGCTTAGCGCAGGGTTCATAACCTCACATTCAGTGGCAAACAGCATTACCATGGCTTAAAATTTTATTGTTGTCATTTTTTGACGGGCAAGTCGCTAATTATATATAAAGCCTTTCAGGAAAGGACTCAAAAGACTCTGCAACCCCTAACTAAAATACATCAAACTCCTTCAATTCAGCAGTTTCAATGGGAAAACACTTTTCTGCATGCCTTTCAGCCCTCTATCTGGTGGTGCAGGGCAGAACTGGTAAATTATTCAAGCTATTCTGTAATATATCCTCACTACTAATTAGCACAGACAGGATTGCAGACTCCCAGCAACTCAAATAAATTGATTGTATTTCCTTTTTCCATAATAGAGGGAAAAAAGTGAAATCTAACATGTTTGTATCTGTTGCTCACCTAGACTGAATGGGGTCTCCTGGGTTGTAGAATGGGTTACACATCACGTCTGTGTAGGAATTATGGAGTTTACGGAACATCTGAAGAAACAGCAAAAAAAATCATCACTGACAAAGATTTTACTCTATTAGGTCAACAAATAACCTGTAAAATCTGGACTATAACTTTGAAGAGCCATTTAGTAACGTCATGCTGCAGGGCAGGGGTGGAACAAAATATTTATCACTTAGGGGCGAGACAAGAGTCCATTCATTGAGATACTTTATACTTATGGAAAATATAGAACAGACCCCAGGAATTTACCACCCTTGCATTGGATATAAAGTGATAAAAGGGGTATGGAAAGTTCCTTTGTTTGCATATCTAAACAGCATTTTACTACCAAGTGCCTAAAAGTTCTGTTTTTACTCACTGAAAACTTCCAAATAGTTCCAACAATGGTCTACCCCCCCCCCCATTAGCTCATGCATAGTGTTTATGGGATATTGATGTACTAACCAATCAGATTGCTGTTGAGAAACAGTTTACAATTGGCTAGTACATCAAGTAACAATAGAAACACTGTGTGGATGAGCTGCTTTGTATGGACTATTTAGAAGTTTTCAGTGAGTAAAAACAAGGGTTTTCATTACTTGTTAATAAAATTGTGTTTAGATATGCAAATAAACTTTTAGGTAGCTTAGTTTTATTTTATTTAAAACAGGGAAACTTCAATATATCCCTTTGAACGAACTGCAAAAGCCTACTTAACAAATAGTGACTCATCAGTTTATTTTTTCTTAAATAGTTCTCTGCGCCATAACAATATATCAAATAGAGTATGATTCCGTAAGCTCTTGCAGTATGTTATTTATTGAAAAAATAATTACAATAGCTATTCAGCCAGGTGCAAGCTTTGATGCAGGCTGCCAGGTTTCATGTTACGATCTGTGGTTAAAGGTGTTAACTGTCCAAAGTAAAAATTCAGTGCAAATACAATGTGGCAGTCTGCATCACAGCTCACAGAGAAGTTGGTTAAACAACAATAATTCATACAAATAATGTTGGATTATGGTTATCTTAAACATATTTTAAATATATGGAATTTGGTATAAAAAACCCTCTAAGCATTAATATGACATTTTGAAAGTACAAGACAACTTTAACACACTAATAATTACAGAGTGCTGTTACTTTTAGGGAACTTCCTCAAGTTTATCCAATTGCCCACCTTGCGTCACACAGCCCCCTCCCTGCCCTCTTACTCACACTGCGAATTTCATTGTCTCTGAGCGCTGTGTTTGAAGAATCCACGACCATAACGAATTTCACTTTGGAGTTAGTGACATAGCCGTATCTGGGCCAGTGAAGGAACAACTGTCTCACTTAGAGAGGGTTACTTGTTACACAAAGATATACACAGGATGTGACACACATTGTAGACCATTACATGTTAGCAGCACACACAATGCAGATAAGCAGCCTTGAATATTACATTTGTCTAAATGTTTTAGAATATAAAGAATACTTACACAGTCCCTATGTTTTACTTTTTATATGCAGTTATGCTCCTTTTTCTTTCTACCGATCAACTTTCTGAGGAGGGAGGAGACCCTAAATCAGTGCACACAAAACGTGTCTCTAAACAATTTTAATGTGGTACCCAAAACTGTCAGTGCTTTTCTTTGGAAAGCCATTTACAAATACACACATTCCTAAAATAACTAACAGTATCCGCAGAGAAAATGGAACACAGCAGTACAAATTAAAGGGATATGTAAGTTTGCTGAATTATGAATGCATCTGATAGAGGAGAATTAGTACTGAAATAATCCCAAAATAAACATTTAAACACTTAAATTGAATCAGCAAAATCTCTTGTAATTTTAACACCCTCCAAAACCAGGCTAAATTAGCATTGAACTTAAAATGATTTGTTTTGGTCAATCAGATTAGCTGAAACTTTTGAATTAACTCTGGGTTCCTGTTTGTGGTGCAAAACAGCCTGGCATATGTAGTGTATTGCTGCTGACATAGAGATAGGAAGTTGCAAGGAGATTGACGGAGCAAGCAGAAGCTGGTAAATAGTGGGTTAATATTGCTCCCCTGATGTTGCATGCTGATTGGGGGGGGGGGGGGCAGATGCCTGTGTAGACACCCCTTGGAGGTGTCAACATAATCATTAAAGGGATTTTTAGATATTAATAAGAATAAAATGTTTTATGAGATGTGCTGCCTACAAATAGGCTGCCTATAGAGTGCAGAAATGTATTAATCCATAAAACTTGGATATGCCTTTTAGTAATCCCAAGATACAAAGAGAATTTACGTCCCCAAGATAAATATGGAAGCAGAATTTAACTGCTTATAGGCTGATGTTTTGCCTATAGATTGCAGAAATGTATTAATCCATGGTACTTTCATATCCCTTTAATTGCATATAAAAAGTTGTTTTCTAGATAAAAAAATAAATACAAACTTTTAACAACTTTTATATTACATTATTACAGCTCTTTAAAAATAGGAGATTATTCAGCAAAGTACTTCTCAATACGTATCCTCCTTATCTGTACACCTACTACTAATTAGTTTCTTACAATTTCTTAACCATTTTGGTTAAAATGAAATGGTTTAAGGACTCGGATACAGCATATAAGGCCCTTCAAGTGGATTAGGATGCCCATCACTGTTTTATAGAAAGTATAGTAGATGAACCTGGTCTGCTGTTCTACGTTTCAGTTATGTAGCTTGATTTCGCTGTGTATAAATCTATATGTACTTATGTTCAGTCACATTCCGGAGTGCACACACCGTATGTGTCCATTCAGTAGGTAAGGATACACTTTGTAGTCCTCCGTAGGGTACAGCAATCCCAGGTAAAGCTCTCTCTGATCCACCAGCGCTTTCCCCATGGCAGAAATCTTCTCATCCACCACATCCAGGGAGGTATGGACAGTGTAGTGAAATTTTAGCTGGTTCTCTGTGGGTATACTGCGGATGTACAGAGGATAATTCTACAAGGAAGAAGAGAAGCAGGGTTAGGATATGTAAAAAAAAACAAAAAAAACATATGAATGATGTAAATGACCACCACATAATCAGTAAAACTTTAAGTCTGAATAAGTGCACAACTAAGCAGGAAAAAAAAGTGATACAGTTTTTAATTATAAACAAAATGTTTATGCCTCTGTAGGACCCTGAATGATATATTGGTGAAAGATGTTTGCAAGGGGTCTGCCTCTGGGCCAATGAGAGGGAATGGGTGTTGTGTCAATTTTAATATTATCCAATTATATTTACAACTGCTTGCTATTTCTCTCCTGTCATGATTATGCATGCCATACGTTGTGAGTATTATACAACCTATTTAGATGCACTTGGTGCTTGTATTAAGATATAGGAAACCTATATGTTTGTGTATTTAAGAGAAGACATAAGTGTCCTCATGTCGGTGTATGTTTAGAATGTGAGATATACATGCACAGATGCCGTAAGTAAAACGTAAATATCCTAGTGTCTTTGTATTAGTAGGAACTGAGAGTTATGTGTAGTCCTATATCCCTGTGTTAGGAGGAGGTTTGATCTGTGGGGTCATGATATCTCTATATTGGGAGGAGGTTTGTTGGGTGGGTGCCCTGATATCTATATTGGGAGGAGGTTTGTTGGGTGGGTGCCCTGATATCTCTATATTAGGAGGAGGTTTGTTGGGTGGGTGCCCTGATATCTCTATATTGGGAGGAGGTTTGTTGGGTGGGTGCCCTGATATCTCTATATTGGGAGGAGGTTTGTTGGGTGGGTGCCCTGATATCTCTATATTGGGAGGAGGTTTGTTGGGTGGGTGCCCTGATATCTCTATATTGGGAGGAGGTTTGTTGGGTGGGTGCCCTGATATCTCTATATTGGGAGGAGGTTTGTTGGGTGGGTGCCCTGATATCTCTATATTAGGAGGAGGTTTGTTGGGTGGGTGCCCTGATATCTCTAGATTAGGAGGAGGTTTGTTGGGTGGGTGCCCTGATATCTATATTGGGAGGAGGTTTGTTGGGTGGGTGTCCTGATATCTCTGTATTAGGAGAATGTGTGATGGGTATGTCCTGAAAGCTCTGTGTAAGTATGTAATGACAGTTATCTCATATATAGTTGTGAGCAGGCGGGTTGTTCCCAACGCTGCGGAATCGCAAAGCGAGGGCCGCAGTTGCTGGCATGGAGCACCAAATGCCTCGCAACATTTTACAGACTTACGAAACAAAAATACGAGACGCGTTACGACCCATTACGACCTTGCAAAAAAACGCCTGAAACCCGCGCACATGAAAACATGAAAAACACAATAAATACACACAACAAATACATAAAAAGCTTAGTTACACCTTAATTTTAACAAAAACAAACAAAAATATCACTCACAGCATGGGGGGACAGCCACGACGTCTGAGAGTCAGGTTGCTACGCGACCAAAAAAAAAGGGCAAAAACGAGGCTACACAACCAATAAACACGCAAAAACCCGCCAGACACATAAGACTTCTACAGAAACTACATGCTCCACAACCGCGCAACACATACACAATTGCCGTCATTTAACAACACTAACTTGCAACTAATAACATTACCCATCAAAAATGCAGAATTACCCACCTAAACAAACGCTTTGCTCTGGCGCACGCAGCCTAGTTATCCTACACAGGCTACACGACCAATAAACATGCAAAAAAACGGTAGACACATAAGACTTTTACACAAGCCGGCGGCTCACAATGAGCGCAAAGGGTGCTCACAGGACCAAAACTACACAGGGGAGAGGCTCGCAATGAGTGCCAAAGGGCGATCAGCGCGTACCTTGCAATGAGCACCGAAGGGGCTCTGATAACAAAAAATACAGCAACCAAGAGGCTTGCAATGAGCGCCGAAGGTACTCAGACGACCAAAACACTTACTTTGTGTGGCAAACAGCATTACCTGCCTTACAATTATATTGCCGTCATTTTTTTGACGGGCAATTCGCTAGTGTCATTATAATGGTGTGTAAGAGCAGATAACACCCTTCTTATCTGTCACTATCTCTCATGTCTCCTATCTGTCACTATGTCCCATGCCCCTTCCTGTCCAGTTACTTCCCCTTTTCACCCCACACCTCCCCAGATACTTATCTGATCGAGCACTGCGGGTTTTCTCACCTCCTTTGCTATCACAGCCACACACACCGCCATCTTGGTCCTCTTCCCGTAGTCCCCACATCTACACGTGACTAGTGACAGTTTGCGTGTCACGCCTCGTTCTGGTCTTGGTTACTTACTTCTCATTGGATGGATAAGTTAAGTCTGAGTTGCATGTCCAATCTCACGTGATGTTCCCTGTCATGTGACTCCTAGCTGCTGTCATGGCGGTGACTATGCTCATGGCTGCTGTCTGGCTTCTAAGCCTGGGTCTGGGTTCCGAGGGAAGCAACGACACCCGGCCGAACATCCTCCTGCTACTGATGGACGATGTGAGAATGGCACAGGGCGGGGGCACACTGGATAATAATATAAATCACATAGATAATGCAATAAGTTATGAGGTGTCCTGTCATAGAGGCTTTTTATGAGCCTGGCCAGCAGAGCTAGCACTCTAGTATAGATTTTATGCTCTTAACCCTTTCACTAGCTGTTGAGGATCATTGTTGGTCAACGCTGTAATAATGTGTATTAATGTTAGTTCATATTTGTGAGAGTCTTAAACATATACATACTTAGACTAGCTTGGAAACTGTTAGTTTCTATATTGATGTGTCTTGAAACTCTATGGAAAGTGAAAAATGACAGGTATATCTAAACATAGCCTCACTCCCATAACATGAATGTCTTGCATCAGTGATTCCCACACTTTATTTTGAAGGGACACTTGAAAATAGCAGCCAGAATGGGCAGGAGACTTTGCTTATGTTTTTTGTGGATCACTTAAGACTTTAGCTGATGTGTCTTAACAATTGTATTGGACTTTTCTATACATGATGGAGGGTGCACTTGTAAACAAATACATTTAGTGTCTTCACATTCTGCACTAGTAATTGTGCTTTTTAATGAACTATACATATACAAGCTGTCTCGTGGACCATCTAACTTAAAGGACCACTGAACTCTGGAATTTTTTGTTTTTACAGTGAATCAGAATTAATCTGGGATCTATCCTGTTATATATACGCACAGGAAGCCTCCATGTGTCCCGCGTCCTGATGTACTAGTATACCACATCCCCCCTAAACCTCACTTCCTAACCCTAAGCCCCTAACCATTTTATCCTAACCCTAAACCCTCACACCCTAAGCCACTTACCGGGCACTTAGACACAACTAGATCGGGACAATGGCGGCACGCTTCCCGTGCGTACATATAACAGGATAGGTCCTTTTTCTCTTCTATACATTTTATTAACTGTATGACATATTTTGGCTTTATTTTGCCACTTTTACTGCTCAATAAGGAATTTCCCCCTCACATTCTCTCACTACGATTCTCCACCATCTTGTCTAGCTGGAGCTTGCAATATATCATGTAAAGAAGATGGTACTTCTTGGGGGCAGAGCTGTCCCGGTAAATGACAGGATGAGCCTTCAATCGGCTTTTAGTGTGATTCATCTCCATAGTAGTGAAGGTGCCCTTTATTAAACAAATAATGTGTAATACATATTATTATACAGCAAACAAATCTCCTCCTTCAATAACAACTAATTATTCTTGTAATGGTAGATGTAACTACCACATTCCCATTATGCACGCAGGCACTGTATATTCAAAGCATTCTCCTATATCAGAAACTTGATCTCCTTAAGCCAAAATAGTATTTTCCACAACAGCCTAATTGCATATAAAAACTATTAGATTTGATTCTGTTTTGTTTTACATTCTCTGAACATTTGACATATTTTAAAGTGTAGTTCTTCAAAATAGTACATTTTCAGATATAATCACAGTGGCAGTTTAAGGGTATGGACCATAGTTGGGAAACTCTGTTATAAAGGGAGAATAAGTATTTCAGAATTATTAGACTATCTCCCTTTTATGTATGGTGACTGTAGCCATGGAATTAAAATATGTTTGCTGCTGGGGAGGAAAAACTATGGCAAGTATGGACAAGATTTCAAGAAAAAGTAAAGATATTACACTTTCAATAAAGGTCTACATAGTTAGAACTATGGTATTCTGATGTGAGATCTGGGTCATAAAAAAAGCTGATCATCATAGAATTGATGCCTTTGAATTGTGGTAGTGGAGAAAACCCACTTAGAGTCCTTTGGACTGACGAAGATCAAATAAATCAGTACTTCAGGATATCAAGACAAACTGTTCACTGGAAGGTTTGATCATGAGGCTGAAGCTCAAATATTGTGTCCATATCATGAGACTGCAGGATTCCCTAGAGATGACACTGATGATGGGAAAGATTGAAGGCACACAAAGAATGGGGTGGCAGAGGTGGAGATAGATGAGGTCACTGGAGCAATAAACATGAGCTTGATGGAGCTCAGACCGGCAGTGACTGATAGATGCACCTGACGTGCTGCGTTCCATATGGTCACGGACAGTCGGACACGGCTGAACGAATAAACAACTCCTATGGAAATGCTACAGAAAATCTTGTCACTTTATAATTAAAGAGTAGTACTAATAATACAGTAATGGTGTTAGAAATGTGGATGTCTTTATGACCCATTCTAAATGTTAGATGGCCCAGGAAGTGAGTGTTATATCAAGTCAGGGATGACCATGTTAAGTGTAATTATCTAAGTAAACATCCAGCACAAATCTATTATTCATCAGCTTTATCAATATACCAAGATTATTCAGTGTCTTATGTCTTCTACTTGTATAACATGACATTTTGTTTCTAATTCATCATTATATTATACTACCGCTTCATATCACACCATTTGGAAAGACAGGCTGTCTGACTAGGAGAATAGTGAAAACATCATAATATCAGTTTTTAATTAGAAGATAATACATTTTGATGCCTCTACTGGTCAGCGGAGGCCTACAAGAGAGTATACAGGAGCAAAAGTCTGTTATTTACCTTGTCCGATTCAGAGCACAGAAAATAAATATTGCTTGTAAAACTAGTTACACATTTAACACTCTGTTTATATTTGTCTGCTTTAAAAAAAAAACATTTTCCCATTATCAAGTTTAGTTGTTTAGAAGTCTATAAAGAAAACATGAGCCAACAAAAGGGTCCTTTAGATCTGGTTGTTTTCTGTGTAAGAATTTGCCTTTTTTGCATCTTTTGATTAATCTATTTTTCTCCTTGCAGATGGGATGGGGAGATCTGGGAGTGTTTGGTGAACCCTCCAAGGAGACTCCTAATCTGGATCAGATGGCTTCTGAGGGGTTGCTGTTTCCAGATTTTTACACCGCAAATCCTCTGTGTTCTCCATGTGAGTGCTTGATCATACGAAACAGGGTCTCAGGCCAATATTTGGCAACTTGTCAAAATCAGTACATTTTTATTGTATAGTTATTTAAAAGATATGTAATTTATTAATGCTGCTGTAACTCATTTTATATTATAGAAAAAAAATAATACATTAATAAGGCCATTTGCATGTCTAAAAGGAGAATACAATGCACCTAGCTCTTTTAATCCAAAAATAGCAACTTTATACATTGCTCCCTTAAAGTATATGCCCGCCGTATTAAACGGCTTTTAAGCAAAGCACCGGGCTGGATTTTACACAAACCAAAAATCACTCCTATACAGGCCTGTTTCAAGCTTTTGGTTATCATCAGTATGAGGTAGATTCTGGTTTGTGCAATAGATTTTGTAGGATTGGGTATTCCACAACAATCATTTAGTGTATGGTGAGCACTAGAGTGAGAAAAGATATAGGGAGCTACCAGTGGTCGGGACACGGCAACATAATGGGGCTACACTACCTTTGCCAAATAATTGGTTAACACAGGAAGTAATCCAAAAGAGGTTGGAAAAAATAAATGTTAATAAAGCCCCGGGTCCTGATGGAATACATCCAAGGGTACTGAGGGAACCGGGCTCTGTAATTGCCAAACCATTATATTTAATTTTTCAAGATTCACTCAACACAGGGTCTCTACCCGATGACTGGAGAAAAGCAGATGTGATACCTATATTTAAAAAGGGAGCAAGAGCAAATCCGGGGAATTATAGACCAGTGAGCCTCACTTCTGTAGTGGGGAAGCTTTTAGAAGGGTTAATAAGGGATAATATACAAGAATATATCTATTTGAACAGGATTGTAAGTAGGAGTCAACATGGACTTATGAGGGATAGGTCATGTCAAACAAATTTAATTAGTTTCTATGAGGATCTTAGTAGGAACCTGGATCAAGGCAACTCTGTGGATGTAGTCCTTTTTTGCATTTTGCAAAGGCTTTTGATACAGTGCCACATGGGAGACTATTGTGCAAACTAAGAGATACAGGAATTGCAGTAAATATCTGCTCATGGATTGAGAGTTGGCTAAACAACAGGAAAAAAAAGAGTTGTTGTAAATGGAAAATACTCAGATTGGACTAATGTGGTAAGTGGGGTTCCTCAGGGTTCAGTATTGGGTCCTCTCCTTTTTAACATATTTATTAATGACTTAGAGGTAGGATTGGAGTGTGGTGTCTCCATTTTCGCTGATGACACAAAATTGTGCAAGGTAATTAAATCAGATTATCATGTGCTTTCCCTCCAAAGGGGATTTAATGTATATGCACTGCAGTCTGGGAAAACTGGGCGGGACATGCAAATGAGGCCACATAATATAAATAAATAAATATATATATATATATATATATATATATATATATATATATATATATATAGTACATCTGTGTTCACATTTGAATGTCTAAAACAAGATAAAAAAACTTTCCAGCTCAGAATTCCAAGAAAAGCCGTTATTACACTGCATTCTGGGAAGCTGAGTAGGGACATGCAAATGTGCGCACAAACGCTTCGCTCTTTAATCCATAGCCCATTTAAAACATGGCTTCCTTTAAGCTTATGCCTGCTGTATTACACCGCTTTTATGCAAAGCCAAATTTGGATTATACACAAGCTGGGAATGCTATCAACGTACAGCTGTTTCAAGCTTACTGGAGCGGGATCTCAGCTTGTGTTGTGGATCTTATGAGTACGTAGTTCACCACAACAATCATTACATATATAGTTGCAATATGGGTTGTTGCTAACTTCGCGAGGGCCGCAGTTGCTGGCAAGGAGCGCCAAAGGCGTTCCTTGCACTGGTGAACATGAGCGCAGTAGGTGCTCATCCTTACGACCCCGTATGACATTACCGCTTGTAACACTTGCAACAAAGAAAGCTAGACTTACAAAAAAAAAATACGACCTGCGACACTTGGGGAAAAAAATAAAAATACGAGGTCCAAAAAATACGAACTTAACGGCCGAACCGCGCACATACAAAAACAACTATAACACCACCAAAATTAACAAAAAAAAACAAAAAAAAAAACACTCGCAGCATGGGGGACAGCCACAACGTCTGGGAGTCAGGTTGCACGACAATTAATCCACAATTTTCCACACACACGAAAATTGCCTAAGTGAAAAAAAAAAAATGGTGGCCGAAGAAATCGAGGATACACGACCAATAAACATGTAAAAACCCACAAGACTTCTACACAAGACCGTACAGGGTATAAAATACACTATTAGGTAGGACGCAAAATGCTCCACAACCACTTAACACATAGACAATCGCCGCTATTTTACAACACTAACTTGCAACTAATTATAATAACTTGCAATACTAATAATAATATTACCATTCCAAAATGCAAAATTACACACTTAAACAATCGCTTTGCGCAGGCAGCCTACTTATGCTATACTACCAATAAACACGCAAAAACCCGCCACACATAAGACTTCTACACAAGACCATACGGGGTATAAAATACACTATAAGGGAGCACGCAAAATGCTCCACACCTGTATAACACACTACAACACTAACTTGCAACTAATAACATTACCATTGCAAAATGCTGAATTACACACTGTGAGCATAAAGGTGGAATAGTGGTTGATGGGAGATACATCAGACCTGATTTGCTAGACAGCAACCAGAGGATTTCTCAGTTAAATGCCCCAGGGAGAGATGTTACAGTTTGCAATATGCATAGCTGATGCTCTGCAAAACATGGTATGGGTCCCTGGGGCGGAGTATTTGGAGAGCAGGGGGGGCCAATGCTCCAACAGCACTAGTTGCTGTATAACAGACCACAGCTTGGATCTGGTTTTTAAGAGTTAGCTAATTGGCACTCACCTGTAGCTACTCAATTAGCAGACAGGCCTTTAAAAGAAGAGAGCAGCCTGCTCCAAGAGAGAGAGGAAAAGACAGCTAGGAGAGGCTGCGCTTATTGCAAAGACATTGCTTTTGTTTGGGAAATTGGTAAGTGGGAAAGCCACCCAATTGCAGATAGCAAGTACTGTCTAGTAAGAGCTCAAGTAAGAGCAAGGGATTTTGTTTGTTTTGTTATTATTTAAAGTACCTGCTTTCAAACTGAATAAAAAAGGAAAATTGAGCTGAAGGTGTCCTGGACTTTGTATACCCTAGAAGGCTGTGGTTACTGCAAGATCGGTGACAATCCTACCTGTAAAAGAAGTGGTTTGTCACATATGGTGGAGAATGCGGGCACCCACGTAAGCCTGAGGGTAGAAGTCATTTAAAGCTCAACATGGAGGATGTTATCAAGGCTCTGATCCAATCCTCCTCTGTGCAACAGGAGACTAACAGGAGAGCTGCAGAAAACAGTGCAGCCCTGCAGCAACTGGTGCTGGCCCAGGCAGAGTGTGCTAAAGTCCTGGCCAAAACACAAATGGAGGGCACTGAGTCCTTGGTGAAACAGCTTGTTGTGACACAAGCGGAGATGTTTAAAGTAGCCCGTGAGGAGCAGCAAAAAGTCACCCAGGGACTACAACAGGTAATCCAAGCGATCTCTGGAAAACTGAATGGAGACCCTGATGGAAGATACCAGGGGCCAAAGGTGATTCGGGCGAGCCACTATCTTCAGAAAATGACCGCATCAGATGATGTTGAGGCGTACCTTCTGGCATTTGAGCGCACTGCTGAGAGGGACGGATGGCCGGCTGGTGAGTGGGCAAGCATACTGGCACCGTTCCTAAGTGGAGAGCCGCAGAAGGCATATTATGACCTAGAACCAGCCGATGCAAGTATCTACAGCAAATTGAAAGCTGAAATCTTGGCACGACTGGGTGTAACCTCTGCAGTACGTGCCCAAAGGTTCCACTCGTGGTCATATTCTTCAGACAAAGCCGCACGTTCCCAAATGTTTGACCTCATACACCTTGCACGGAAATGGTTACAACCTGAAATCCATTCAGCTAGCCACATTGTGGAAACCTTAGTAATGGACCGGTTTTTGCGTGGTTTACCAGCTTCCCTGCGTCGCTGGGTCAGCCAAAGTGACCCCCATACAGCTGACCAACTGATTGCCTTGGTGGAAAGATATGCGGCTGCAGGAGAACTGCTATGTCCTACTTCACAGGCAAACCCTCGCAATCCTAAGCCCCAAGATTCTGCAAGACCGGGTAAGACTGTTCAAGGTTTAAGGGGGGCATCCAGGTCTAATAGGCCTGGGAAAGGAACTAATTGGTGGTCAGACTGTACTGTCAAATGTTTCAAGTGCAAAGAGGATGGTCATATGGCCAAAGACTGTCCATTTAAGGATGAACCTATGGAATGCAATATGGGCAAAAGTGAGGGAACACGTTCATTTTTGCTCAGTTGTTATGGTATTGTTAACAATGACTATGATAATAACGCTCATAAATGCTGTGTAACTGTGAATGGAAAAATGTCTAAAGCATTACTTGATTCAGGTAGTATGGTTACGTTGGTAGCAGAGTCTATAATACCTTGTGTAAAACCTGATCATGGACAGAAAATAGGCATTATCTGTGTTCATGGTGATAAAAAGGAATACCCCACTGCGGAAGTAAATATTGGAACCCAGTATGGGAATTTAAAGTACCGAGTGGGTGTAGTACCTAGATTAGCCCATGAGGTAGTGATCGGTAGAGACTTTCCTCATTTTCTAAAATTATGGGCAGCTTTACAAAAGACAGACCAAAATTTATCAGAAATGAGTCAGTCTGTCGAGGATAATGTGTTCCCTTTTTCCGATATTGACTTGGGTTTTGACCACTGTGACGGAAAAATAAGGAAAAAGAAAAAATACTGCCCTAAACCAGTATTAATAGGAGATAACCCAGCTCAAACTAGTGAGGAGCCTACTAATAATGCAGACAAGGATAAGGACTTAATTGATATTGGAATTAGTCCAGGTAACTTTAAAAGCGCTCAGTGGGAAGATCCCACTTTAGTGACAGCTAGAAATGATATTAAAGTTGTAAACGGGGTTGTTAATCAGCCAGGAGGAGCACTGCCGTTCCCCTATTTTGAAGTACAAAATGACCTAATTTACCGTGTAGAAAAAAAGGATTCAGACATCATTAGGCAGCTGTTGGTTTCTCAGACTTACCAGAATATAGTGCTAAAGTTGGCTCACAGCCACATATTAGGGGGACACTTGGGAGTCGGAAAAACTAGAGAGAGAGTCCTTAGACGGTTTTACTGGCCTGGAGTGTTTGCTGCTATTACAAACTATTGCTCCTCATGTCCTGAGTGCCAGTACAGGGCTCCTTTCAAGACTTTTCGTAGTCCACTTGTACCCTTACCCATAATTGACGTGCCTTTTGAAAGGATCGCTATGGACTTAGTGGGGCCACTGGTAAAGTCCGCTAGGGGACACCAATATATATTAGTCATCTTGGACTATGCAACTCGCTATCCTGAGGCCATTCCCTTGCGTAATATCTCTGCAAAGCTAATAGCTAAGGAACTTATGTTGATGTTCAGTAGGGTGGGTATCCCTAAAGAAATACTGACAGACCAGGGGACCCCGTTCATGTCCAGAGTCACAAAAGAGTTGTGCAGGCTCTTGCAGGTTAAACATCTTAAGACCTCAGTATATCACCCACAGACTGATGGTTTAGTAGAGAGGTTCAACAAAACCCTTAAGAGTATGCTACGCAAGGTAATTGATGCAGATGGAAGAAATTGGGATTTTTTATTGCCATATCTACTGTTTTCCATTAGGGAAGTTCCACAGGCCTCCACGGGCTTCTCTCCTTTTGAATTATTATATGGAAGACATCCCAGGGGAATATTGGATATTGCTAAGGAGACCTGGGAACAGGAGACTACTCCTCACAGGAGTGTAATTGAGCATATAGCTCAAATGCAGGATAGAATGGCCACCATCATGCCTATTGTCAGGGAACACATGCTGGAAGTCCAGCAGGCTCAGAAAAACAGCTATAACCGTAATGCTAGAGTCAGAGTGTTCCAACCTGGAGACAGGGTATTGGTTCTGGTCCCTACTGTGGAGAATAAGTTCCTTGCGACTTGGCATGGACCCTATGAAATAATAGAGAAAGTGAGTGATGTCAATTATAAAGTCAGACAACCAGGAAGAAGAAAGCCTGAACAGTTGTATCATATAAATCTGTTAAAGCCATGGAAGGACAGGGAGGTCCTGGTTGCTTTAAAACCTTCAGAACCTCCTATAGTAGAGCCAGATGTGAACGTATCTAAGACTCTGTCTGTCCATCAAAAGCAAGAGGTCAGAGATTTCATCAGAAGAAATAGGGATGTTTTCTCGATAGTTCCAGGAAAGACTAAAGTGATTAAACATGACATAATAACCGAACCAGGGAAAAGAGTTAACCTCAAACCCTATAGAATTCCTGAGGCCCGGAGGGAGGTTATAAACTTAGAGGTTGAGAGCATGTTAAAACTTGGAGTCATTGAAGAATCCCAGAGTAACTGGAGTAGTCCTATTGTATTGGTGCCAAAACCTGATGGCACATGGAGGTTCTGCAATGACTACCGCAAGTTAAACGCCCTCTCAAAATTTGATGCTTACCCAATGCCAAGAGTTGATGAGTTAATAGAAAGACTGGGCAAAGCTCGTTATCTAACAACCTTGGATTTAACAAAGGGTTACTGGCAGGTCCCGCTCACTGAAAGAGCCAAAGAAAAGACAGCCTTTTCAACACCCAGTGGCCTGTTTCAGTACACTGTATTGCCATTTGGGTTACATGGGGCACCTGCCACATTCCAACGAATGATGGACAGAATTCTTAAACCTCATGTTCGTTATGCTGCAGCATACTTGGATGATGTCGTCATCCACAGTGCAGACTGGGAATCCCACCTCCCTAAAGTTCAAGCGGTACTTGATGCTATCCGCTCAGCAGGCTTAACTGCCAATCCTTCCAAGTGTACGATTGGTTTAGAGGAAGCTAAGTACTTAGGTTATTCTATTGGGAGGGGTTTGGTTAAACCACAGGAAGCCAAAGTAGAAGCCATACAAAAATGGCCACAGCCCCTTACAAAGAAACAAGTAAAGGCATTTTTGGGTTTAATTGGATATTATAGGCGGTTCATTCCAGATTTTGCTACCATTGCTGCACCCCTGACAGACCTTATTAAAGCAAAATCCCCAGTCATAGTTAAATGGTGCCCTGAGGCAGAAAAGGCTTTTAAGAGTCTGAAGGAAGCTATCTGTAGCCATCCTGTCTTAGTGACCCCAGATTTTTCCAGGGATTTTATAGTTCAGACAGATGCTTCTGATGTGGGCTTGGGGGCTGTTCTTTCACAGGAATACCAGGGTGAAGAACACCCTGTTTTCTTTTTGAGCAGAAAGTTAAACCCACATGAGAAGAACTACTCTATTGTTGAAAAAGAGTGTCTTGCTATTAAGTGGGCATTAGACTCTCTTAAATACTACCTACTAGGCAGAAGGTTTCGATTGATAACGGACCATGCTCCTCTGACGTGGATGTATCAGAACAGGGAAAGTAACTCCAGAGTAACCAGATGGTTTTTGAGTTTGCAATCTTTTAATTTCACTGTGGAACACAGGGCTGGTCTGCAACAAGGTAATGCTGATGGGCTTTCGAGGGTACACTCCCTGATTTCCATGGTCGCTCAAACCCTTGGGTATGAGCTGGGGGGGAGGATATGTGAGCATAAAGGTGGAATAGTGGTTGATGGGAGATACATCAGACCTGATTTGCTAGACAGCAACCAGAGGATTTCTCAGTTAAATGCCCCAGGGAGAGATGTTACAGTTTGCAATATGCATAGCTGATGCTCTGCAAAACATGGTATGGGTCCCTGGGGCGGAGTATTTGGAGAGCAGGGGGGGCCAATGCTCCAACAGCACTAGTTGCTGTATAACAGACCACAGCTTGGATCTGGTTTTTAAGAGTTAGCTAATTGGCACTCACCTGTAGCTACTCAATTAGCAGACAGGCCTTTAAAAGAAGAGAGCAGCCTGCTCCAAGAGAGAGAGGAAAAGACAGCTAGGAGAGGCTGCGCTTATTGCAAAGACATTGCTTTTGTTTGGGAAATTGGTAAGTGGGAAAGCCACCCAATTGCAGATAGCAAGTACTGTCTAGTAAGAGCTCAAGTAAGAGCAAGGGATTTTGTTTGTTTTGTTATTATTTAAAGTACCTGCTTTCAAACTGAATAAAAAAGGAAAATTGAGCTGAAGGTGTCCTGGACTTTGTATACCCTAGAAGGCTGTGGTTACTGCAAGATCGGTGACAATCCTACCTGTAAAAGAAGTGGTTTGTCACAACACCTAAACAAACGGTGTGCGCTCGTGCACGCAGACTATTTACACTGCACACTTCACACATTGCTGACACTTACACCTCAGCTTACCAACAGTGCAAATGTACATTGTATGCTGCTGGAACATTAAAAAAGATTGTTAGCTCTTCAGGATATTGCTTGCTGCATATATTAATTACAAATAGGTAAAGTATATACATTTATGATTTTATTAGTTAATTAATTATCATAAAAAATACATATGGAGAAAAAATAAACAGGACCAGGCGACAGGATCGCAATAAAAGCCGAAGGCGTTCAGCGTGCGGCTCACAATGAGCGCCAAGGGTGCTCAGAGGAGCAAAAGTACATCAGGGGAGAGGCTCGCAATGAGCGCCAAAAGGCAATCAGTGCGGTCCTTGCAATGAGCACCGAAGTGGTTTAGATGACAAAAAAATACACCAACCGAGAGGCTCGCAATGAGCGCCGATGGTACTCAGACGACCAAAACACTTACTTTGTGTGGCAAACAGCATTACCTGCCTTACAATTTTATGACCGGCATTTTTTGACGGGCAATTCGCTAGTTTATAATCTGGTGGGCAAAAGAGTGATAGAAGCCCTCCACCATACAGTAAATAAATAGCACATCTGTGTTCACATTTGAATGTCTAAAGCAAGTTAAACCTGCTTCCAGCTCAGAACTCTGAGAAAAGCAGTTATTATATTATGTGTGTGTGTGTGTGCTAAAGCTCCTTTTTTTTATTTTTTTTTCCTTGAAAGTGTTATGAACCTTTTCTGGGAGAAAAGCTCTATATAAATGTATTTATTATACTATATGTGGATATAGTTCTTGCTTTAAAATAGCATTAGGACAGGGATTGACAAATTGATCTGAAACTTAGGAGCCATGTATGGCTTCCCTGGTGGTCCAGTGGTTAGGATTATGTGCTTTCACCACTGTGGCCTGGATTCGATTCCAGTCAGGGAACCAAGAGGTCACACCATCCTGAAGCCGTGCAGTTTTGGGCCAGGTCCGTTCTTGGATGGGAGACCATCTAGAAATACAACAAGCTGTATGATGTGGCTGGAGAAGGAACTGGCAACCCACTCCAGTATCTATGCCATGAACACCAAATGGATCAGCATGATGTGTTGCGGTTCATGAGGTCAGGGATAGTCAGACACGACTGAACGACACAAACACAGACAACTCATCAAAAAGATCAATAAATACCTACTGAAAAACACTGACTTGTAAAAAATAGATATATATTTTACTATTTTATAATAATAATTTTTATATAACTAATTTATACCTCCATTGCAGCTGGTTGGAGCTACCTCGATGCTGAAGGTTGTGAAAACACCACATACTAGATAAATGCAAATACCTATGTACTGTATTTGCTGCTACAAAATGTTATCTTTTCCTTGGGTTTCTCTTGAACATAACCATAAAAAAGCTGAACTTTTATTATTGCAGTGAACAAATTATATAATTATTTAGAGGATACTTGTAAATAATGATCCCTTTATTACACAATAAATTACTTCTTTATCTCCCTGTAAGCTCCATGTATTGGCCAATGTTCACACAGAAGTAATTACACTTTGAGGACTTTAAAAGCTAAAAAACATTAATAATGGTTGCCCCCCCCCCTCTGTTTGTTTCTTTCTTTCCCCATCTATTGTGATATGTCAAACATTGATTGCAGATGGTTCAAGATCTTTTTAGATAATGACTGTCAGCTAGTCGACATAAGGAAGAAATTAACCTTTTAGTAATTGAATCTGTATTTTATATGCTTAAATCGAATTTATGAAATAATTGTATAAAATTATTATTTTTTTTGTCTGTTTGATAAGAACATGTTTGTTTATTTAATACTAGGAAATTTCCCGTAAAAAATGACAGGAGTAAAATGGTAAACCTGAACACGTTTTACGTCCTTCGGGCTAGTTTTACGTCCTTCGGGCTAGTTTTACGTCCTTCGGGCTAGTTTTACGTCCTTCGGGCTAGTTTTACGTCCTTCGGGCTAGTTTTACGTCTTTCGGGCTAGTTTTACGTCCTTCGGGCTAGTTTTACGTCCTTCGGGCTAGTTTTACGTCTTTCGGGCTAGTTTTACGTCCTTCAGCCTCGATTTCGTCGTGTTTGCGTTTTTTTTTTTTTTTTTTTTTGGGCAGCCATATTTTTTTTCTCTCTTAGGAGATTTTCGTTGGTGAAAAAATGCGAAATATGCTTCAAATTAACTTGCAACCTCACTCACAGGCTCCCTGCCTCTCTCACTGTCCTGTGTGTAAGTTCATTTTGAGGCATATTTGTTGTGTTTTTCGGTCTTTGCAGTTCAGTGGTTCGGGCTTTAAAGTTTGGATTTTTGCGAGCTGTATAGTACATGTACAGGTTTTGGTCCTAAGTTGTACGGCTCGTAAGGCCTTAGTGCCTTAAGTGCTTGCTTTGCAAGGCTCGTAGTTGCGGCAAAGTCCCACGTGCCTCGCAATGAGCGTCTGTGGCGCACCTCATGAGCCTCTTTGGCGCTCATTGCAGCGAAGTCCCGCGTGTAAGCTCGCCTCCCTTCGCATGGCTAGCAGTTTGCGGCTCTACAGGCCGCAAATGGCATCCTAAGTCCCTCGCGACGGCTTGACTCGCTTTGTGAGGCTTGCAAAGCGTAACCAAAATCGTAAGCATTCCGGACAAACCCGCAGATCCACAACTATATATGTGATGATTGTAAACTTCTCAAAGAAAATAAAGAATTAAATTGAAAATAAAAAGCTAAAAACATTGAAAAAGAACTTCAAATTAAAAAGGTTTTTTTAGTTGCTCCTCTTGCTTTTGACAGCTCTACATGATGATGCAGGGCAGTAACCATGAGTTAGCCCCACTGTAATACCCTAGCAAGAGGAGCTAGTTATTTTAACTATGCATTGATAATTAATACATAATAATTTCTAATAGTAATATATTTAATATTAAATTCATTTTCAAAGATTAGATTATCAGCCTCCAGGTGAGAGTTTTGTCTCCACCCTGATAAGGTCATTAAGAGCAAAAGAGGGAGTTTGACTGAGAGAGAGAGGTCAAAAGGTTTTTTAAGAACAATCAGATATTATAAGAGAATAAACAACAATTGATAGCCTGTCCCAGAGTAAAAGCTTGTTGCCAAATAAAGCTTTAACAAAACAATTCTCCAGCCATTCTGTTGTGTTATACCTTGTGTCTGAAAACGTAGCAGCTGCCTGCTAGACAACACCCCCCCCCCCCCCCCCCACCATTGACCTTATAGTGAGTGGATACGAACAGTAGCTGAGTCTGAACTCATTTTAATATTGAATGTTACTTTTTTATGTAGTATTTGACCGTGTTACAAGACCTCCTGGTGCTGACATCCTCTTTCCTTTACAGCGAGAGCGTCCTTACTGACTGGGCGTCTTCCCATACGCAATGGCTTTTATACGACCAATGACCACGCCAGGAATGGTAAGAGGGCCTATGGTCAGAACTACCTATTCTATTACCTCTGCTTCTCACAAGCCATGTGTAATATACGCTCACCTCCTCTCATATTCATAAAATATTCATGTGCTTTCAAGCCATTTTTGCCCCAGCCTCCCAAAAAGTCGCCCCAGCAGAAAACTGGCTTCATCCGAAAGAGCTTTAAATACTGCCTATAGATTGTATTAGCCTTCTTTTCCTCTACAACAAATCATTCCCGAGACTATTAACAATGATTTTGTGGCACATTTACGCTAATGTGCTGTATGGTAATTTGAGTACTTGTGGATAACATTGGGGGGTATTGTTTTGGCTGCCACAAAGACGAGCAGACTGTAATACTAGTTAGCTCACAAAAGCTGCTAATTGGTGTTTGCAAGATGCCCATTTGTATAAAATGTAGTCCAAACAATGCTGAAGAATGGTTAGTACAAAGTTTAGCTCTATACGAATAACCAAAACCATTTATTTTGGTGTGACCGACTCTTTTAAATATTTTTACTAAGTTGTTTATGTGTTCATTTGTTTTTAATTCACCTCCCGTCTAATTATCGCTGTAGATGAATGCAGGTCATAATGTTTATAGCAGATTGCAGGGAGGATCAAACCCTCTAAAACCCATTTCTACAAATGCTTACAACTCAAACCATTTGCAGTAGCGTTTTACAGAACAAATCACTTTTTCCACATGCTTTTCAAACCTCGCTCTGATTTAGCAGAACACAGCTGGTGATTTCACTGTTCCCCTTTAAATATTCACACATACAGTAGTTGTTTTATAAGTGGTGTTCAGTACTGACCTATAAGTTATGTATATATACACAAAGGCAGAGCTTTTCCCAACCTTTGTTCACGAAATTGAGAATGTGTTAATGAGACTGTGGTTCCCCTTACACAGCTTACACCCCACAAGAGATAGTGGGTGGGATTCCAGAATCTGAAATACTCCTTCCTGAGCTTCTGAAGAAAGCTGGATATGTCAATAAGATCGTTGGAAAATGGTAATTCCCCCTCCAGATTTATCCAATTATCTCAACCAAAATTCTAGAGTTTTCTCCGATATTTTGCAACTGCCTAGACCTCTCTCCTCCTAGAGACTTGGAAAATATGCCTAGACCTCTGTGCCGCTCGAGAGACTTGTAGAACATGGCTAGACATCTTTGCTGCTAAGCCGACTTGCAGAACATGGCTGTGCTGCTTGCAGAACATGGGTGGACCTCTGTGCCACTAGGCATATTTGAAGAAAGTGGGTGGAGCTCTGGGCCGCTAGGCAGATTTGCTCTATGTGGGTGGATCTCTGGGCCGCTAGGCAGATTTGCTCAATGTGGGTGGAGCTCTGGGCTGCTAGGCAGATTTGCAGAACGTGGGTGGATCTCTGGGCCGCTAGGCAGATTTGCTCTATGTGGGTGGATCTCTGGGCCGCTAGGCAGATTTGCTCAATGTGGGTGGAGCTCTGGGCTGCTAGGCAGATTTGCAAAACGTGGGTGGATCTCTGGGCCGCTAGGCAGATTTGCAGAATGTGGGGGTATCTCTGGGCCGCTAGGCAGATTTGCAAAACGTGGGTGGAGCTCTTGGCCGCTCGGGAGATTTGCAGAACAGAGAGGAGAAACAATCCTGCCCTGTCTCCCTCTAATTTTTCTACACTATAGACTAATTTCTACTGAATATTCAAATGATTATCTTTTAAATGCACAATAGAAATTTGGGGACTACAGAGTCTCTTTAGAGGACAACTCACTTGAAAATGTACAAGGTTTTTGGAATGTAAATTAACTGTATTTAAAAGTTGTAACGGCTACAAGCTATATTTATTTACAAAGCACAGTTGTTTTATAAGATGCTAGAACACAGTTGTGGAGCTACTGCCATTGCAAAGCACCAGGGCCCTTGTGTGCAGGGGCCCCAGCATCATCAGCCCCCTCTAACTACTTACACTTATCAGGGAGTTGATCTATTTTCCTCCGTGTATTCCCTGCCTGCATTTTTCAGCAGAGGCTGGGACTTCCTGAATGTAGTCATATATATATATATATATATATATATATATATATATATATATATATATATATATATATATATTTGCACCAGGCCCTCTATTCCCTAGCTCCGCCACTGCTAGAACATATAAGGGTTTGTTACTATTGGTATCATTTATTTATTTCCTCCTAATTATTTACATTTTGCCTACCAAATTGACCAGTGTATTCCTTTAAACTTGTCTTTACTGAATGTCCATATTTCTTTAAGGTTAAAAGATTCCTCCTCCACCGCTCTGACTTAGTGCTCCTTCTTCTGTTTTACAGGCATTTAGGGCACAGATCCCGTTTCCATCCCCTAAAGAGGGGCTTTGATGAGTGGTTTGGGTCTCCCAACTGTCACTTTGGTCCATATAACAACAAGGACATTCCAAATATTCCTGTATACAGAAACTGGGAAATGGTGGGCAGGTACTGTCTGTGCCTATAATACTCTTTTAGGTATTTTTATGATTTTTACAGTAGGGAAAGGGGTTTGGATATGGTAGCGCAAATGTAGTCGTGGATTTCAAGCATACCTGCATTAGCATAATGCTATGTGAAGGATTAATTAAATCTGACTTTTAGCTAGATAGGCTGGACAGAATAGACAGACTTTTGGGTTTTTATCTTCCTCCGAATATATGTTTCTATGATTAAAAAAAATCTGGCAAATTATTCTATAAAATAGGCTTGGGGTAGTTGTGCCGGCATTATGGAGAGAAAATAAGCCCCAAGACATTGGTGTCTACAAGCATAATTAGGCAGGGAAAAATATTATTTTAATTAAAAAAAATGTTATACCTCTGCTGGGGCTTGGTGGCATCCATGGTACTTTGGTGAAGGATCATCTATGTATGAGAGGAGCATTTACAGTTCCTGGAGCAGTTTATAATTAACAAGTAGGGAAGGAGAGGTATGTGTCAAAACTTCCAAAATTATACCAATTCCCCACCCCACATATTCCAGGCTAGGAGGAAGTGTTCAATTCAGATACATTGATTCTTCTGATGGTAAGATTTGCCTTCCATGACTATCAACAGAATTCTTTATTTGAGCTACATACTCTGGATGTTTGTCCAGTGGCGGAGCTAGTGAATGGAGGGCCCTGATGCAAAAAAAGAAATAATTGGGGGCTCGCCCGGGTTTTGTTGCGGTCCTTCATTTACTAGCTCCACCATTAACATTGAGCTTTTCTCCTCATTATATATTGTTACATTTATATAGAATAATATATATAACAATATTGTATAAAAATAGATAGATAGATAGATAGAAGAAAGATAAGGTATCCAAAGCTGTCACATGAGCAGTGAGACACTAAGAATAGCAGGGGTGCAGGTTCCTTCTCCTGCACAGGAAGTATAATTGATATGTTGCGCCGGGCCCTGAGAGGTGTGGGCAAAGCACCACTTGATCACCAATATGTCCTCCACTGTGCTTTTCCCTGTGTTTCTGCGTTCAAAATCCATATAGATCCAATAGATTCCACACTTGCAAAAACCCTAACTTTGAATTTGTATCTCTCTGTCTAGATATTATGAAGATTTTATAATTGATCACAAGACTGGAGAGGCAAACCTTACTCAGATCTACCTACAGGTATTGACATAAATGATAAATGATCTCTCCAGAGCACAGTTCAATCGAGCAGGGTAGAGGGTAGACAAAGTTTCAAGACTGGTATCTTATATCTTAATTATGGAAGGTCCACCAGATATGAATCAGATAGAGCATTGGGGCAAGTGTTTTCCTTTTTGAAACTGCTGCTAAACTGATTGAATTATAGGTATTAATGGTTAGGGGTTTTTATATACCCATGTATCATGATGGGTGTAACGAGTGGCCAGAGGGAGGAAAGGGAAGAGATCTGGGGGATTTGTTAGATAATTAGTTCTGAATTAAATTGAGATCACCACAGACCCAGAAGCAGGCAGCTTGTATCAATAGATGCAAGCACTACTCTAGAGCAATACACAATTTCTCAAACATAGTTTCCACCACAGTATTAATTTATTACACTTTTATAGTTACATGCTCATTGAGATTCCAAGAGATTGATTGCTTGTTGCTTTTGTAAAGAATTCTCTGACTCCTAATTATAGAGGCTATGTCTCCTAAACTAGTTTGTGTCTTTCTCCATTTATAGGAAGCCCTGGATTTCATTAACAAGCAATCAAGTGCCCAGCAGCCATTCTTTCTATACTGGTCTATAGATGCCACACATGCTCCTGTCTATGCATCCAGACCCTTCCTGGGTACCAGCCGCAGAGGCCTGTAAGAGCTACATTCCTGTTTTGTTGAATATAAAACAAAAAAATCGGTATATTCTGAAATGTTACATGACTTTGCATGATTTTTTTTTTTTTTATGTGGTCAGGTTTTGGAGGAACCACATGTGAAATACTGAGAGCTCTGTGTGTGAGAACACCTGCGTGTTGGTTAATAAGTTCGAAACTGGAGACCTTTATGGTCAAGTTCAGTAACTGACACACTTAGGCTTATGGTGAAAGGTTATTTAAACGAAAATCCTTTATAAATATTTGACTGCAATGGTACTTTTAATGACTAAACCTGGAAAGCTGCCTTGCTTTATTCCATCTCTTGATTGCCCATTACATTTAATTTAAGATGTCCCATTCTGATCTCAGTGTTGTGTTTTCCTCAGTTATGGAGATGCAGTGCGGGAGATCGATTCCAGCATTGGGAAGATCTTAGGGCTGCTGAAACAGAAAGACATTGCAAAGAACACCTTTGTATTCTTCACATCTGACAACGGGGCAGCACTCATCTCTGCCCCACACCAAGGTATGTGTTAAGACGGTGAATGCCAAACAGGGGGTGAAACCATGGGACAGAGGTATATAGCTGGCATGACACTGGGAAAGGCAGGCAAGCAGCAGCCTGGTATGTCTAACTCCAGTAAGAGTTTCTGCCTGGCAGCAGACTGGTTTATTGATAAGTCTCACAAGAGGACAATACTGGCAGCAGATTGGGTTATCTGCAAGGCTGGTAAAAGTTCAGGTCTGGCTACATGATAGAGAGTAGTGGGAGATCTATAAGAAATAAAAATCTAAATAAGCAACATGACTGAGATATAACAATATTGTCTCACCCACTTACTTGGGTTTTGCTCAGATAAGGCAAAGCTGGACCAATGCCATTTTATATTTGTGGTGTTCCCACCAAGAATAAGGCTGCTTGTGCCTGTTATGGCCACCCTTCCTTAACTAACCTAATGTGTCCTGCACAGTTTATTGGACGATTGGTACGCTCTGTGTTTAGGGTGATTAGAGGTGATGCCACCTGCTTACAGGGGCAAAGCACAGGTAGGTGAATTAACTCTCACAGTATGAGAAAGCAGCTCTTTTGTGGGTAGGTGCTCTGTGTTTGATCTTCCTTCTTCATGCCTGTAGTATGAGACTATGGAATAACTGGGATGCTTCCAGCAGTACCCGCTGGTTACACTCCATTTTTATTTGCCCACACCTGATTTATTTTGCAGGTGGCAGCAATGCCCCTTTTCTGTGTGGAAAACAAACTACATTTGAGGGTGGCATGAGGGTGCCTGGCATTGCATGGTGGCCAGGAAAAGTGCCTGCGGGTCAGGTAAGAATGAGATTCCTGCATCCTCGCATAGTCCCAAAGTAACGTTTGTTCTAAACTGTAGACATATTTTAACACTTAAGTTACCTTATTAAAGTAAAACTTCTACAGTTGGTAAGATCCCCTGAGCTCCCCTTTGGCCCTTACACTTCTTTGCAATGCTTTATTGCTGGCCCTCATGGTCGGTGAAACGGTTAAACGTGGCACATAAGAAAAACACACAAAGGCTTGCACTTAGTGGGAATTCTTCCATTCCAAGGCAGGCCTGCAATATTCATTTATAATCATTGTAGTCAATGTTCAATACAAACTTTCAAACAAATTAACCTTCATAATGGGCCAATTGCTTTGAGAAAGCAAAAAATAAACCCACAACATTTACAGTTTATATACTGTTATTTGCTGTGTGGTTCAATTATCTTATTATGAGCTCAGGAAGGTGTATTTTGTCACTTTCCATTAGTCCTTTTGAAAATACTACATTTGGACATTTTAATGCAAGCTCTGTATACTCTACATTTGAGATGGTGTACATTGCTAAAACTCTCAATTTTAACATCCTTTTTGTCTAAACAATTTTTTAAGTAATACACCCTTTTTCCATGTGTGGCTCAGTGTGCTAATTAGTGCCACATTGTAGGAATTGTAGGAACATAAGTATACTGATATTGCTTCTTAAACATATATAGTAATCATGCTGGTGCAATTAACAAAAACATTACATGAATTAACATTGTAAGAATTGCCATATTAGCATTTTTTTAAGTGATACAATAGCTGAGTTTAAAAAAAAAAAAAATGCCACTTATTAGCTGTACTTGAAATGGTCGTACTGTGACCTCCAAGTTAAATATGGCCCTTTAATAGTTTTAGAACAAAAGCCTACCAGTATACTGTAATCTCTTCCATACTCTGCTGTATATTCCTGTAATGAAAGGGTTATTAAATGCACATTTCTTCATTGCCCTTGTCTCAGAGGAAGTATAAAGCAGAAGGAGCTTGTGGTGCAGATCTGTGTGTCTGTGTCTCACTGATAGGACCCATATCTGATCTTCTGGTTTAATGTATTCCCTCAGATACTGGCAGCTTCTTACAAAATGTTCTTTGTCTACAGAAAATAGAAGCAGAAGGTGTCTCAGAAAAAAATGTCATCTACCTCCATCTGTCTGCAAGACTTATAGGAATAACTGCGGATGGGGAGCAGAGATACTGCACCCGCAGAGCAGGGGCCTGGTGTGCAGAAACATGGCCAATCTGTGCATCTGAGGATAGGCTGGGTGCTCTGTCTGAGACAATAGAAGTAGACAGGGCTGGAATTAACTGCTATGATGCCGTGGGCCAATGTAACCCTAGAGTGAGAGAAGGAGAATAAGGATTTGAGTGAGTCAGAGCTTGGAAGGTTGTAATAAGAGACTTCATGAAGGGTTAAATAGAGTGGTGGTTATGGGGCATGGGAAGAGGGGGACGAGAGTCAAGAGGGAGGGTTGAGTGAATTGTGGGGGAGCAGAAAGGGATTGTGGAGAATGTGGCCAAGGGAGAAATGGGGATGCAAGATGAAGGGAATGAGGAAAATAAGGGCTATAAGCGGAGAGAGAAGCCTTTGAGAAAAAAGGGATGAGAGAGGGGAAAGGGGGCTAAGGAAATGAGGAAAGGGTTGAAAAAAGAAAGGGAGCATTGGGTCAGGAAAGGAGGTTGAGAAAGGGCCAGGATGAGTTGTGAGAGAGAGGTGGCTGAAGGGAGTGGAAGATGATGGAGGAGAGAATAAAAGGGGGTGGGAGAGAATAAGTAAATGGGAGAGGGAAATGAAAGAGGGTAGAGGGAGATTGATGCAAGGAATTGAGTGGGTTAGTGTAAAAGGGAGAGAGAAAGGAAATAAGGCGTGAGTAAAGAGCTAGAAACAAACGAGTAGAAGAAGGCTAATAACCAAAACTACTTGGTTATATTGTGAAGCTGAGTCTTAAACCTGTATCTCCTAGAAAGAGCTCTGTTTTGTGCAAAATATGCCCTCGACCAAACCAGCTCCTCTGTACAGAAACATGTAGAGTGTCCACTGACCTTACAAGATATTATTATACTGGTAGGGCTTGGTACAGTATTGTCAGATTATGGCAACAGGGAAATTCTACCCAAATGGCTTTGGATTCAGAATAAAGTTCCGTAGTTGTGAGGCTCTAATCTCTGGTTATTAAACTAATTAGAGTGCTAGTGTTTCAGTTTGATATAACGTTTCCTTTTGTGATATTCTGATTACACATGTTCTCTGGAATACTCTTCAAATAATCTATCACATATAGAGTTGTCAGCAGGCAGGCTTGGCAAAACCCGTTGCTAACGCTGCAACCAGGTGAGGAGTGCCAAAGGCACTCATCCCTATGACCCCCTACCACTTTTCGGACCGCAAATGCGGCGCCTTGCGAAGCGAGGGGCCGCATTTGCGGAGGTGGAAGCTCCCACGTCGGCTGCTGTAAAGGATCCTTGCATTAGTGCAGCGATGATCCTTGCGTTTTCCTCCGAACTCCAGCTGAAACAAAGTGATTATAGCTCCAATCCCACAAACATGAGTCAAAACTTCATGAAGGGGTAAACATGAACTCTTTACTGTGGGCTACACGCCCGGTCTATCAGGACTTCCTCCTGGTGGACAAAGGAAAAACAGTAGCCAATCACAGTGGCTATAGCATAAGCACTCCCCTTACACATAAGTCACTCCCTCTTTTCTATCCTGGAGGTAATTAAATTAAGGTAGCACAGAGAGCCATAATTATCTCCAGGAAGAAAGAAACATGGCTTCTTTGTTTTAATAAAACAGAATAAAAATGTATAACTTTGTTTTTACACAATATAAACTTGAAGTTCCACATATCCCCAGATAGCTGAGATCTGAGTGCATATTCTAGGCGAATAGCGCTCAGATCCCACGAACGCAGTTCTCAGAATCATCGACTGAAGTTTGTCTTATTAGGTATTTCCACGAAAGCCCATTGTAAATCCTCCAATAACCGAACAGGTGGGTTCATGAAGTCTGTAAAATAGGGGATTTTGTTACAGCTGCAATGAGCCCAAGACTCATTGGACACCGCAAATGCTGACAAAACACCCAATGACTAAATACGGACAACAAAATAAAATTGCGGACTTACAGAAAAATAAATTCGAGCCGCGGGACTTAGAAAAAATACATTACGGACTCGCAAAAATACGACCTTAATGGACAACCCTCGCCAAAAATTCAAAATACACTAAATACACACAAATAACAAAAAAAAATACCCACAGCAAGGGGGAACACCCAGGACGTCTGCAAGACAGGTTACACATCGATTTCAGTAGAATTAAAAAAGTTTAGACACTCCAAAATCCCCTAAGCGAGAGAAAAAATGGGCGCCGAAGAAAACAAGGCTTTACGACCCCTAAAGTAGCAAAACACCGACAGGCACATGCGACTTTTACTAAAACCCGCACGACCTACAACATACACCATTAGCAAGGACGCTAAATCATCCACACCCGCGTACCACATACACATTCGCCGTCATTTTACAACACTATCTTACAGAATGCGGAAGTACACAGCTACCCTAACGGCTTTCCCCTCGCGCACGCAGCGTATTTACACTTCACACATTGCGGACACTCACACCTCAGCTCAACAACACTGCAAATCTACATTGTATGCTGCAGGAACATCAAAACAGATTGTTAGCTCTTCAGACCATTGCTTGCTGCATATATTAATTACAAATAGGTAAGCTATCATTTAATGTATTTAGTAATTAATTATCATTAAAACATACACATATACAACACTTTAAAAAACACCACAATACACAATTGTAAACAACGGCAAAGGCGCTCATTGCCAGCCACACTATGAGCGCCAAAGGCGCTCACTGCCAGGCTTGCAATGAGCGCCAAAGGATCTGACACCCAAAACACTTACTGTCTGGGGCAAACTGCATTACCTGCCTCACAATTATATTGCCCCGTCATTTTTGAAGGGCAAGTCGCTAGTGTACAGTATAATAGGTTGTGTTTCACACATGTAGACTTGTAAAACTGCATGAAGAACCAATGACATTTTGGAAAAACGTAGTGTGGGAAATATTTAATAAGCTAACAACATTAGCAGATGTGTAAACTAGGATCATAAAATCCATTTTTGAGCAAATCATTGTTTTCTGTTCAAGTCTGTTTCCTCTCCTCCTGCTAGTTGGAGCATGAGCCGTGTTAAGTAATTAGACATCATTCACAAGCTCAGAAGCAGATACCTTGCACCAATAATATACACATCCCTCACGCACCCATACACTTCACCACAATGTTATGGATACCTCCAGGGACCAGCAGAGGCATTAAAGTTATATATTTTTTCCTAATACAAATCTAGCTTTAGGACTTTACTACCCGAAATATGTCTTTAATGGGACTAATTGTATTAAACCTGTATAGTTTCATTCTCTGCACCCCCTCCTGTACTTGGCAAGGCATTGAGTTCTACATTGGTTTCCTATTGAGCACTCTGTTTAATGCCCCCAGGTGAGCTATCAGCTGGGCAACATCATGGACCTGTTCTCTACCAGTCTGGCACTAGCAGGGCAAACTACTCCAGAGGACCGTGAAATTGATGGTGTTGATCTGTCACCTGTCATTCTTTCAGGCAAAGTGATTGAAAGGTGAGGAAGCTCTGTGAGAGGGATCATTGGAACATGTGTATTATAGTCCCTGCAATGCATTGCTGTTAGATCAGAGAATATAAGACAGCTAACTAGATAACTAGGAAGTATTAGACTGGAAATTCACATTAGAGTGCATTAAAACATCTCCCCATTGACACTGGCAGTGCTGTTTGGTTAAATGACCACTGTATATCCAATTTTTAAGAACTGCATTTGAAACTAAGAGTTTAAATCCTAATACAGCCTCTGAATTATTACCTTTTATATGCAATTATGCTTGTGTAGAAACTACCAATTTTGGGTTCTGCTGATCAGCTTCCTGAGGTTGGAGGAAACTTTGAATACACATAAAGCTTCTACCTGCACAACAGGGACATGACCACTAAAACTGCCAGTATTTTCAACAGGACTATTGGAAAGCTCATTCATTTATGAGGACAAAACCTCCAGGGAAGGCAGCTGAAAATATCAGGTTAGAAAAGGAAAGGTAAAGTATAATTGCATGTAAAAGCGCAAAATGTTAAGATTGGAGTACCAATCGTCCAATCAACTGTGCAGAACACACTATGGTAGTCAAGATTTATTTAACATTAAAAATAAATATAGTGGTCCTTCTAATGTTCACTGCCACGCTATAGGTAGATCATAAAGATTCAGCGCAATCGCTAGTTCTTAGGTCAAGCTCTTTCATTGCAGCCTACTAGCACTGCATACGATACATTATATATATATATATATATATATATATATATATATATATATATATATATATATATATATATATATATATATATATATATATAGTTATTTATACCTCCCTCTCACAGGCCGATATTCTTTTACCGAGGCAATGAGCTGATGGCGGTGAGACTGGGCATGTACAAGGCTCATTACTGGACATGGAGCAACTCGTGGGAGGAACTGTCCCAGGTAAGTGGTAATCCCCACCCCTGAGAGTCAGACTGTTTGTCATTAAACTTATGGCTGGCTGAAGAGTGATAGAAACTCTCCACAGTATATAGTACAGTAGTACATGTATAAAGTGGTTTTTGGATTAATAGAGTGATAGTGCACTCATTTGCATGCCCCCGCCCAGTTTCCCAGAGTGCAGTGCATCAACTGTATTTCTGAGAAATTTGAGCAGGAAATTAGTTTATTAACTTATTTTTTAGACATTCAAATAGAATCACAAATGCACTACTCTCTATCTTCTTTCTCCTTCTTCTTCTTCTCTCTCTCTACACTAATGAGCTTTTCAATACACCTAATGAAAGCACTGGCAGTTGCAGATGCCACTTTTCCATTATGTAGACAGAAACGTCCTCTGCATTCAAAGTCTCCTCCGAAAATTGTTGATCAGGAACAAAAAGAGGTAGATCCCACAACAACATCATTGCAAAAAAAAAACCTTAATGTTGGATTGTTAGTTTCTTATTCTAAAAACATGTTTATTTTCACGAGTAGTTTTTCATAAGAGTAGTCCTCCTGGCTAAAGGACGGGGGGTTCCTTGCTGCAGAATGACTGCCCATCACTCCCCAGCCCCGCAACTGATTAGGGCCATTGTATAAACCATAAAATGCTTCAGGGGATAATCTGAGATCTGTCTGGATAACTCTTTGTGCTGACACAGAATCAATGGAGCAATTTATCTCTAGAGGCCAAGATGTGAATCTCATTGAGACCTCATCTGCTCGGTCTCTCTTTCCTACTGAAGCTGTTAGAGGAGAGGATTAGTATATCCCCCCCGTGCATCCTGATCCTCCGTTATGGAATGTGATGCAGATCCCAGACTACATATTATAATATGCGCTATATCTATATGGAAATCCAACTACACGGCCCAGCTGTGTATTTAAAGCTCTCTCTTGGAGTACTAGCCTGTAGTAGAATGGCAAATATTAGATTATGTATAAACAAGTTCAGGGGTGGAAATTTCCCAGGGCTCCTTAAGATTTCTGCAAAGCATACTGCATCACTATGAAAGGCTTCTTTCCAGGCTCATTGAAGCCGCATATAAAATCTTCCTGGCTCCTAAGATATTTTTCTCCATCCCATACTTATTCTGCAATTTTGCAACAGGACCTACTGCCTCCCAGTGGGACATGCTTAAATACACACGGTAGTGCCCTAACAACATTGGTTACATTTCTTTATTCAATATTGATCATAAAATTCATATTAAAAGGGACATAGAAAGTTTCCAGATTTCAATAGCAATATAATATGCATATGTATCTATTTTCCTTTATGTACTTTATTTTATTAACCAGTGCTTATGAGCTATGTTTTTACTGTCTAAAATTATCCAATTTTTTACACATTTGGGTCTGCTCACTGTATGAATGTGTGAAGTGAGTGTTTGAAATTAGCCTGTCGGTGACCTTCCTCAAGCAGCATGTTGCAGAATGCTGCCACTGGGTCCTGCTGAGGCATCAAAATGTTTTTTTTTAAATAAAACCAGCTGTATGACTTTTTTTTACTGATTAATTATGCTATATCATTTTTTCACTATGTTTTGGTTCCTTTTAAGCATCTCAGATGATAATTAGAAAAAAACTAAGTATTCTTTTGTTTAAAGTGTCTGGTAGTAGACACTACTGAAGAAGCCCTATAGTAAGTGAAACATGTGGAGACATTGCCACAGTGATTGCTACTACCTTGTCGTCTTATGTTAATATCGCAACTACACTTCATCTATCTGGAAACACAGCCGAAATAGAGAGCTGCAGCTACCAACCACCATCTGAGAAGCTTTAAGGCTGATCCAAACAAAAGCACCTTTTGATATATGATTTTACATGTTTGGGTATTAAAAAGTGAAAAGACTGTAGTTAAGTAGTACCTCACTTCTAACTAGCATTGTGTCACCTATCGAATTATATGTATTTTACATTTTAAAAACATATTTGCTATGTTCAGAATATTTTAATTTATATATAGGACATTCTTCAATCATGTATGTCAGTGGTTCGGATTAGGTGCTTTCATCACCTGGGTTTGATTCTAGTCAGGAAACAAAGAGGTCACACACCCCTGAAGCCGAGTAGTGTTGGGCTTGGTATGCTGTGGCCCACTGGAGAAGGAACTAGCAACCCACTCCAGTATCTCTGCCATGTGGATCAGCATGACCGTGGCATAAAGGTGTGCATGGTATGTTACGGTCCAAGAGGTCACAGAGAGTCGGAAACAACCGAAAAACACTTTAAAAAAAAATATGCACAGTTTAGCAACTAATCGTTTGCTATAATTACCAACCCATGCTTTTCTCTTCTTGCAGGGTATTAATTTTTGTCCAGGACAGAATATTACTGGAGTAACTACACACACACAGACGGAGCATACCATCAACCCCCTGCTGTTTCATTTGGGAAGGGACCCTGGGGAGAAGTACCCCATAAGGTAGGGTCATGTGTCCTTAGGAAAGGTCACAGATATTTTACACAATTTTAACACAACTACAGACTTTAACATTTAGTGATTGTATTCAGTTATGATTTAATAGCTGAGACGTTTGATCTAGATTCCAAAAGGATTAGTAGCCTGGGAAGAATTGGACATCAAGTGGATTATGATAAGATCTGTATTCAGTTGGGTTGAAAGCAGACCACTGCTATTTGACAATAGAACAACATAGACGAGAAAATCCCATTAGGATAAGCTACTCCTTCAAGCAGTTCAACATGGAACACTCTATGATCCAGATACATTTTAAGATTTTTTTTAAAGTGATTTTATAGCTGCTAATGTCTTGCTCTGGAAAAACTTCACATGTTTCTGAAGAATGTAACAAACTACAGCGGTCCTTTTTATAGACCCTCTGAAGTTTTTTTAGAATTGTTTGTAGAATTGTATATATTGTTGCCACACTGATAGCTTTTACAATATTCAAACTGTTTTATTTACCTTTTAGTCATCAATAGTCCAGCTGCACCATAGAAGTTATTGATCTCATGATGGAAAGCTCTCTGGCCCTGAAGGGACCATCAATTATTTTTTTATTATAACTTTCACATTTTGCTTCCCTTTTTGTGGTAAGACATGAGCTTATTTATATATATATATATATATAATGTAGTAAGACTGCTCTGGTGGATGTGATGTGTCATGGAGCTCTCCTCTGCTGCAGTGTGCTATTAGCCAGGTGAGGATGAGCTGGAGATTTGCACAGTCCCCACCATGTGTGACACACAGCCAGGCCCCGGGGTCCCACAGGTCTCCTCGGCATCAGGAATGTGACCTTGTTGTCATGAAACACAGCTGCTCCCCTCACCGGAAACTCCAGCCAATCACCAGAGGGGCAATTAGAGTAAATGAAGCGAGTGTATGACACACCTGTGCTCAGGGGCCCGAGGGACACAGTGAGCAGGTCTGCGGGAGCAGGGGGGAGGGCAGCCCACATACTCCAAACACCAAGCCGCACATCGTCCCTTCAGCACATTGCTCTTTTACCCTCCCTTCTCTCATTATGACATCTCATTTCCCCTTTGTATATATGTCCCCTTGGTAATGAAGGGGTTAATCTTAGCTTGCACCTGCATCAGATGTTTCCAGCCGCACCAGAGGGACCTGCCCTACAGGATATGGTTTCATTCACCCCTCGACTACCACAGACTATAGTGCTCTATATGGGGCCACTGTAGTTCTAGACAAACTATATATTTGTGAAGTATACAACAAACGGATCTATCCCGTTGTGTTTGCGCAAGAAATTGCTGGCACTGACAGATGCAGTGCCAGCAAGTAGCCGCTAGATAGGGAAGGCCTATAATTATTCCCCCCCTCCGATGTGGCGCAACCCGACGGCGCTGAATCAACAGCGAGGCCATTGCTATGTTTGGCTCGGGCACTCGGCCCTCGGGCGCCTCTCATAGCTCAAGGCCTTTTTTTTGTTGGCGCGCCTAATATGCAATATGAAACAGTATTCCGAAAATCGGCAGTGCCATCTAGCGGTTGGTGGCAGCACTTCTGCTGCCAATCTTTTGGGTAAGGGAAGAAGGAAAGGATCCAACAAACTACCAACTTAAGCAGCTATACAAGCCATGAACCTTAAACAGGTTTTTGTTTTTTGTTTTTTTTACAGAAAATCCCAATTTTTTAAAACTCTTTGTATAGAATGTTCCATCTTACCTGTATTTTATTACATCCTCATAGCTTGATCCTGAGGGTATTGATTTTATTTTAATCTCTCAGTGCAGGAGGAGAGGTAAGGAGGATTTGTAGATACTTTTTTCTCTCACTGAATTTGACCGTCCTTTTCCCCTGCACATGCTCAGAAGCAGGCAGCTTGCATCCCTGTATACTCCTCTGTAACTCCAAAGTCTCATAGAAGCCCCAAACAAGCTTTATGATTTTTCTCTGCCTAATTATGCCCATAGATAAATAATTATATTTTGCTCCACTGATTTTATTTTTTCATTAACCAACTGACATACAAAGCTAATGTTGGCCCACCACTGTGATATATACTACAACTGTTTTGGGCACTCATGCTTATTTAAATATCAATATTTTTATCTATATATTAATAAAAAATAGTAATACGCTAAAAAAAGAGGCAAAAACATTACGAATGGTTCAGTTATAAAGTTACAACATAACCACTAGTACATAAAGACAAGGAGCCTAGGGTTGATTACCTACCAATTCAATCATTTCTATCTCTCTGCAAAAATAAGTTACATTTTAAAAAGCAGTATTACCTCTTAATATCTATATACCACCCAACTACTTCCCCTGTAAAAAAATGGAATATGTTGGCGAGTTACAAATAAACAACAATAATAATTATAATAACTGGTAGGTGTTATTCCAGTATCGGTTGACTACATTCCTAATTCCCAAGCTGGTTTGCAATTGGTAACCATTCTAAAAATAGGTGTCCTCATAACTGAATAAACTCTTTATACATGTTCCATCAAAGCATTGACTAGCATCATTCACTTCCAACGTCTACAGGTTTGTGTCTTATTTAATCTGAGTTGTCAGTTCCTATAATGTAAAGATTAGAGGGGAAAGTGAGTAATCCTAGTCACAGGGGCAGCCCTTATATGGTTACCTCCTCTTCCAAACACGTTTCACCTTATTGGCTTTTTCAAAGAAACCGGACCTAAGGCTGGAAGTCTCCTTTCTAAATTCATCACAGCCAATCACACTCTGGGGACCAAAGCATTGTATTTTTATTAATAAAAAGTTGTGTTGGTGTGTGTCATTCTGCAGTGGGCCTTTAACCATTTCAGTGCTCCCTAACCCTCACACCCATTTCCATTGCAGCGTTATGAATGTAGAGTACCAGGATGCCTTGACTAGGATTTCCTCGGTGGTGCGGCAGCATCAGGAAGCAATGACCCCCGGGGAGCCCCAGCTCAATGTGTGTGATGCAGCTGTCATGGTAAGTACACAGATGCACCCATCACATGTTCTGTGTTCTCCTCTACAGCAGGTTTATCTGGTACGGTTATATGTAAATAGACACAAGAAGGCTGCTTTATTTCAAGCAGCTATTAAACATACACAGAAAAGGTCCACGGTATTGCAGATATTTTAAGTATGAATTTAAATAATTACCAAATTCTAATTTGAAGTGCTTTAAAATTCATATAGAAGCTAGTTATTGTTTGTTGTATAAGGGTAATAAGAAAAGAAGAGCATGCCGTGCTGAAAAAAAATACTGGAATAGCCACTGAGACATTTTACTGGAATCTTACTAGTGAAGGTCATCTATCTGACTATAGGCCATTGAGAATACTTATTACTTCACCATACATGATTTGTGATTTAGCCAACTGATAGATCCCATAGAACAAACTCCGGTGTATTATCTTGTTCTTTTAGTTTTGTTATTCTACTGGAATAGCCACAGAGACATTCACTATGGCTATTTTTCAACAAGACATGCTTATCTTCTTATTAACCCAACAATCTATTAATTAGTGTTGATAATACCACTTGCTCATAAAGTGGACATTTAGTTAATTTATACATAAAATAACTCAAACGTCTACATTTTTAATTACAACCAATTGCAGTTATGGCCGTTAACAATAAATACAATATATGTGTGTCTATCCTGGTCTTTCTTTCAGTTGTATATCGCTTCTTCTCCTCTTTCTATTCCTCCTTCAAGCTCCCCCTCTCCCTCCCCTCTATTTTCTTTCTCCCTTCTCTTTCTTTCCCCCCTAACTCTGCCCCTAACTTGTTCTCCCCTCTCCTGGATTCTCCTTCATCCCTTTCTATTTTTTCTCCTCCCTCCCCTCAACTCCTCCTCTATTTCTCTTCCCTATGTTTCTCTTTCCCTCCCCCCCTCTCTTTCTCTGCACTATTTCTCTTCTCTCGCTCTCCTCTCTTTCGCTCGCTCGCTCTCTTTCGCTCGCTCGCTCTCTTTCGCTCGCTCTCTTTCGCTATCTCGCTCTCTTTCGCTATCTCGCTCTCTTTCGCTATCTCGCTCTCTTTCGCTATCTCGCTCTCTTTCGCTATCTCGCTCTCTTTCGCTATCTCGCTCTCTTTCGCTATCTCGCTCTCTTTCGCTATCTCGCTCTCTTTCGCTATCTCGCTCTCTTTCGCTATCTCGCTCTCTTTCGCTATCTCGCTCTCTTTCGCTATCTCGCTCTCTTTCGCTATCTCGCTCTCTTTCGCTATCTCTCTCTCTCTCTTTCGCCATCTCTCTCTCTCTCTTTCGCCATCTCTCTATCTCTCTCTCTCTCTCTCTCTCTCTCGCGCTATCTCTCTCTCTCTCTCTCTCTCGCGCTATCTCTCTCTCTCTCTCTCTCTCGCGCTATCTCTCTCTCTCTCTCTCTCTCTCGCGCTATCTCTCTCTCTCTTTCCCTCTCTCTCTCTCTCTCTCTTTCCCTCTCTCTCTCTCTCTCTCTTTCCCTCTCTCTCTCTTTCGCTATCTCTCTCTCTTTCGCTATCTCTCTCTCTTTCGCTATCTCTCTCTCTTTCGCTATCTCTCTCTCTCTCTCTCTTTCGCTATCTCTCTCTCTCTCTCTTTCGCTATCTCTCTCTCTCTCTCTTTCGCTATCTCTCTCTCTCTCTCTTTCGCTATCTCTCTCTCTTTCGCTATCTCTCTCTCTTTCGCTATCTCTCTCTCTCTCTCTTTCGCTATATCTCTCTCTCTCTCTCTTTCGCTATATCTCTCTCTCTCTCTCTTTCGCTATATCTCTCTCTCTCTCTTTCGCTATATCTCTCTCTCTCTCTCTTTCGCTATCTCTCTCTCTCTCTCTTTCGCTATCTCTCTCTCTCTCTCTCTCTCTCTCTCTCTCTCTCTTTCGCTATCTCTCTCTCTCTCTCTCTCTCTCTCTCTCTTTCCCTCTCTCTCTCTCTCTTTCCCTCTCTCTCTCTCTCTTTCCCTCTCTCTCTCTCTCTCTCTCTCTCTCTCTCTCTCTCTCTCTCTCTCTCTCTCTCTCTTTCCCTCTCTCTCTCTCTCTTTCTCTCTCTCTCTCTCTCTCTCTCTCTTTCCCTCTCTCTCTCTTTTTCTCCTCCTTTGTTGTGAAAGTATCAGGATTGGGCGATTAAAAGAAAATGGATTACCACCATAATTAATAATTGGTTATAATATAGTAATAAAATGTGTAGCAATTTTTATTCTTTGCTTTCTGAAACAAAAATGTCCTATTTGTTAAAGTTAATTATTCAAATTATTATATAGAAAACTATTCACAGTTGTCCTTCAAAGGTCGCTCTAATGCTCATACAATTGGGTTATACTTGTTTTATTTAGTTACTGATTAGCAATAAAATCATTATCTGATTAAAAATAATCAATATAGCTCGAGGGCAGCCTCCTGGGCAAATCCTGTCTTTGGACGGTTTTTAGAGAAGCAATTCTAATGGAAGCAACGACATTCATTTCAGTTGTACATTTTTAAAGCTACATTGTTTTTTTTATTTTCTTGAAATACTGATTTTAGTTCTAATCTGCAACTAAATAACCAAATAAACTCCTATTGTATGAGCTACAGTGGACCTTTAATGTGACATTGCATCGGCTCCAAATATGGTATAATTTAAAGCTACAGGCGATTTAAGTACTTTACCAGTGAGAGTTGTTAAAAAAAGGCATTTTACTACAGTCATTAACGCTTGAGAAATTGGGTCCATTGTCTTGAGTGCAGTCATTTGGGTATCAGTATGCCTAATGTTTTGTTCTGTATGGGGGGGCTTTTTTTTATTAGAGGGGGAAAGCCGATACCATAATAATATTCATGCTATATCTGGTTGCTGTATTATTCACCCTCATAGACACCTACCTTCTATAGAGAAGTTGCTATATAGAGGTCACCAGTTATTTTGCATCGGAGACCCTCCTCCGTTCACCAGGGGTCCTGTACTGCACACATATACACAAACACCGTATGTCTGATGTTGTTGTGCCATCTAGTGGCTATTGTCCTGAATAACATGTTTGTTAGTTGTACTATTAATGTGCACACCTCCTCCTGCTGTAGAGTAGTGATTACCAACCCTCTCCTCAGGGGCCCCCAGGCAGTCTATGCTTTGGGTTTGGCACTATGTGAACACAAGGTGGGGCAATTGGTACTCAAGACGCCGTGAAGCTTCTAATTGCCTTGCCTCGTGTTCACACTGTGTTGAACCTGGATCATGACCTGTCTGGGAGCCCTTGAGGAGAGGGAATCAAAGCTTTAGTATACAAAACAAACAGCATGTAGTCAGGACAGGCACAGACAGTGTATGTATATGGTAATCTTAATTTGGGGACACAAGAGGAAAACAACTTTTTTGAATGGCTGAATTAACGCAGTTATAAGGGAAAGTGATCTCTATACACCCTCCTGGTGATCTATACTATTTGTGTCCCAGTAATAAGAAACCAGGAGCAAATATCTCAACAGAAAAACGCAGACCAAAGTAACAGTGTATAGTATTTCTTAGAGCTAGTTGCAAAAGTCAGTGACCTTGATTTATATAAATAAAACACAAGAAGTTATGTGTTTATCTGTTATTTTACACTAATTATTTGTGTATTCTCTTACACCAGAAATATACTAGAAATAATTAGAATGGGAGCTTTTCGGAAAACACTGTCTGCACATTTTCCCCACCATTTTCTTTTCTCGGAGTGTCTTTGAGCATTGTGTTTGTGTCGTTCAGTCGTGTTCAACTCTCCATGACATCATGGACTGTAACAGACCATGCTCATCCACTTCGTATTCATGGCAGAGATACTGAAGTGGGTTGCCAGTTCATTCTCCAGTGGGCCACAGCATACAGCTCCTGGTATTCCTAGGTGGTATCCCATCCAAGTACTGATCAGGCCCAACACTGCTTGGCTTCAGGGTGGTGTGACCTTTTGGTTCCCTGACTGGAATTGAACCCAGGTCACAGCAGTGATAGCACCAAATCCCAACCAGGAACGCAAATAGAAAAAAACTAAAGTTAAACTTTGCTAGTTGTCTCAAGGGATTCTCAAAGCAAGTCCTTCAGTTGAAAACCTCTTGGCACAAAAAGCTCCCTTGACAAATCTTTATACTAACCCTGGATGTATTTATATAAGGTAATCATATCTCCTCTTAGACTCCTTTTTTCTAGAGAAAATAAGTTTAGTTTGGTTAGTCTTTCTTCATAACTTAGCCCCTCCATTCCCATATTAGTTTTGTTGTCCTTCTCTGTACTTTTTCCAGCTCTAAAATTTCCTTTTTATGAAGTGGTACCCTAACCCTATCTTCCCAATAATAAACTGCCCCGTTTTTTAGAGCTGTTTCGCTTAACACTCCTATTGCTTGGAACCCATTTTGCGTTAAAAGAAGCAAATACAGCTATACCTAGGAGGTTGTCCACAAGTACTTTCAAATCCCTTTCAATATCTGATACTCCTAGATTTGCTTCAATCACATATTATAATTGTCCAACTACGAATCGTCGTCACGCTGTGTTGCGTAGTGCGTACGACTTAGCGATGAGCGCCGCTGGTGCTCATCGCCCGGCGAGCCGTTAAACCGTAGATCGTACGACTTTGCGATGAGCGCCGCAGGAGAGGCGAGCCGTTAAACCGTAGCACTTTGGCAATGAGCGCCGCACGCGAGGCGAGCTGTTAAACCGTAGCACTTTGGCAATGAGCCCCGCAAGCGCTCATTGCAGGCGAGCCTCGCGTGGCGAGGCGTTACGTTAAACTGTAGCACTTTGGCAATGAGCCCCGCAGGCGCTCATTGCAGGCGAGCCTCGCGTAGCGAGGCGTTACGTTAAACAGTAGCACTTTGGCAATGAGCGCCGCAGGCGAGCCGTTAAACCGTAGCACTTAGAAAACGAATACAAGATTAAAAAAATTACGAGATAAGCGGCGGAACCAAAACAATAAAAAAAAAACACTAAATACACACAAATAAATAAAACAAAGGTCACTTACAGCATGGGGAACCAGGCAGGACGTCTGGAAGTGAGTTGGAACTCCAATTTACAGCGATTTAGCCGAGTTACAAAGATCGAAAATCGGCTAAGCGAGAAAAAAATGGCAGACGAAAAAAATGAAAACGAGGCTATACTACTACGAACTGCGTAAAACACAGCCACAGACGTATGTGCTCGTTAAACAACGAGACAAAGGATGCGCCTTAACCGCGCAATTAGTAAAAAGACAGTAGCGAGTACATTTTACGAAATGCAATTACAGATTTACGCATTAACACAGATTTCACGCCTTTGTCTCGCGCAACATCGGATTTCACGCCTAAAACAACGCATTTGATGAAATATAAGTTGAAAGTTAAAAAAAATAAAAAGTTCAAAAAAAAAATGTGTATTTATTTTAAGAAAAAAAAAGGGAAAAATGTAGCGGAGTCATTTTGTGTTGCAAACAAATTTCACAACATTTAATTTTTATTGACCGTCATTTTACCCTTTTACCATATTTACTGTTAAACTGTAGTACTTTAGCGAGGCGAGCCGTTAAACCGTAGTACTTTGGCAATGAGCACCGCAGAAAAAATGGCGGCACAACAAAACGAGAACGAGGCTACAGCACTAAAACCACGGAAAACACGTACAGATAATCCGCTAAGACGCATACCACACATTACCCACCATTAAACGACGTACAGATGATTCGCTAAGACGCATACCACACATTATCCGCCATTTTAGGATAATGCGGAAGTACACCGCTACGTTAACGGTTTTGGCTCGCGCACGCACACTATTACACTGCACACGTTCATCACGCTTACACAGCAGCTCCACACCACTAATGCTGCAGCAACATCAAAACACATTGACAGCTCTTCAACACAATGCATAAAAAATAGGTAAAGTATATTCATTTATTAATTTGAATTCTATATTTCAGTAGTAGACACAAAACACCATTAGCTACCTTACAATTCCATATGTATATTAATAACTAAACAACTTTCCAAACATACACATCTCATTGCCGTCATTTTTTGACGGGCAATATGCTAGTAAGATTATAAATTGCATGGCCATTTTTCCTTCCAAGATACATAACTTTACATTTATTCATATTAAATCTCATCTGCCATTTAGCCGCCCATTTCTCTAATTTATGCCTATCCCTTTGGAGGAAAGTACATTGTTATCTGATTTAATTACCTTGCACAACTTTGTGTCATCAGCAAAAATGGAGACACTACTTTCCAGTCCCAACTCTAAGTCATTAACAAATATGTTAAAAAGGAGAGGACCTAATTCTGAACCCTGAGGAACCCCACTTACCACATTAGTCCAATCGGAGTATGTTCAATATACAATAACCCTTTGCTTCCTGTCTTTTAGCCAGCTCTCAATCCATGAGCAGATATTTACTGCAATTCCTGTATCCCTTAGTTTGCACAATAGTCTCCCATGTGGCACTGTGTCAAAAGCCTTTGCAAAATCCAAAAAGACTACATCCACTGAGTTGCCTTGATTCAGGTTCCTACTAACCTCCTCATAGAAACTAATTAGATTTGTTTGACATGACCTATCCCTCATAAACCCATGTTGACTCCCACTTATAATCCCGTTCAAATAGACATATTCTTGTATATTATCCCTTATTAACCCTTCTAAAAGCTTTCCCACTATAGAAGTGAGGCTCTCTGGTCTATAATTCCCTGGATTTGCTTTTGTTCCCTTTTTAAATATAGGTATCACATCTGCTTTTCTCCAGTCATCTGGTAGAGACCCTGTGTTGAGTGAATCTTGAAAAATTAAATATAATGGTTTGGCTATTACAGAACCCAGTTCCCTTAGTACCCTTGGATGTATTCCATCAGGACCCGGGGCTTTATTAACATTTATTTTTTCCAACCTCTTTTGGATTACTTCCTGTGTTAACCAATTATTTGGCAAAGGTAGTGTAGCCCCATTATGTTGCAGTGTCCCAACCACTGGTACCTCCCTTGTGTATACCGAAGAAAAGAACCTATTTAGCTCATCTGCCTTTTCTTGGTCACTAATTATCAGACGGCCTGTTTCACATTCTAATGTTCCTATAGCTTCCTTCCTCGCCTTCTTCCCTTTTTTTTATATACAAAAAAAATATTTTAGGGTTAGTCTTACTCTCTTTTGCAATTATTTTTTCATTTTTTATTTTAGCCAGTCTAATAGCGCTTTTGCTGCCTTGTTGATTTCCTTGTAATCCCGTAAAGCAGTCTCTGTCCCCTCTTGTTTGTATAATTTAAATGCCTGTTTTTTACTTTTTTAATTCATTGTTAAGCCACATTGGATGGGATTTACTCCTTTTACTTTTATTCCCACACGGCATATGCCGATTTATATGTATATTTAGTAAGGATTTAAATGTTGTCCATTTATGTTCCATGTTTTTACCTATCAGTTCTCTGTCCCAGTCTATACTTTGTATTGCTGCCCTTAGACCTTAAATCTGCCCTTTTAAAATTAACAGTTTTCGTTAGCCCCTAAAAGTTATGTTTTTTTAATTCAATATCAAATGAGACTGTGTTGTGATCACTGTTTCCCAAAGGTTGCCCTATTTCTACATGATGCCTGAAAGTGAGGCAGAACTAAATGACTTATTGATGAGGGTAAAAGAAGACTACGTAAGTTGGCCTGCTGCTCAATGTTAAAAAGAGGAAGATCATGGCAAACTGCAATCTCACTTCCTGGCATATAGCTGGGAAAGAAGTGGTGGCAGTGACTTATTTTTTTGCCATAAATCTGGGTATCTCAGGGTACAAACCACTCGCTGGCACCGCCTACACTACTTATTCACTAATAACGGGAAGTTAACAGAAATTTGTAATCCCTTAAATAGACATGGAATTATTTTTTTTCTATCCAAGCATTTAAAAGAGCATATTATAAGCCTTTCTAAAAGTGTTTTTTAGTAAAACGACTGACACTGTTCAACAATATAAAATGCTAATTTTCAGATGCAACAAAGAGAAATGCCTTCAGTAGCCCTTTAACTACACTGCAGCAAATGTATAACCAATGCATGCATTATTTGTGAAGTAGATCAGTAAAAATGCAACTGGTAGCCCTCTGCAGTAGAATTGCATCTATAGTAATCCCGTAACATTTGCAGGGGTTCTGTTCCCGGGTACCCCGCGAATGCACAAATCCGCGAATAACGTGCTGGAACTGCCTGCAGTAAGGGTGCAAGTGGTCGGGTGTAACTCACCCAGCGCGGGATTCACTCACCAGCGGGGGAAATGCAGATTTCAGGCCCTCCTCTAGGCCCTGGCGAGTGTGTGGGGCTCAGCGTCCCGTCCCCATCCCGGGAATAAAGCATTCACTATTGGAGCAGGAGCTTTATACACTGCATGTCCCAAGAGCACTGCACAAGTAGCTAGTTTGGAGACTGTAGTCTTTGCCATGATAACAACCTGCACCCCCCACATGTCCTTGCAGAGATACAATGCAGTTTTTCTTGTGCTTAACTCATTCACTGGTGGGGATTATTACATGAGCAGAACTGTGTCCTTTATGTTCTAAACCTGCTCCATACAGGGCTGAGCTCCAGGTGTGGACATATATATGGCAGGGGTCTGCACCTGTGTATCAGATTCATGCTCAGTGCACCAGACCCACTAATACCAGGCTCTTACCTCTGATTGTGATAGCTTCGATCTGTACTGCGCACAGGTATCAGATGCACACAAGCCCCCGTGCCTCCACATACAGCACAGTATTGTATGCTGGGTACTGTAGTCCTATACACATTGCACAGTATGGAGCAGGAGCTTTATACACTACATGTCCCAGGTGCACTGCACAGCAACCAATCCGCAAATGTGAGATCCGCAAAAGTCAAAGCCGTGATTGTCAAGGGATTACTGAGGTAATAAATTAACAGCTGTATTTCTTTACTTTCTAAAAAATATATCAACCATCATTCTTTGGGAGAACATATAAGGCTACGGTCAACCTTTTTATGGTTTCTGGTACCAAAGCCCTTCTGATATTGTAGTGTTCAGATGAGAACAGAAAATCGTTTTTTTTTCGAGCTATTGTAATGAATTTAATCTCATCTATTTGGTCACTGTGGTCCAGTGGTTGGGATTTGGTGCTTTCAACACTGAGACCTTGGTTCGATTCCAGCCAGAGAACCAAGAGCTCGCACCACTGTGAAGCCATGCAGGGTTGGGCCTGGACAGTATTTGAATAGGAGACCACTTAGGAATATCAGGAGCTGTATGCTGTGGCCCACTGGAGAAGCAACTGGCAACCTACTCCAGTATCTCTGCCATGAATACCATGTGGATCAGCATGGCGTGTTGCAGTCCATGAGGTCATGGCGAGTCGGACATGACTGAACCACACAAACACACAGACAACAATGTGCTGATTTTCTACCAGACGTTGCTACCTAATTAAACTGTTTGATAATGAATGTTATATGTTATAGGGGATAATTTATTTTCATACTTTGCTGGGTGAGTGGATTATATGATCCTGAAATCTCGCACTATAACCCATCTTAGTATCACATTGTACTCCACTGTTTCCTAAATAAAGTGTATAATTAAAGCACCTTTTGCTTAAAAGCATAATGAGGCAAGAAATGTGTAAACAGATTTTAGTTGTAAACACTTTTGCGAAGGGTGTGTGTTTGTGAGAGGGGCGTATTTATATTTCTGAAGGATTAGGTCTCGCAGCTATACTTGCAAGCTGCCTATTTCTGGGCATCTACAGGGGAAGATGGTAGTTGTCAAATTTAAAAAAAGATATGATGTAATAGATTTGCCAGTTTCTCTCCATCACTACCCCTCCATCCATTAAAATATAAGATAAACTCACACACTCTGGCTCCAAGCTATCAGGAAGTGCTCAAGTCAGGCAAGATGGAAAATATCTGTATGCAGATAAAAAAAAAAAAATTATATCAAGATATTTTTGTTCATGATATTAACCTAAAATACTGTGTTTCTTTAAAATGTTCTGTTTGCTTTATTATATGATTCATACTAATATTTGTTTTGTGGTGTAACAGAACTGGTCACCTCCTGGGTGTGAGAAGCTCGGCAAGTGTCTGACTCCCCCAGAATCCCAGCCGTGGAAATGCTTTTGGCCTCATTAATGGAACAATCTGCTCATCCTTCCGCGCCTACACGAGATTTTAACGTCCGACCGCACAGCAGATGGAGACACATTGCAAGTGCCATCTCCAAGACATATATATTGTTGTCAGAATACAGAGATGGGAGATCGGTTTATATGTCCTCCATCCTAAATATGTCATCTTAAAGTGCCAGCTTTGCTTTTTATCTCAGTCACATAGTCCAGCAACCTTGAAGACGCCATTGAACTCTGCATCAGGGGCTCAGGGACAAAGGAGGGGGGTCCTCACAACAGGTGGGCCCTCTAAAAAAAACCTTAAAGGTCCCAATTGTACAAGAGATGAAAACTGCACATAGATATAATTACAAGAGGTTATTTAAAAAAAATTGGCTAAATGAAAGATATTTTCAGATAAATTATATTTAAAACTTCAGAGTGTAATGCTCCGTTATCCAACATCTCTGCAAGTTCCTTTATCTAAGGCTAGTAATTGACTTTAACAGTTGGTGGATGGTAAGGAAGATAACTGTGCCGATGTAGTATAAATAAGAATAATGATAAGAACCTAACATAGGAGCATCTCTGTAACCATTATGAGTTAGAGACACTGTTACCCCCAAAAAGTTGCATTAATCTTACAGAGCATTAAAATCTGTATATGCTTTGTATTAGCCATTTTTCTCTACAATAAATCATTTGAAAGTTTATCAGCACTGTATTTACAGCTAAGGAGCCGCTCAGTATGCTAATTTGCCCATTTGAGTTATCGATAGCGGAAACTATATGAAAACATAGGAAGGGAATATTTTTTCCAGTACAGAGACAGACTGTAATCCAAGCTAGCACAGGAAAGCAGCTCATTTAGTATGTATTATTTGCATATGAATACAACCTAAGATGTGATGATTTTCTCAAAAATTATTCACTTTAGGAACAAATGGCTAGTACAAGTGACAGCTAGTTTTTCATGCTCTTTAAGGATAACTTAAAAAAACAACAACTTTATTTTTGGGTGATTGATTTGCTATTCTTCCCTATCACCACCCATAGTGAGAGTTAAACATTTGTTTTAAGCATAAAATACTTAGAAAGATCCTCTCTCTGTTTGTTCCTTTATCTAATTTCCAAGCTCCGTTCTCAAATACATCCATTCAGGCGGATGTAGCAGAACTCCATGCATCACCAGAAACTGCAAAATGAATGTCCACAGACGTGCTCTGAGATTATTTATGTAGCTTGCAGTTATTTGCAAAATACAGTTAAATTGGATCTGTCATGTCCTGAGATATTAATTAGCATACATCATCAGTAATTAGCATATTGTGCCACAAAAAGGAAATTGGTGAATGTCACAATCCTGCAATGTCCACTAAGCTTCACTAGAGCTGCAAAGCTGTTCCCTGAAGGCTGCAGTGTTTATAACCCCAGTGTAATTCTAATTAGAAAGACCTTAAAGGACCACTGCACTTCTTAATTATGTTCTTGGTTATACTCAAACAGCTGGTTATTAATTACAAAAAAAAAAAAATTATGGTGAGAGGGGGTGTTCTGCACTTTTCCCCTCCAAAAACACACTCTCATGATCCAGTTCTCAGGATGTGATTTAACAAACACAAAATGGATTCCTGCACTCAAACAGAGTCTTAAACAATTCAGGTCCTCCCGCCCCCCAAAAAAATGTTTTATGCTCATGGATTACACATCTGCTAATATAGTAAGTTTGGTAAATACTGGGCAAGCAGATACCCGTTTTCTTGAACTGCAGTGGCCCTTTAACCGGAAACATGACAGTTCCACTTTAAGTATCCAGACTGTGAAGTACATGGGAATGTGCAATAGAAATCAGGATATATTTTTTGAGGATTATTCACTGTAGTCTGTTTTTTTTTTTTCTATATTGTTTTGAAAATTGGACAAAAAATGTTTTTGGAAAGGAAAAAAAAGTCTTTATATTTTTAACTTCAATATGCAATTATTTGTTTCCATGGTGTTCTTTTTTTTTAACTGATTATTTCTGCTTCTTTCTTAGAAGGGGGATACTTTAATAAGAGCCTGTCCATGCCAAGGAAGTTTACTGTTCTACAAATTAACTATGCAATACTTGTGCTACTGTAAGTGTTAAAGGGAGTCTTGTGGCATTTTTTTATTGTTTTATCCAAATGTTTTAATTAGATGACTTAACTAATCAAATCCTTTTCATAATTTACACTTCACTGACATCTAAGAAGCACGCAGAATAACATATACCCACCTTCTGTAACCTCCTCCCTTTCTTCCTGTTCATTCTTAAGTAGGGAACCATGTCTCTACACTGCAGTTTAGGGAAGGGGCAATGTCATGCTGCAAGTCTCCGTGCCAAAATACAGTGGTAGCTTGACATTTGTCACTGTGGGTGTGGCTTTAACTCACAGGTGTGAAACATGGCTCCCTAGATAGAACAGAAAGAAAGGGGCGGGGCATAAGGTGAGAATCTGGGAATTTTACAGAAGTGAAGATTACATTTTATGACTGTTACATTGAAATGGATACAACTAATGAAGTCTCCTTGTTTTAAAACATATGTATAAAAAAAAAAAAATGCCTACCGAGTCCCTTTAATAAATACAGAGCTGCCTTCTAGCTGTCAGCAGGGTTGTTATACATTTTAGTTACATTTTATATTGGAAGCTGAAGATTTGTATGTTTATGTTCTTTGCTTTTTTTCTGCATTTTACTGAATGCTCCAGTATCAAGGGGGTAAAATGTTAAAATAAAACAATATGCTTTAACTTAATGAACTGTCTCTGTGTGTAATATAATAAATCGGATCATGTGATTGGATCTTCGCAATACCTGCAGAGTATTAAACTATTAACAAAGGTCTGCATAGTTGTAACTATGGTATTCTGCTGTGCTGCAACAGTGATTGGCTTACCAGTGGATATCAGGGAAATCCAGATATCTAGGACTAGTTAAGCACTCGGGTAACAGCTTTGCCTATCCTTGTTTTAAAGTATTCTTCACCATATCATTGATTGTATCACACATTTTGACAGTTTAGTTTAATACAATTTAAATATGTGTGTCTGTAAAGAGATATATAGCTTTTTATATTATGTATTGTGTACACAAGTGCTCAGTAATATAACATTTGATTTGCTTCCTGTATGAACTACAAATAACGAGACAAAACAAGCAGAGAACAGGTATAAACTGTACTCCTGGGGTGACCTATTAGTCACTTTTTGATTTCTTGGATACCATTCTCATTTTGAGGTCTATCGTTTATTTGCAAAGTAATCTTCCACTTCCAAGATTTAATCCTGTGAGTATATTGTTTACCTTTTTAATAGAGTATTCCTAAATACTACACCATGTTTGGCTCCCTGTGGCCTATCTTTTTATCTATCTAGTTTTGGGGTCTAGCAGTACCTTGATAGACATAGGGCTACCTTCTAATACATATCCTGTTGTCTCTGTGTGTGAATGGTCCAGACCTTAGAGTACATGGAAGATGTGATTAACTTAATTTTTAAACAATGGGCCAGAACAGATAACCGTACAATATAGGTGTCTGCTCACTGCAGACTCAGTACACCCTGTTTTAAACCCATCATGATCACTCAGTCACAGTTTAAACATAACACAGAATACAGTAACATTGCATTGGGAATTACATACAGTATACATGATAAGACCGAGACATATGCCATAAGACCCCATGAAGCATGGTGGTACACTGTGGCACTATGTCTTGGGGCTTTTCACCCACCTGCCCACATTTCCCATGTGGCAATATAGTTCACCTACCCATTTTCCAATGGTGGCTCATTGCACCAGGATCCAGCTTTCATTTGTAACACGCCAACATATTCTGTAGTGCTAACAGGATAGATACACTTCAAAAACAATTTAACAAATTACAAAAGAATGGAACGTCCTGTTATTGATGTTATTGAGGTTAATATCAAACATACAAAGTGTCTTCTTTATAGTACCCAATAAGATTGAAAACTTGCAAACACAGTCTAGAGGGTATGGGTGAGGTAAAAGATCAAAGACTCCCTTTATAACTAGTATCCCCTTCCAAATATCACAAATTTCTCAATAATACTATTGGCTGAGAAAAGTGTACAGCATAATTAAAAATTACAAGTCTTTATTAATAATATTAAAATAATTACACAAATATAAAAAATGTCGCCTAAAATAAACAATTTCACACTTGCTAATTCCGAACTATCAAAATATATTTGTCCTGAATTCATCTCCATAACCAATAATAAATGATTGAAGATTGTGGGTATTCATATACTACACCATCATGAAGAATACCCACGATCTTCAATCATTTATTATTGGTTATGCAGATTAATTCAGGACAAATAAATTTGGATAGTTCGTAATCAGCAAGTGTGAAATTGTTTATTTTAGGCGACATTTTTTGTATTTGTGTAATTATTTTTATATTCTTAATAAAGATTTGTAATTTTTAACTATGCTATAGTCTTTTCTTAGCCAATAGTATTATTGAGACATTTGTGATATTTGGAAGGCGATACTGGTTATACAGGGAGTTTTTGCTCTTTTCTTTAGTCTAAATTATAATATTTGTACCAGTAATATATTTGTCTGTACATATAGGATGTGAATATCCTACATATAGAGAGACATTGGTACTTTCCTGTTTTATGCTAGCACACGTGCAAGTGCATCTGTTATGTGCACGCATGCTGCACTGCCCAGCGCCGATGAATCTGTCTCCTTGTGGCCGGTAAGTGGTTAGAAGTTTTCTGATTAGTTTTACAGGGTTAGGGAAGGGGTGTAGGGGGTTAGGATTAGGGACTTAGTTTTGGGGGGTTAGGGTTTGGCTCAGCGCGTTAGGAGGTTAGGGCTGCCAAGGGGTGTAGGGGCTTAGTGTTAGGGGGTTAGGTTTAGGGCCGGCAAGGGTTTTAGGGGGTTAGGTTTATGGTTAGGGCCAGGGAAGTGGTGTAAGAGATTAGGGTTAGGGCCAGCAAGGGGCGTAGGCGGTTAGGGTTAGGTCCGGCAAGTGGTGTAGGCGGTTAGGGTTAGGTCTGGCAAGGGGTGTAGAGGGTTAGGGGTTTAGGGTTAGGATGCGAGTGCACTGGCAACAGGAGGCTTCCAGTGCCGTGCGTGTCCACGTGTGCTAGCATAAAACAGGAAAGGTCCAAGACATTTTTTCCTCTTAAGTGGAAGACATATATTTCTCTGTTTTGACTTTGAAGTACAATATTGTGCATGTAAAGGAAGAAGGTGATGAGCTTCTTTACACAGGTTTTTGCATAGTTGGTTTATTTTACAAAACGATTAGACTGTTGCTTATAACATAACTTGCTATTATATAGTCATTGCCAGTGGTTATGTACTTATATTTAAGTAAAACTATAACCAACTTGTGATGGGTGTAGCAATATGGCCGCCGGAGCTTTGCTTGATGACGTCCCTTTCGTTGGCCGGATTCTATAATAGCATGTTCTACATGTGATGGGTGTAGCAATATGGCCGCCGGAGCTTTGCTTGATGACGTCCCTTTCGTTGGCCGGATTCTATAATAGTATGTTCTACATGTGATGAGTGTAGCAATATGGCCGCAAGGGCTTTGCTTGATGACGTTCCTTGCATGGACCGGGAGCTTTGACAGTTCCTGAAAATGAGTGAAGAGCAACGGGAAGCCTTGGTTCGCGGGGCGGTGCGGGCTTTCGTTGACTTTCCGCTCCCGGGTATTAACTTTCGGTGAGAATATTAGCCAGGGGAACATTATAATGAGGGAGTGAGGACATTGGGTGTATGAATTACAGTATGAAGGAGTGGGTCTGCAGCATGAGGGTCAGACTGAGGACATTGGGTGTATGAATCACAGTATGAAGGAGTGGGACTGCAGCATGAGGGTCAGAGTGAGGACATTGGGTGTATGAATCACAGTATGAAGGAGTGGGACTGCAGCGTGAGGGCATAGGGCGCATGGATCAGTGAGACTGCAGCATGAGGGGCAGAGTTCAATAATGGGGTATATGAATCATAGTATGAGGGAGTGGGGCAGAGTGCAGCCATATGGTAAATGAAGTGCTGTATGAGGGCAACATGCAGGCATGGGGTAAACAAGGTGCTGTATGAGGGCAGAGGGCAGGCATGGGGTAAATGAAGTGTTGTATGAGGGCAGAGTGCAGACATGGGGTAAATGAAGTGTTGTATGAGGGCAGAGTGCAGACATGGGGTAAATGAAGTGTTGTATGAGGGCAGAGTGCAGACATGGGGTAAATGAAGTGTTGTATGAGGGCAGAGTGCAGACATGGGGTAAATGAAGTGTTGTATGAGGGCAGAGTGCAGACATGGGGTAAATGAAGTGTTGTATGAGGGCAGAGTGCAGACATGGGGTAAATGAAGTGTTGTATGAGGGCAGAGTGCAGACATGGGGTAAATGAAGTGTTGTATGAGGCAGAGTGCAGGCATGGGGTAAATGAAGTGCTGTATGAGGGCAGAGTGCAGGCATGGGGTAAATGAAGTGCTGTATGAGGGCAGAGTGCAGGCATGGGGTAAATGAAGTGCTGTATGAGGGCAGAGTGCAGGCATGGGGTAAATGAAGTGCTGTATGAGGGCAGAGTGCAGGCATGGGGTAAATGAAGTGCTGTATGAGGGCAGAGTGCAGGCATGGGGTAAATGAAGTGCTGTATGAGGGCAGAGTGCAGGCATGGGGTAAATGAAGTGCTGTATGAGGGCAGAGTGCAGGCATGGGGTAAATGAAGTGCTGTATGAGGGCAGAGTGCAGGCATGGGGTAAATGAAGTGCTGTATGAGGGCAGAGTGCAGGCATGGGGTAAATGAAGTGCTGTATGAGGGCAGAGTGCAGGCATGGGGTAAATGAAGTGCTGTATGAGGGCAGAGTGCAGGCATGGGGTAAATGAAGTGCTGTATGAGGGCAGAGTGCAGGCATGGGGTAAATGAAGTGCTGTATGAGGGCAGAGTGCAGGCATGGGGTAAATGAAGTGCTGTATGAGGGCAGAGTGCAGGCATGGGGTAAATGAAGTGCTGTATGAGGGCAGAGTGCAGGCATGGGGTAAATGAAGTGCTGTATGAGGGCAGAGTGCAGGCATGGGGTAAACAAGGTGCTGTATGAGGGCAGAGTGCAGACATGGGGTTTATGAATTATAGTATGAGGGAGTGGGGCAGAGTGCAGCCATGTGGTAAATTAAGTGCTTTATGAGGGCAACATGCAGGCATGGGGTAAACAAGGTGCTGTATGAGGGCAGAGTGCAGGCATGGGGTAAATGAAGTGCTGTATGAGGGCAGAGTGCAGACATGGGGTACATGAAGTGCTGTATGAGGGCAGAGTGCAGACATGGGGTAACAGCATGGGGCAGTGTGACTGCAGCATGACAGCAGAGTTCAATCATGGAGTGTATGCATGGGATAAATGGGACTGCAACATGAAAGCAGAGTGCATGCATGGAATATATATGAATGACAGCATGAGGGCAGAGTGCATGTATGGATTACAGCATGAGGGCAGAGTGCATGCATGGCGTGTATGGCCAAAATTATATAGACCTGTCCATGTTAAAGTGACATAGTGGATGATGAAAGTATAGTTTTTAAAACTATAGGTAACATGTATTTTATGAATTGAATGTTCTTAAAAACAATAGGCATGCTTCATTGGTCTATTTTGTGTAGACAACTGTACTAAAGGCAGTGATCCCAATCTGTTCCGTGTCCCCTCTTCCAGACACGGGGCTCTGTTCCGTGTCCCCTCTTCCAGACACGGGGCTCTTGTTCCGTGTCCCCTCTTCCAGACACGGGGCTCTTGTTCCGTGTCCCCTCTTCCAGACACGGGGCTCTGGTTCCGTGTCCCCTCTTCCAGACACGGGGCTCTGGTTCCGTGTCCCCTCTTCCAGACACGGGGCTCTGGTTCCGTGTCCCCTCTTCCAGACACGGGGCTCTGGTTCCGTGTCCCCTCTTCCAGACACGGGGCTCTGGTTCCGTGTCCCCTCTTCCAGACACGGGGCTCTGGTTCCGTGTCCCCTCTTCCAGACACGGGGCTCTGGTTCCGTGTCCCCTCTTCCAGACACGGGGCTCTGGTTCCGTGTCCCCTCTTCCAGACACGGGGCTCTGGTTCCGTGTCCCCTCTTCCAGACACGGGGCTCTTGTTCCGTGTCCCCTCTTCCAGACACGGGGCTCTTGTTCCGTGTCCCCCCTTCCACGCACGGCTGCTCTTGTTCCGTGTCCCCTCTTCCACGCACGGCTGCTCTTGTTCCGTGTCCCCTCTTCCACGCACGGCTGCTCTTGTTCCGTGTCCCCTCTTCCACGCACGGCTGCCCTGTTCCCTCTCCCTGACCAGGGGCTCTGTTTTTTGGCTTCCATAAAGCTGACTTGGAGCTAGGGGAGCTTTGTAAAGCTAATTTGCTGAGCTATTCTATGGCTCTTGCAAAAAAAAATAATCTTGTAAAATGTATTGACTCGCACCCACAGGGGTTTGCCTGGAGCTCTCTACCTCTAATGTATGTTTGCAGCCTGCTTGAGTCTGAATCTCGGTAGTCTGCATAGCTGCACAATGGAATGGTACCACTAACTAATGTAATCACACTACAGTAGCACATATCTATCTATCTATCCCCATGCCATGGGAAGAGGTTAAATAAAAAAATATATATATATCCATGGTGTATATTACCTTTCAAGATCCATTGGGCTTCCTTCCCCCAGCCCCTGTGTTGTGGTAGATCAATGGGGCATCCAACCATAGCCATGTGATTCCCTATGGATCCACATGGTAATCTAAAGTATAACCATAAGAGTTCTTCTGGACCCGCATGCACCTAATATTAACTCCTTTACTATGGGGCCCTTATGGAAACCCGAAACACCTAAAATTAACCTCTATACCACAATGGTATACTATAATAATGTAGATAGATAGATCTATGTACCTAAAATTAATCCTATACCAGGAGGTCCTTATGGACTCCCTTTGCAGGTACCTTTGGACCTCCATTGTATGCTAAACTATAATCATGGGGTCCCAATGGTGTCTAAAATTAGCTCTTATACCACAGGGGTGACTATGGAACTTATGGGACAATTAAAAATACCAAAAAATTATCCAGGGTAGAATAGTTGGAGCCAGGGCTTTAGGGATCAATGCTGCAAGGTTGTAAAGATGGAAGATATATATAATGTATCCCCTATAGGTGTAGTTTTTTAAAGCCTATTTTTTATTTTATTATAATTTTTCTGTAATTTGTTTTATTTTTGATAAGTTTCTTTTATTTTCTGTCATTTATTAATTGTAGTTAGTTTGGTTTCTATTTTTTTTTTTATGGGGTAGTGTTAGAGCCTGTGGGTCCATAAGGACACCTATGGTAGAAGTTAGGGTGCTTAGGGGGTCCATAGGGACCTTCAAGCTTTAGGGGTTAATTTAAGTGCCAGGGGAGTTAAACTGTGGATTATATGTTATTTTAAAGGGGAAAAACACAATCTGCTGCGCCAGAGGAAGGCAAACAGAAAAAAAAAAAGTGAGACTTAGCCAATCGTCTCAAAGGGGGGAAAAAAAAGAGCTTCCTTCCTTACCCCAGATACTGCAATCAGATTTCTCCCTGGATCAATACTGTCTCTCTAATTATCCATGATAACCCTAAATTCCCTTTTTAATTGGAAATAAATCCAGTCCCCTTTTGAAGTTATCTATCTAATCTGCTGTCACCACCTCCTCTGGTAGAGAATTCCACAGATTAACCACCCTTACTGTGAAGAACCCTTTTCTTTCTTTAAAGTGGAATCTTTTTACTTCTAACCTCAAGGGATGTCCTTTTGTCAGTTGAAAACCTCTTGGCACAAAAAGCTCCCTTGACAAATCTTTATACTGACCCTAGATGTATTTATATAAGGTAATCATATCTCCTCTTAGACACCTTTTTTCTAGAGAAAATAAGTTTAATTTGGTTAGTCTTTCTTCATAACTTAGCCCCTCCATTCCCCTTATTAGTTTTGTTGCCCTCCTCTGTACTTTTTACAGCTCTAAAATGTCCTTTTTATGTAGTGGTGCCCAAAATTGTACTCCATATTCCAAATGAGGGCGTACTAGAGATTTGTATAGTGGCAGAATTATATTTACTTCCCTTGCTTCTATACCCTTCTTAATACATGCTAATATTTTATTTGCCTTTGCAGCTGCTGCTTGGCTTTGAGCACTGTTACCTAGGTGGTTGTCCACAAGAACTTCCAAATCCCTTTCAATATCTGATACACCTAGATTTGCTCCATTAAGATTATAAATTGCATGGCTATTTTTCCTTCCCAGATGCATAACTTGACATTTATTCGTATTAAATCTCATCTGCCTCCTAGGTGCTTATTCCTCAATTTTATGTAAATCCCTTTGGAGGGAAAGCACATCATTATCTGATTTAATTACCTTTACGAAAATGGAGACCCCACACTCCAATCCCACCTCTAAGTCATTAATAAATTTGTTTAAAAAATGAGGACCTAATACTGAAGCCTGAGGAACCCCAATTACCACATTAGTCCAATCGGAGTATGTTCCATTTACAACAAACCTATGCTTCCTGTCTTTTAGCCAGCTCTCAATCCATGAGCAGATATTTACTGCAATTCCTGTATCTCTTAGTTTGCACAATAGTCTCCCATGTGGCACTGTATCAAAAGCCTTTGCAAAATCCAAAAAGACTACATCCACTGAGTTGCCCTGATCCAGGTTCCTACTAACCTCCTCATAGAAACTAATTAGATTTATTTGACATGACCTATCCCTCATAAATCCATGTTGACTCCTACTTATAATCCTGTTAAAATAGACATATTCTTGTATATTATCCCTTATTAACCCATCTAAAAGCTTCCCCTACTACAGAAGTGAGGCTCACTGGTCTATAATTCCCCAGATTTGCTCTTGCTCCCTTCTTAAATATAGGTATCACACCTGCTTTTCTCCAGTCATCTGGTAGAGACCCTGTGTTGAGTGAATCTTGAAAAATTAAATATAATGGTTTGGCTATTACAGAACCCAGTTCCCTCAGTACCCTTGGATGTATTCCATCAACACCCGGGGCTTTATTAACATTTATTTCTTCCAACCTCTTTTGTTTAGTTGGCAAAGGTAGTGTAGCCTCATTATGTTGCCGTGTCCCAACCACTGGTACCTCCCTTGTATATACCGAAGAAAATAACCTATTTAGCTCATCTGCCTTTTCCTGGTCACTAATTTTCAGATGGCCTGTTTCACATTGTAATGTTCCTATAGCTTCCTTCCTCGCCTTCTTCCCATTAATATACTTAAAAAATATTTTAGGGTTAGTCTTACTCTCTTTTGCAATCATTTTTTCATTTTGTATCTTAGCCAGTCTGATAGCCCTTTTGCAAGCCTTGTTGATTTCCTTGTATTCCCGTAAAGCAGTCTCTGTCCCCTCTTTTTTGTATAATTTAAATGCCTGTTTTTTACTCAGTATCTTGATCTTTAAGTCATTGTTAAGCCACATGGGTTGTGATTTACTCCTTTTACTTTTATTCCCACACGGTATATGCTGATGTGTATGTATATTTGGTAAGGATTTAAATGTTGTCCATTTATGTTCAGTGTTTTTACCTATCAGTTCTCTGTCCCAGTCTATACTTTGTATTGCTGGCCAGACCGCCAGAGAGGTTAAGTGGTTCTTTAATCATTAATGTCCAAAAAAGTATTAGTGTTATGAGAATGTGAAAACAATCCCATATTAACACACACACTGTATTATGTCACAGGGACATCACTCCAGTTCTGAAGGACCCCGCTGCCTTCTGTGCAGCTATTGATCTTTTTGAAAGCCATCTGAGGTCAAACTTCCCCAAGATTGATGTTATTGCTGGTGAGAGCTCTGCACGGTATTATTCAATAAATTATAATGACTTTGTGATGTGCACAAACTGAGGACCATAATTCCATGTTGTTATCGGATAGTGTGGGTGTCATTGAGGAATGGATATCATTGCTGCACAATTTTGGAACTCATTACATTTTAAATAAATCGGTGAAGGCAACTGTAATTCTTCTTACTATTTTGCTGGTAATAGGTTAGTTAAAACCAACTTCATTTTGGTAAAGCCTAATGTAGCGGAACCCATCACTGTTTTACCCTGTTTTATGATTATTATGGTTAAAATATGATCCTACAATATGTATGCTGGTTTATGCTCTGCAGAATATTAGCCAGACTTTTGCAGACCTAGGCTAATAGATAATCCTATTTCTTATCTCTTGAATCTCTGTAAGTTGTAAAGCATCCTTGCATTTTCCAAAGTGTTTTGATTCTCAGATAAGAACAAAGAAGTGTAATTGAATCAATGTCTGATTGTATCAAAGTTGCCAGGGAGGTGTGACCCACCTATTGTTCTCTTTATGTGTATTGTGTCGCCAAATATGGGCATGTGTATTACCTGTGGGAAGAGATGGGTATAAGTATTTCTGCAATAACAAAATAAAGTCAGTATTCATTTGACTCCCAAATTGTGTGTCGTCCAATATGGGAGGTCGGGGATGGTGAAACTGTAGTGCCTCTTGGGTATTTTATCGTATACCAGCGGAGATTTTGGACTGCGTGTTCCTGCTCCGTTACACCTAATTGTATTTAAAAATGGCTACGGTTTATCTTGTATCAATTTATTTTGCTTGTATGTACTGTTATCCTTTTTAAACTCTAGCATATTGCCAATAATTGCTATTACCATGTGATTGTATGACTGTATTCTTTTCAGTCTAAAATCACACAAAATTCAAAAGAATGAGCATGTGCAGATCCTAGGAAGTTAGCTGTGTAGGGTAATACAACATGGTGTCTGCACATGCTCATTCTTGTCAATTTCATATGAGTTTAGTCTGAAAGCAAGCCAAACCCCACAAGGTAAATGACAATTATCAACAATCGCCCTCAGGGAAAACAGACCAGGCCAGATAGAATTGGAAAGGATGATTGTCAGGTAAAATTGCTGAATTCAGTTTATGTGCATGCAAACTTCTAACAACATTCAGAAGAGAAAGTAAATATTAGCTCTATAGCTTTGAATGATACTGTATTTGAAACCTCCTCTGCATCCCTTTAATATTTATGGATGGTGGCGGACCTTTCTGTTTCATGGCAAACAATTTTACACTCTCCAAAATACAGCTCCAAAAATAATAGTGGTTAATTTTTTTTCAAAATAATGTTTTTATGGTAACATTGAGCGTTTTGTGTAATAGCAGCGTGTTGAAGATGCCGATTTCTCTCCCCGCAGGCCTGGATTCCCGTGGGTTCCTGTTCGGCCCTGCACTGGCACAGAGATTTGGTATTGGGTTTGTGCTGATTAGGAAGAAGGGGAAGCTTCCAGGTCCAACAGAGTCTGTGTCTTATACACTGGAATATGGAAAGGTAAATGTGCTTTGTGCTTTAATCTGCACATGGTGATTCCATTGAGTCACTTTCTTTTTGTCTTTAGCAGAAAAATATTTAAGACAATGGAAATATTTTAGCTTTGTTGCATCTGAAATAGGATATTTGATAATATTTGTGTGTCTCTGTAAAAAAATGTAAAAAAAAGAAAAAGTAACAAAAAATAAAGGTATTTATGTGTGTTTAAGAACTGTCTGTAGTCTGCAAACATGCACTATTATCTCTACTCTAGGGGGATTATTACCATTCATTGTTAATAACACCCATGGGTAAATGAGATAACAACCCATGCTTGGTGGGTGAATCAGAAAAGCTGTTTGATAGGCAAAAGTGACAAGCGTCAATGTATATTTACTGTAAGAAAATACAGTTACTAAAATAATAATTACCTATAACTTAAAATATTGCTATGATTGGAACCTCCTCTGTGTCAATTTAACATCTTAAAGGAGACTACTTATGCAATTCATTAGATACATTTATTATAAAGAGAGAGTTACTTTTCATCCAGTTTATTTTAATTTGTATTCTGTGATTCTAATAGAACTTTTTATGCTGAATTCAAAAATGTTACTCGTTTTCTCTATTACACAAGGATAGTAAGGGACACAAGTTAAATCTAAAAAAAATGTTTTGCATACATTTATAACACTATTCATGTTACTTATAAATTTCTTGAGTACTTAGTATATGGAACATCCCTCTTAAGTGTCCCCCAGTAGCCAGCAAACATGCTGGGACTCCACTTGGCATACTGAATTTGTGCCAAAATGTTTTGTTTTCATATGATTCTTTCATATTAGCAGCATAAGCTAACAACACAGAAGAATTTTTTCCATTGTACAAAAGGACGCCATTCAAACAAGTTTTAGAGGAGTTAGCGAAGAGTCGTCGCTCTGTAGTTTTATGCTCATAACCAAGCGCATCTATTACAGAGCAAATATTTCTGCAGTAAACTAAATCATCTTTTTGCGAATAAAAGGTTTTAAACTTGTACTGGCAGTTAAAACAAATAAAACACACTTTTTAATATCTAGCTGAAGTATATTCCAGCCCTTAAGTCTAAACCCAAAAGTTCAACCTGATTTTTGGACAGACTCAAATCACGAACAAGGTTGTTTAAATCATCTTGTGTTAATAGATAGGACTTAGAAGAAGATGTACTTGCTTTAAAAGTATGGTAATTTTTCTCCTCATGTTGAACTAGCGGATATCGTCATCTTTTTCTGAGTCTTCATCGACTTGAGTTAAAAAAATTTTAGGCTGTTGTACAGGTACGTCCTCAATGTGAGGAACTGGCCTCATAGCAGACTCCGATTTTTGGTATTCCACTGTCTGTGTGGGTTTAGATATATCCCTGTGATGTTTGCTACGAAAAACAAAACAATCTGATGAATAATCTTTAAGTTCCCACGAAACCATGGGAAATGCAAAGGACACATGACAGGAACCATGTACTCATCCTGTCAGAAGCTTAATACAGGAGACACCGCAAATATGGAGGACCCAGTTTTTATCCTGCCTGCTTTGCAACCAATATACAGCTAGTAGCATTTTTTTAATAAGTCCAGTGAAATTTCGTTGTTGCATTTTAAATGTCAATTCCCACCACACTTAACAGTAGGTATCTGGAATATTTAAACACATTCTTCACATAATAAAACCGTAACACTGTTGCACAGTAATCTAATCACTAGACAAGAGAACCCAAGCAAGCACAATGCGTACACAGTGTAAATTTCGGATAACTATTGGCTTAGCGCTGTGTTCATGACGCGACACTGGGCATCATGCATCTGGTTGCTGCCTGACTGCTCGTGGCAGCCCTCTCCCTCCCCGGTGTCTCTTTCCCCCCCCTCTCCCTCCCCGGTGTCTCTTCCCCCCCCTCTCCCTCCCCGGTGTCTCTTCCCCCCCCCTCTCCCTCCCCGGTGTCTCTTCCCCCCCCCTCTCCCTCCCCGGTGTCTCTTCCCCCCCCCTCTCCCTCCCCGGTGTCTCTTTCTCCCCCCCCCCTCCCTCCCCGGTGTCTCTTTCCCACCCCCTCCCTCCCCGGTGTCTCTTCCCCCCCCCCCCTCCCTCCCCGGTGTCTCTTCCCCCCCCCCCCCCTCCCTCCCCGGTGTCTCTTTTCCACCCCTCCCTCCCCGGTGTCTCTTTCCCCCCCCCCTCCCTCCCCGGTGTCTCTTTCCCCCCCCCTCCCTCCCCGGTGTCTCTTCCCCCCCCCCCTCCCTCCCCGGTGTCTCTTTCCCCCCCCCCTCCCTCCCCGGTGTCTCTTTCCCCCTCTCTCCCTCCCGGTGTCTCTTTCCCCCCCCTCCCTCCCCGGTGTCTCTTCCCCCCCCCCCCTCCCTCCCCGGTGTCTCTTTCCCCCCCCCTCCCTCCCCGGTGTCTCTTTCCACCCCCCTCCCTCCCCGGTGTCTCTTTCCACCCCCCTCCCTCCCCTGTGTCTCTTTCCACCCTCTCCCTCCCCGGTGTCTCTTTCCACCCTCTCCCTCCCCGGTGTCTCTTTCCACCCTCTCCCTCCCCGGTGTCTCTTTCCACCCTCTCCCTCCCCGGTGTCTCTTTCCCCCCTCTCCCGCCTCCGGTGTCTCTTTCCCCCCTCTCCCTCCCCGGTGTCTCTTTCCCCCTTCTCCCTCCCCGGTGTCTCTTTCCCCCTTCTCCCTCCCTTCCCGGTGTCTCTTTCCCCCTTCTCCCTCTCTCCCCGGTGTCTCTTTCCCCCTTTTCCCTCCCTCCCCGGTGTCTCTTTCCCCCTTCTCCCTCCCCGGTGTCTCTTTCCCCCTTCTCCCTCCCCGGTGTCTCTTTCCCCCTTCTCCCTCCCCGGTGTCTCGTTCCTCCCCTCTCCCTCCCCGGTGTCTCGTTCCTCCCCTCTCCCTCCCCGGTGTCTCGTTCCTCCCCTCTCCCTCCCCAATGTTTTTCCCCCTTGCCCCCTCATTGTAACCCCCCCCCCCCCCCTGTTGCATGTGTGGTGGTGCGCACTGCAGCATGTACGGAAATCTGTACAGTTTGTAAAGTGTGCATGCGCTCCCCTGGAGTGTTATGCACACTTTATAAACTATGTTCATGATAAATATGAGCCAGATTGTTTCTAGGAGCCAGGAGTAAAAACATTTTACACCCCTTCTATATCTGTTGGTTAGCAATTAGTGACATATCCTGTATACAATTCCTTGTCACAGGAGCTTTGTTGTTTAGTTGTGTCCGACTCTTTATGACCCTATGGATTGCAGCATGCCAGGCACAACTATTGTCACGTCTCTGGCTGTGCTTATCCATATGGTTTTGTTGGTAAAAATACTGGAGTGGGTTGCCACTTCCTGCAATTTGTCTGACCTATCTGCTATGATCTGCCCATCTTGGGTAACCCTACATGGTATAGCCCACAGTTTCATTGAGGTACACAAGTCCTTCAATACAATCCAAGGTAGTGATCCAGAAGGAGTCACATGAGCTTACATCACTTTAAAAGTAAAGGCCTGCTATACAACAAAAATTGTGTGTGACTAAGAAAACAACATACTTGATGCCTCTGCTGGACCCTGGAGACATCCATGACACATTGGTTAAGCTTATGTGTCTTACATTTGTGCAGGAACAGGGATTGTTTTTATTGTTGCAAGCTGCCCTTCCTTCGGCCAACTTTTTCCTTAGAATTATTCTTGGTAAATGAATTTGTTGCTTTATTTGTTCATTTTTCTTCTGTCATAATGATAATGCTTGCAAGAAAACTCTAGATATTGAAAGTCTGTGTAATGCTCATTAAAACGAAACTAACTAACTGTTCAGATACTCATCTTGTCTAATTGTCCTCATGTAGGCTGAACTTGAAATCCAGAGTGATGCTGTGGCTCCTGGGCAGAAAGTGGTGATAATTGATGACTTGCTGGCGACCGGAGGTATAGTAAATGTTTAAAATTTAATTGTCCGCATCTTACACAGGATTCTAGTAAATCCTTTAGGCTCTTCCACAGTAAACTGCATATATATTGAAACAAAGAAATGGCTGAACGGTACAGTAATTACCCATGGTGTAAGAGGTTGTGAGTTCAAATCGCAGTTATTTTTGTTATTTAATACTTTTATGTATTCAATAGATAAAATAGGTAGAGAATAGTTATCAACTTTAAGACAGCTGAGGGCAATGTAGATCATTGGCAGTCATACACTCACTCCCCTGGTACACTTCTCATAGTTTCCTTCTATCCATTGCAGAGATTGTGTGTTATGGCTTCAAAATCAATAGCTTAGTCATACACACTACATGCCTATTGCAGTTTATACCTGTTCTCTGTGACCTAAAGGAAAACAAATCTGATTTGAACTCAGTGGTCCATATCAGAGGCAGATGAATACTATTGATCCATATGTAAATTACATGGAAAGAAGATGGCAAGAATTACACATTATGTCCTTTTCTATATAGGTGGCATTGGTAGGATGGGTACAGTCAGACATTTTTAGGGTACTTGAAGACACCAAAAGGCCCATTTCAGTTTGAATGTGGCAGAGTTCCCTCAGAGGGTGCTTGCTAGACCTTTCTATTCATTCTACATCACTGAGAGAAAGTGTCTGATTTGTTCCATGTCTCAGCTTGGGCTCTTCTAGCTGCTAATATAAGGAATTTGCTGTTGCAAAGGATTTCCTCTTCTTTGTAGGTCTTGGATAGGCAGATTTGTTTGACTCTGCAGTTTTCCAGTAGGCTATGTATCCTCTGCCAGTATCTCCACACTCGATCAGTTCAGCCAGACATGTAACAGCAGTTCTATTTAGAGAGACCTTTCAGGCAAACTTTTGTTTTTGTTTTATATAAATGTTTTAATTAGGTGACTTAAAGGACCACTTTAAAACAAAAGTACATGCAAATCTATACTAGATATTTAAACATTGTAATACTAGTAGTTATAATTTCACGCTTTTCCTCTATGGTTTTCTGCCTGTCACACTGTGCACATAGCTCCACCCCTTTTGCATAATTAGGGGCGAGGCAACTGTAGCAGACTTCCTGTTGTGGGCTCTGGTGTAGATCTGAGCTCTGATTTACACCAGTCAGATGCCAGAACACACAGGAGGAAGTCTACAACAGCTGCCCCCACCCCTAATTATGCGGTTGAGCCAAGTGTCACAGAGCGGTTTGAAGAGCCCTACAAAGGTAGGCCCTTGAAATTATAACTACTAGCATTACAATGCTTAAACATTATAAATCAGGTATAGCTATACATGTACTTTCATTTTAACATGGTTTCGTTTTAGAGTAGAGTGGTCCTTCTATTCATTTTATCCTCTCAATGTAATTGCCATATAAAATGTACACCTCACTTCTAAGAAGCCCCCACAGTAAAACATTTTTGCCTTATGAAAGCAACCCCGTTCTTCTGGTTTACCCTTATGCAGTGATGTTTCACAGCTGTAACCTAAAAGAAGGGGCTTCACACTGCTAGCCTCATACTGATGTTCTTCAAGCAGACAGTGACATGCTGTGTTGTCTGAGCATCATGAGACACTGGTAATGTGAAGCCCCTCCCTGTAGGTTTGGCTTTATGTGTATCATGGCAGCCTACAGTACAGAGAACGGGAAGACAGGGAAAGGTTCCAGAAGACAAGAAAATAATATTCTGGGGGCTTTTAAAAAAAATAAATGAATTTTACTTAACTATTACATTGAGGTGGACAATATTAATGAAATGACATAGTTTAAATACAGTGATTTTTAAGTGTTTTTATATATCTTTTTTTCCAGAAGGATTTTATAGAATAGGCAAAACTGTTTTTACAAAGGGAAATGGGCATTACTTATCTATACTGTAGGAATCAATTTACTGAGCTGCTTGTTGCAGTCGCCTTCTGTAAGGAAGGGGTTATAAAATATTTAAAATTAGTCCTAAAATTACCTTGTTTGAAATGCGTATAATAAATAAGTTAAATAAGTTTTAATAAGTTTTTTTTTTTAATTGCTTCTCAACACATTTTTCCCATAAATAAATACAGTATAATCTTTTAAAAGAACACATTATTAACAGGACTATGGTTTAAAGTCATTGTAGTCCAAAACTTTCTGTTGTTCATTTAAAAGATCATGGTTTGCACATTACAGGTTACCCGATTTACATTAAATGTGAAAAAAATCATAATTTGTTGCAGTTCAGACATCCATAAGGCTCACTGCTTCCTAAGCATATATAGACAGAGGCAGAACAAACCGTCCCACAATCTCAATGGTTAATGTAATTTTTCGCATTATAGAGCAATTATTTCTTATAGAAAAAAAAATGCCGGATTCTGGGCTGCCTGTTGCCTGCCTTTGACTGCATTGCATGTGTAGAGCTCCATGTTCGCATGATTAATGTCCTTTTTCCCTCTGCAGGTACAATGAGAGCAGCATGTGAACTGATGGGCAGAGTAGAAGCTGAAATACTGGAGTGTTTAGTCCTGATAGAACTGACCTCACTACATGGCGCTGAGAAGCTGAAGCCTCACCGAGTGCACTCACTGCTGAAGTACGATGACTAGGTCCATGATACGTCCATGAGAATGTCACCTTTCTGTATTTACCTTAAACCTCTCCCTGATTGTAAATCGTTAATTAATCATGTGCCTTGCTCCCTCAATTCAATTAGCAATTTAGCATTTGACTATGCACTTACTCTCATAAATCAGGGATCTCCAGCTGTTTCTTTAAAGTGACAATGCAAATGTCCCAGTTGTTGTGGATATAACGAGTACACACATAAATAAATGTAATTAGAAAACAAAACTGAGATTGATAGTTAAGTATTTAAGGACCACTACGTAATAAAACATGACTAAGCATATTAAAGCAAGAAAACATCAGCTAGTTTTTGATTAGAATTTTGGGTCCTATCCTGTTATGCTGGCGCAGCACAAGGCAGCAGCAGTGGCGGTGACAATCAGCTGGATGGCGCTGCCGATGTTCCAGTGCCATATCATAGAGCCAAGGCTTAGGTAATAGTTAGGGTGAGGCTAACAGGATCTAGTCTGTTTCACTAGCGCAAGTCATGGCTGGAGAACAGCACTCCCACTTCTCTGTCAAAGGCTGTGAATTACTTCAGTTCACTTTACAACAATGATATAGAAGCAGAAAGAGTGTTATAAGAGATCATAATGGGGGACGTGGGGGGGGGATAGGAGATCATAATGGGGGACCTGGGGGGGGGTAGGAGATCATAATGGCGGACCTGTGGGGGGGGGGGATAGGAGATCGTAACGGGGGGACCTGTGGGGAAGAGGGGATAGGAGATCATAACGGGGAAAACTGTGGGGGAGGGGATAGGAGATCATAACGGGGGGAACCTGTAGGGGGGCAGGGGATACAACATAACGGGGGACCTGGGGGGGGTAGAAGGGGATAGGAGATCGTAACGGGGGAACTTGTGGGGGGGAGGGGATCATAAGGGGGGACCGGTGGGGGGAGGGTAGGAGATCATAATCGGGGTGGGGGTTTGTTAGACCTTTCTATTCATTCTACATCACTAAGAGAGAGTGTCTGTTTTGTTCCATGTCTCAGCTTGGGCTCTTCTAGCTGCAAATATAAAGAATATCTCCTACCACCCACTCCATTGGGGACCTGGGGTGGGGGGTAGGAGATCAGAATGGCGTCCCACATTCTGATCTCCTACCGCCCACCCCAGGTCCCCCATTATGATCTCCTATAACACTCTTTCTGCTTCTTTATCATTATTGTAAAGGTAACTGCAAGTGGATTTACCTTACAAGTAAAGGCTGATAAATTGCAGAGTGCACTAATTGTGCCCTGGTGAGAGGGCTATTGGCTTGACTGTTAAACTAGTATAAAAGGATTTTGAGCTGTTTTGGGGGCTGTTTGCAAGTGGATTTTCCTTACAAATAAAAGCTGATAAAATGCAGAGTGCACTAATTGTGCCCAGGTGAGAAGTTAATATAAACAGGAGAAGGGGCGAACTTTTGAGCTGGCGAACATTTTCAGTATCAAGTGCAATTCTAGTAAAAGCGTAGCCGTTTAAATAAAAGGAGGGACTTCAAAGAAAAGGGAGGGCAGATTTATAGTCAAAGCAGGAAAACTTTATACAAATATATTATTTTATATTCTTTATTTTTCCCACTGAAATTTTGTAGACAATGTCATAACTATATGGACAGCAGGACATGGGGCACATAAAGTACGTCACAGTTCTGGGTTAACATGTATGTGTTGTTATTGATGTATTGTGATCAACCATTTTGTCTAGCTGGGGCCATGTTGACTGGTTCTTGACCCCAAATTACATACACCCCCCAGATGTCTTGACAACAAGAATTACTAACACTCCTGTCTCTTCCCCCTCCACGACCTGAGCAGAGCAGGTCACATAGTATAAACACAGGCTCTTGCAACAGATCAAAGCATAATACATTTCCAGACCCCTCTATCTGGTCTAAGAGGGGTCGTAAAAGTGAAGCAGCTCCTAACAATTACCCCCCCCCCCCCCCCCCCCCCCCCAAGCCTAAGACAGCTGGTGTGAGTAAAGCCAGGAAAACAACACGAAAAACATGGGTCTATGAAAGGAGGAATGGGTCTGAGAGGAGTTAGCTGGTGGGTGGGGAAACTGGGTGAAAACATACTGGATCTGAAATAATAAACGGAGTCTGCTTGAACTACACAAGGATATGGATATTCTTTTTGTGTCCTAAACCATGCGATGTAAGAGGGACAGATTAAACATACATCATCATTGTGTATGATTTAATCTGGAAAGATAACAGAACTATTGCAATGGATCCTATCTGATACTTGGCTGCTACACACTGGGAGAACTCTGCTGACTTGGATTCCTGCCAGTCCTGGGTACTGTTATGCTGTGTTGAATTCATTGCTGCTTAAAGGGATTTGCAGAAGAACCCTTGGTCCTACAGTGGTAGAGTAGGATCATAACAGACAACAATAATAATTATGAGTCAGTCCGGTGGCAACCTCATTCAGTGTACATTCAGTTATATGTATGCAATACTGGAACAGATGATCCAGGATCCATACCTCTGTGAGAGGTGTGAGCATGTTGCCTCTCTGGAAGCTCAAATTGGAGATCTGGAGAGGAGAATTGCAGCACTTGGTGATATTGCTCCACTGGAAAGAGGGTTGGTGCTCACTGATCACAGTTTAGCTGGGCCTAGCATGGAGGGTGGAGCTGGGGCTAGTGAGGATGTCCAGGGAGGTAGCTGGGTTACAGTTAGAAGGGGAATAAGGGGGAACAGGAGGAGGCAGGCCAGTTCTGAGTTGGCAAACACCAACAGATTTGCCAGATTGAGTGAAACTGTTGGGGTGTCCATTCAGGAATGGCAATGCCAGATAGAGCTGTTCCCTCTAACAGCCGGGAGAACAGTTTTACTGGAGAAGGGGGAGGGCAGAATGGGCAGAGCAACAGGCAGGTTTTGGTTGTAGGGGACTCTATTATTAGGAAGGTTTACACAGTGATTTGTCACCCAGATCCTAGCAATCGAACAGTTTGCTGTCTCCCCGGTGCTCGGGTTCGTCATGTTGTGGATTGGGTAGACAAATTATTGGGAGGGGCTGGAAATGAACCAGTGGTCTTGGTACATATTGGTACCAATGACAAAGTTAGTGCAAGATAGAGTGTCCTAAAGAATGATTTTAGAGAACTAGGTAATAAGCTGAAGGCAAGGAACCTCCAAGGTAGTATTTTCTGCGATACTACCAGGGCCACGTGCTAGCCCATGGAGGCAGAAGCAGCTTAGGGAGGTTAATGCGTGGTTAAAGATGTGATGCACTAAGGAGACATTTGGGTTTTTAGAGCACTGGGCTGACTTCTCACTTTGGTACAATCTCTACAGTAGGGATGGATTGCACCTTAATGATGAGTGCGCTTTTGTGCTAGGGGATAGGATGGTAGAAAGGCTGGAGGAGTTTTTAAACTAGAAGGTGGGGTGGGGGAGGGACTAGATATAAGTAATGGGGTAGAAAGTGTAGAGGGTATAAGGGGTGAATTAACAACTCATAGGGGAGGAGATGGGGGAGGGGTAGTATAGTCAATAGGGAGGAAGTACTAAGTAACTCAAGTACAGTGGCAGGCACTTCCGAACTACAGACTCATAACATAAGGTGTATGCTTGCTAATGCCAGAAGCTTGCCAGGAAAAATGGGAGAGTTAGAATTATTAGCAATTAATGAAAAATGGGGTTTAATAGGCATTACCGAAACGTTGTGGGATGAATCTCATGACTGGACTGTTAATCTGGATGGTTATAACCTTTCTAGGAAAGATAGAGGCAATGGCAAAAGAGGAGGAGGGATTTGTCTGTATGTTAAGCCTGAATTTAAGCCTATAGTCAGAGAAGATATTTATGGTGGACCTAGTGATAAAGTTGAATGTTTGTGGGTAGAGTTAAATAGCGGAGCAGCAAATTCCAAAAGAATATTAGTAGGAGTATGCTATAAACCCCCAAATATAGCTGAAAGTGAGGAAATACAATTATTGTTACAGATTGGAAATGCAGCTAAGCATGGGCAAGTTCTAATAATGGGAGATTTTAATTACCCTGAAATAAACTGGATAAATGAGACCAGCAGTTCAGCTAAGGGGAGCAGGTTCTTGAGTACACTCAGGGATCATTATCTGGCCCAGGTTATACAGGAGCCTACTAGAAATGAAGCTATCTTAGATTTAGTCACAAATAATATTAATATAGTATCAAATGTTGGAATAAGGTAACCTTTGGAAAACCGTGATCACAACACAGTCCCATTTGAGATTGAATTAAAAAATCAAAATTTTAAGGGGCCAACAAAAACTCTTAATTTTAAAAGGGCAGATTTTAATGGTCTAAGGGCAGCAATACAAAGTATAGACTGGGACAGAGGACTGATAGGTAAAAACACTGAACATAAATGGACAACGTTCAAATCCTTACTAAATATACATACTTTATGACCGCATACCACGTGGGAATAAAAGTAAAAGGAGTAAATCCCATCCAATGTGGCTTAACAATGATTTAAGTTCAAGATACAGATTAAAAAACAGGCATTTAAATTATACAAACAAGAGGGGACAGAGACTGGTTTACAGGAGTACAAGGAAATCAACAAGGCTTGCAAAAGCATGATTAGACTGGCTAAAATTAAAAATGTATTACAAAAGAGAGTAAGACTAACCCTAAAATATTTTTTAAGTATATTAATGGGAAGAAGGCGAGGAAGGAAGCTATAGGAACATTACAATGTGACACAGGCCGTCTGATAATTAGTGACCAAGAAAAGGCAGATGAGCTAAATAGGTTCTTTTCTTCGGTATACACAAGGGAGGTACCAGTGGTTGGGACACTGCAACATAATGGGGCTACACTACATTTGCCAACTAATTTGGTTAACACAGGAAGTAATCCAAAAGAGGTTGGAAAAAATAAATCTTAATAAAGCCCCAGGTCCTGATGGAATACATCCACGGGTACTGAGGGAACTGGGCTCTGTAATAGCCAAACCATCATATTTATTTTTTGAAGATTCACTCAACACAGGGTCTCTACCAGATGACTGGAGAAAGGCACAGGTGATACCTATATTTAAAAAGGGAGCAAGAGCAAATCCGGGGAATTATAGACCAGTGAGCCTCACTTCTGTAGTGGGGAAGCTTTTAGAAGGGTTAACAAGGGATAATATACAAGAATATGTCTATTTGAACAGGATTATAAGTAGGAGTCAACATGGATCTATGAGGGATAGGTCATGTCAAACAAATCTAATTAGTTTCTATGAGGAGATTAGTAGGAAGTTGGATCAAGGCAACTCAGTGGATGTAGACTTTTTGGATTTTGCAAAGGCTTTTGATACAGTGCAACATGGGAGACTATTGTGCAAACTAAGAGATACAGGAATTGCAGTAAATATCTGCTCATGGATTGAGAGCTGGCTAAAAGACAGGAAGCAAAGGTTTGTTGTAAATGGAACATACTCCGATTGGACTAATGTGGTAAGTGGGGTTCCTCAGGGTTCAGTATCAGGTCCTCTACTTTTTAACATATTTATTAATGAATAAGTGAGTGTGGTGTCTCCATTTTCACTGATGACACAAAGTTGTGCAAGGTAATTAAATCAGCAAATCTAGGTGTATCAGATATTGAAGGGGATTTGGGAGTGCTTGTGGACAACCACCTAGGTAACAGTCCTCAAAGCCAGGCAGCAGCTGCAAAGGCAAATAAAATATTAGCATGTATTAAGAAGGGTATAGAAGCAAAGGGAAGCAAATATAATTCTGCCACTATACAAATCTCTAGTACGCACTCATTTGGAATATGGCGTACAATTTTGGGCACCACTTCATAAAAAGGACATTTTAGAGCTGGAAAAGGTACAGAGGAGGGCAACAAAACTAATAAGGGGAATGGAGGGGCTAAGTTATGCAGACTAACCAAATTAAACTTATTTTCTCTAGAAAAAAGGCATCTAAGAGGAGATATGATTACCTTATATAAATACATCTTTTTGTGCCAAGAGGTTTTCAACTGACAAGAGGACATCCCTTGAGGTTAGAAGTAAAAAGATTCCACCTTAAAGAAAGAAAAGGGTTCTTCACAGTAAGGGTGGTTAATCTGTGGAATTCTCTACCAGAGGAGGTGGTGACAGCGGATGGGGGACTGGATTTATTTCTAATAAAAAAGGGAATTCAGGGTTATCATGGATAATTAGAGAGACCGTATTGATCTAGGGAGAAATCCGATCGCCAGTTTCTGGGGTCAGGAAGGAATTTATTTATTTTTTAATTTTTTTTTTCCTTTTGAGACGATTGGCTAAGTCTCACTTGGGTTTTTTTTCTGTTTGCTTTCCTCTGGATTAATTAATAATTAAAAAAAAAAATAATTGATTAATAATTAATTAACAACTAATTAATTAATTTAATCTGCCTATTGCAGTTCAGAGGAGATCTTAAAAGGTTGAACTTGATGGACTGAAAGTCTTTTTTCAACCTTAATTACTATGTAACTACTATGTAACTGAAATAATCCACCTTGCTACTCTTCCCAGGTCTCTGCCTCTTCCATTACCTTTAGATTGTAAGTGGCGAGTGTCTAATCTTGTGGGGTGCTTTTGGTAAAAAAAAGCATTTCTTACAAGTCTTGCAGCTCAAAACAGGGCCCTCCATTTTCAGCTTGTTGTCATTATTGTATATTTCCTTGTTCTTCTCCCCTGTACAGCGCTACAGAATATGTTGGCGCGATACAAAAAAAAGTTAATAATAATAATAATAATTAAGTGGACACAGCCTTTGACAGAGCAGTGGGAGTGCTGTTCTCCGGCCATGACTTGCGCTAGTGAAACAGACTATATCTGGCTAACATTATAAGGTTAGAATTTCTCTCACATATCGGCACCGCCATCTAGCGGTTGGAGGCCGCTCTGCAGAGGCGGACCTATCACTAGATTGTTCCAATTTTTTTTTTGTTTTGAAGCCCCTTGAGGGATCCATGACATGTTGCTGTAAGATATGTGTGAGAGTGCAGTGGTTACATTTCTGGAGAGTCATGGTTGCATCCTTTGATGCAAAGATTATTGAGCAGTTAGGGTGTGGTTTTAGTTTGTCTTATCCAGTTATAAGACAGTAGCCCTGGACTTCTGTCAGTTCCCTCCTCCCCCACCACTCCATCCACTGGTAATTAAAAACACACCCAGACTCCAGTACTAATAACCTGATTTTTTAAAGGTTAATATAATATGTATACATGACCTCCCTCTCTTTCCTTATCTGTGGTTTTTTAATCTATAATCTTTTATTAGAAGACTTACAAGAATAAAACATTTTGCACAACTGTATTTTGTCAGTTAAGTTACGTAAAGATTCACAGTTTAACATTTTCCAGTAGTAAACTGACTAGGCCTTCTATTTTTACATTTTTAGTTAATAAAGTTTCATGAATCATAGTTAACACTTTGGTTTAAAAAAACAAAACACAATACAAGATAAAACAAAGAGTGAAGAAGAGAACAAAATAAATATTGCATTAGTTAGCTAAACCATTATACTGCTAACCTAGCATAGAATATGGGGCAAATCTGAAATAGCCGCCCCTAAACGTGCTCACAACCAACCTCAGTAAGGATGCCACAATTCAAATTATATTTACTTTTACAGTACAGCTGAAAGATTTCCACCCCAGGATCGCTTTACCAAAATGTAGATAACCAAGGTTCCCAGATTGCCTGAAATTGGGGAAACTCTGTCCAGAATAATATGGGTTAATCTTTCATTGATAAGTAGGTAATTAATCTTTCTAATTACCTCCTGGAAGTTAAGAGACACTGTCTTCCAACTACTGGCTATGTATGTTTTAGCAGCTAACACCATTAATTGGAATAATCTATTCATAAACCCGTAAGATGAACCCCCAGCAGGCAAGATTCCATCGAGGGCGAAACTACCTTTTGAAAAAGTGTGGAGGCTAATTGCCCCCATATTTTCTGGGTGGATGGACATGACCACCAGGTGTGAATATGATCCCCTAAGTTTGGTATCCCCTTAAACATTTATCGCTTTCTAGCAGCTTAAATGTCTGTACTTTGTCAGGTGTGCAGTAAACTCTATGGCCCTCATTCAATTGCAATTTAGCCAATTGAATAGGGCTCTAAATAAGCACATAACATATATTTTTTAAAGAAGTTTTTAGTTAGTAAGCTTCTATCCAAAAGCAAGGTTTTTGACTAACTAAAAACTTATGAATATATGCTCTGTGCTTATTTAGAGCCATATTCAAATGGCCAAATTGCAATTGAATGAGGGCATATGTAAGATTTTGATAGACGTCTCTAATAGAGCCAAATTGAGAGAGCCTCTGGAAAGATTGGAACAGGATTCTGTCCATTTGTCCCATGCTACCCCAAGGTCCCTTTCCCATTGTACTGAGAATTTGGGTTTCTGGTCGCTAGTAGAATTGAGAAAGGTATCGTACAGTGAGCCCAGAACACCTTTGGTAAGAGGTACATTTTTGCATATAACGGACATCCAGTAGGCCCACATTCTCTTGAAATCTTACTGACCCAGCTCCTAATTTTCAAGTAATTATAAAGTTTTGTAACGGGCAAATTATCGGTGGTTTTTAGTTAACTTTCACAGTGAGGAATGATAAAGAATAAATATCAAGTCAGAGAAGTAAATTATTAATGTCTATGTCATTGTGTATATCTATACCAACTCTACATGGACCTTTTCCTTACAACATCCTTTGTGGGACTTAAGTAATAGACCTAGATAAGGGGAGAAAGGGGGTGGGTCCTCTAAAGATCATTTATGCTGTTTATCTGTGACTTTCATTTCTGAAATACTTGGGGCAGTTACTGTGTCCCTTAATTAAAGCTCTGTCTGACCAGTCGTAAATAGCACAAACTACTTTTTATTTTAAATACATTTTTAGGATTTAAATGTTGAGACCTTTTTTTTACTTTATTACCAACTGAAACAGATTGCAAGCTCTTATGCTAATCTGAATGTTGAAGCTCTAGGCACACTCTATGGAGGAGTTTTATATGATGAGTGTAGGACTGTCCGGGACCCACTAGTGAGCTCTGTCACATACTGGTTGGAGACCTGGGTGTAAATATATAAAGGGCCAGGCATGTAATCAAATATGATTGTTTGGTTAAGGAATCACCTTGTTTATACTGATTCTTACTACTAAAAAGTAATGCGCGTTGGACCATTATAGTCGCCCTTTATGAAGCATAAATGCATTGTTTTGTATTGCTACATCTTAAAGGAACAGGTTGAAATTGTTGTAGTTGCTGTATGCCGAAAAATCATGCGTACGATTTATTAATATAAGCAAAAAATATGTATACTGTTAGGAATCTTACTCTGAATATGTCACATTTTTCTTCTTAGTCTCTTATTACTTAGTGCAAGATAAAGAAACTCTTTAGTTATCTTATCTTTACTGTGCATTTATACAATTACTTACTATTTTCCAATGATCCTCAGACTGTATGAGCCAGTGGTGGAGCTAGAAAATGGAAGGCCCCGGTGCAAAAAATGTTTGGGTCCTTCCAAGGGGTGTTCTAAATTTTGCTCTGTAACCTCTCGGTATCAATTTAGTGATAGCAGCTCCCCTACTTAAGACCCCCTTCCCAAAATAGCGCCCTTTCCTTATCTGCTGCCTGTACAAAGCTCTTCTGCCTACAGCACAGCTCCAGGACTCACGCAGGGCCATGGTGAGGGGGCCCCTACACTATACTAAAGAAATAGATATACTATCTCTACATGGCAACCAATCCCTCTCAACATTCACCAACACACAGCACCCACCCCGCTTAGCATCCATCCCTACACTACAGAAGAAAATAGTGAAATGCAAAAAACAAAAAATTGCACAGCACTGGGCCCCCTCCGAGAGGAGGGCCCTGGTGCACCGCAGCACCTGCACCACTGGTAGCCCCGTCCCTGGTATAATCTCCAGATCTCGCTGAATGAAGCATTGTGGCTGGAGGGGACCTATCCAGAGATAAAGTGCCGATTTAAAATCACTCTCTGAAACATCCATTAGTAGCAGGGAACAGTGTAAGGTGAGCTGCTAGCCATGTACAAACACACTTTCTAGTCACCACCTACTATCATACTGCACTTATGGTATGCCAGTTTAGAGAGCCCTTCCCACTCCAGACACAATATTTCATTCAGAGGGTGGAGAGATCTGGAGTTTATATAGCCTGGGCGTGTGATAGAATATTAGTAATTAATTGTTTAACTACACAGTAAAACTTTAATAAAATTGTTTTTCCTATCAAGCCCTAGGTCCTTTCCCACTTCACCATCGCAAAATCTGACAGCTGCAGTTCGCTGCAGCTTTTAGCATATAAGGCACGCCGACAGATGAGGCCTTGAGCTATGAGAGGCGAGCCCGAGGCCCTGGGGTCCGAGTTCCGCGCCGAACATAGCGATGGCCTCGCCTTCGAGTTGCGCCACGTCGGAGGGGAAAATAGTTCTTTGCCTTCCCTGGAACTTGATGGTGCCCAAAAACTCTTAGCGCCCTCTGGCGGATGGCATCTGTAACTGCAGCTGTCAGTGCTGCAGAAGAAATGCGCAGGCAAAGAGGGATAGATCCAAGCCCAACCTAATTATTCTTTAGAGAGCCTTTTATAAGACCACTTAAATGTTCTCTTACTAAGCATTCTGGCCCGGTGCCTTAATGGCTACTATTGAAGTTGGGTTGTATAATTAGTATCAATTAGCATCAATTAGCGCTAACTATACCCACTGGGACCAACCAGCCACAGTATATAACATCTTTTGTTTCACCACTATAGAATTTTCATCTTCTGTAATGAGAGTAACATCTTTTCTTGGTAATATATATAATGGCTTGCCTTCATTTTAACTTTAATTTTGTCATTTTTTGGATTGTAACTTAGCACTGCTTTCGCCACCATTGATTATTAGAAGATATGTTGGTTGTCTGATATGAACTGATCCTTTCCAGTCCATTTGTGTTCACTAATTCCTAGGATATTAATGTTTAATCTTCTCATCCTATTTTGACCACACCCAGTTTGCCTTGGTTCATAGTTTTAATATTCCAGGTTCCTAAGCTGAGTTGTTTTTTGCAGCAGCAGACTTTCCTTTCCCCACCACACCACAACTGGGCGTCCTCTAAAATTTCATTAGATCTGTTGCTACTCATACTTCTCTTCTGCTCTTCTCCGGTAATGTGGTAGGGGCCACCTGACCTGAGGGCCTAATCTTCCTGTGCCCTATTGCTATGTTTCTGGTTGTGCTTATCCATATGTTTCTTTTTGGCAAAGATAGTGGAGTGGGTTGTCAGTTCCATCTCTAGTGTACCACGATTTTTCTGCTCTCTTTGCTATGACCTGCACATCTTTAATGCCCCTAATGTCCCTACATAGTATAGCTCAAATCTGTATACAAGTAAAAATTATTGTTATTTTATAAATGTATGGCAAAACATTTTAATTGTTTATAATTACTTGGTTAGTTAAATTGTCGTTAGGTATATTTGACATATTTATACTAAGTTTTGCACCAAATCTATGGATTAATATACAGCGTATCAAATTCCTTCAGTATGTGAACTTCACTTTCAAGTATTCCAATACTCATGACAGAAGTAACAATACAATTTATTGATTTATAAACTAAATTTAGTTAATCATTTGACAAACATATTTTAATAGTTTATCAATTAAACTGTACATAATATCAAAGTTCCACACATACATGTTGCCCTTATATGAAAGAGCACACCTAGAGAACTTCAAATGTACATGTGAAAGTTATAGGAGCTTATATCTTTATTGCAAAAAGAAGATGATATTTTAAAGTATCCAGGTGGCCTGAGCTGCTATAGAAATTTACAATTGTAGTTGGAGTTTTATATATTCTTTTTTTTCCCCAATTAATTTTATTAAGTTTTTAACAAAACTTCAATAGTATACAAAAAACACCAAAAACAGACAGTAAAAACATAAAACATGTATAACAATGAAACATGTATTTCATACATACTAAGGAAAGCAATCTGTATTGACAAATAATCTACAATTGTTTTGAAATATTATAAAAAACATATCATCACAGTGACATTCCTGGAAGCTTTCTCCTTCTTGAGTTCCACAATGAGTTCTGTGCTCTGCTCCTCCTCTGCTCAGGAGTTCACATCCCAGGTTAGCTCACTGAGCTCACACTTCCTGGGTGGGCCATTGTTCAAAACAAATTTTCTAAAAAAAAAAGAAAATAATTATTACCCCCCATAAAATTTTACAAAATATCTCAATATACTTCTTAAATTGTGTAAAAATCTATAATGTATCAGTTTATTTTATATGAAAAAACCTCTTGTGATATATATAAGCTTCAACAAACATAGTATCTAGTAACATTGCACTTTCCCCTTTATAATAATATATTTCATTATTCCCTAAAAAAGAAAAAGAAAATAATCTCTAAATCTGTTGGTTATAATGTCATCTCCAATCCAAAACTCTGCTATTACCATACTCGGTTCCCACTTCCAGTTTTAATCTGACATTTTAGAAGAAACACTTCCCCCTCTTCCCTAGATGAAATAGGGAATTTTTGGTTAATATAGGAAATCACCAGTTTAGCTGGAAATGCCCAATTATATGAAATATTCCTCTCTCTCAAAATATTTCTGATTTCTTTAAACTCTTTAATAAGATTTTCTCCCCAAATGTCCAAATACAACTGTATTTTTTCATAGGGTGTCTGGAAGTTTTTTCTCAAAAGCCAAATAAATGTATCTTTTGCTGCAAAGTGATGTATCTTGACTATCACATCTCTCGGTACTGACCTGTCAAAATCTCTGGGTAAAGGAATTCTGTAAATATTATCTCACTGTTTATTTTTTTTATCAGGACATCTATAAAAATCTTTATAACATAAGCTTTCAGATCTTTCAATGTAACAGTTTCTGAGATTCCCTGAATTCTAATATTATTCTTTCTAGATAACTCTTCAAATCTTGAACATTTAGCTTTTAAAGCTACAATTTGCTCTTTCATTTCACTAATTTCTCTGCATAATCTTTGATTTTCATTAGAAATCTCATTTTGACTGATCTCTAAATCTTGAGTAAGCTTAGCTTGGATTATAATAACCACAGTGTTTTTTGCTATTTCTTGTTATAGCTCATTTTTAATTGTATCTTGAAATTCTTTAAAAAGAGATTTAATCACTGCCCAAGATATATTATCTTCCCCAGAATCAAGATCAAGAACTCCTTTATTTATTTGCATATCTTCTTCTGTCCCCACTTGGCTCAAAGAGGAGTCCAATTGTGAGCTAAAAGAACTTTCCATTTGATTTTTCTCATTACCCACCAATTTAGGAGAAAAGAAATTCCCTTTTATTTATTTTTTGAGTTTTTCTTGTCTTTATCTTTACTTTTAGTGGACTGATTCTCTTAATTTTCCTTTTAGATCTTTTAAATTTCATCTCTTAAACAAGATAGGTGAGCTTTTAATAACCTATCTTTGTGTTTTCTCTTCTCTATCTCTCAATACAGAATGAGACAGTACTCTTTACCAAATTAGATCCAAGCTTCCATTAATTATTTATCTCTGTCTCAAAAAAAATTCAGCCTTCCCAATTTCCTTTTCCTTTTACCCCCCCCCCCCCCCCCTCCTTCCCCCAAAGCACAGAGAACACAAAAAAGCAGGTAAAAAAAAGAAAAGGCAAAAATACATTAAGGATTAGAATAACCTGGTGGACATTTACCACCTGCACCCTTAGACCTTAATAGCACTAGTCCAGAATTATTTTTTAGTTCTTATATAATAAAGGTCTTTTTATCTTTCTCTGTAAATCTAACTTCCAGCTTTCTAAGTTATTTTAATATTAGTGAGCTTCAACCTTCTTCTCACCTTTCTTCTTCTTCCTTCCTTCTCTTCTCCACCTCCTTCTTTCCCTCCCTATTCCTTCTATTCACAGCTGGCTAGATTCCCATATAAATGAGTACTTTAGGTCCAAAGCGGAATACAAACTCAAGCTGAATCTCCAGTAAAATAATAGTCACTTTAAACTGATTTTTTAGTGTGAGACACCAACCTGATGTATTTTATCTGTTGGAAACAGATGTGTAAAGTTCAGCAGGAGATCTCAAACCTTTTCTATTGTGCAAGCACATGCAGGCCACACCTGCCCTAGATTACATCAGAGGGACAGGAGTGAATTTAAGAGTGTTTTTCTTTCTGTAGCTATTTATAAATAGTTGTTAATCTGTATGTATATAGTTTAATGCTTCCAACACTCTTATGTGTATTTCAATATAATTCAGTGCGGGGAACACAAATTCATAGCTGCTTGAGCCAAATAACGTACAGATTCCTTTACATTAAAGTTTTATGTTGAGAGTCCTTTATAATAAGCATTAACAGGTTGTGGCGATCTGTTAACCCCACTTTAAACTCAAGAGTCCTCACTTCACCTCCCTGTAATCTCTCTGCAGCATCACCTTCACAAACCAACTGCAGTAGGGAAGTTTATTCAATATATTTAGTGGGGCAGTTTACCTGGATCTCACAAAGGTTAACCACCAGACCGGCACTGACCTGATATCCTTCCTGGGCCATTCAGAGGCATCTCCCCATTCAAAACGGATAGCTGTTATCCCTAAAGCTCAGATAATTCTCGGTTTCACCGGTTACTGGATAGTCTTCTGATGAGAGCAGTTGTTTCAAAAACTTTATAGAATCATTTGCTAAATAATTAATTAGGTACAATTAGAGATAAGCCACAATATCAGCCTCCCACCCACATGTAAACTAAAAATACATTAGGTGCCAGTATATTGATAAGCAATAGTTTTCTAAGCTGAGTTCATAAATAGTATGATGTTATTATGATATATTTAGTATTTTACTGTCACATTTGGATAAAACAAGGACATATCTCACTCCTCTCACACACTTACTCTTTTCATCTCTGGTTAATTGATCCATCTAAAAAGGAAAAACAATTAATTAGCAAAATTTATATTTTATGGTTCTCAACATATTCAGATTAATTCTCATGAAAGCTCAGACTATCTATCCAATGTCCATGAAATCCAAAGCATGGCTCATAACAGTGGCTGCTCAAGTAATTTCCCAGATGCCTCAGGGCCAGATTAGTTTACTCTTATGTATATACAGTAATTGCTTGTTTATTGACATATTTTATAAAACAGTTTATTCATTTATTTATCCAAACAATGCAATATTACAACAAATTAAAATAATATTACAACTAATAAAACTTTTAAAACCCCTCTTTCATGTCTGGATTATTGATCAGATATTAGGAATCCCAACTGGACTCCTCCTTAATATCTCGGTGCTAGATTTTTGCTCTCTCCGTCTGGTCTGATCTTCTTTCACAATTATTTACATTGGGAGCACTGAAGCTGCATATGGTATAAGATAAACTCTATTATGTGTATTAGGAAATACTGTTAGAGACTTAATATCTTATATACAAAATGAAGACATAAATAAGTATCATGATTCTCATATTTTCGTATTTCACATATAATTCAGTATTTATAAGTAATATCACAGAAGCAAATACTTACTACACTAGTTATACATTCATGCATAAATTCCCAGTAAATATGTCTCAAAATCACTCTTCTCTCAAATATTTTAGATGTTAAGTATTAATAGCTATTGGCTTCGGACAACTTGCTGTCAAACACTCAGTTACATATCTCTGTGTCCCTGGAGTCTGACATTAGACCTCTGGTGTGATATTAAAATGTAGATGGAAGTGTTTTTGCTTTTAAAGGCATATTAAAGTGAGGTGGGTTATGAATGCATCTTGTAGAATGCATCATTACCCACCTAGCAAAAAGATTTGCATGAAAACATGAAAGCCATTTTTGCAATAAAATAAAAAAATGTGCTGAAGGGATGATGTTTACACCCCCAGCAGCTTCTGCAGTATCTGCGGCAAGCTGCCATGATGGGTACACATTTAGAATTAATTTCATGCCCAGGGCGCATATGTGTGCTGATTGGCTTTTCAGCCAATCAGCAAAGAGCGGTGACGTAATCTGTGACGTCACAGCCCCTTCCGATAATCTCCGAGCACAGCTCAGAGGTTTCTGAAGGGAGGAGGGAGCAGAGGGGGTGGTAGGACGGGGAAGAAGGGATCAGAGGGGGTGGTAGGAGGGAGAAGAGGGAGCAGAGGCACCGAGGTTCCTGGGCTCTGAGGGTCCCTAAAGACCTCCTGCGGCCCGCCTGTGGCCATCTAGTGTCCCCCCCCCCCACACCCATGGCCCTCTAGTGTCCCCTGTGGCCCTCCTTTGGCCCCCCTGTGGCCCCTGTGGGTTCTCTGTGGCCACAGCGGACCACCTGGCTCCCTTATGGCCCCTGTGGCCCCCACCGTGCCACCATTGCCCTCTATTGGCCCGTAGCCCTCTAGTGGCCATCACAGCCATCCCTCAGCCCACACAGCCCTCCCTCAGCCCCCAGTGGCCCCCGTGGGTACCCTCAGTTCTTTGTGGCCCACAGGGTCCTTTGTAGCCTCCATAGCCTTACCATGGGCCCCCTGTGCTCCCCCCCCCCAGAGGCCCCAGGGCCCTCCTGTGGAACCACAGACCCCTGGCTAACTTGCAACTCTCTAGTGGCCCCCGCGGCCTTCCCTCAGCCCCCGCGTTCCACCCTTGCCACACCCAACCCTCTCATGGCCCTCCGTGGCCCCCGCTCATCCCCTAAGGTCCCTGAAGCCCCCAGGGTCCTCCGTGGTCCCTGTAGCCCACCCATGGTTCCACTGCTGCCCCCAAAGTCCCCAGGTCCCCCCCTATGTACTCATGGTTCCTCTGTGACCCCTGTTTGGACCGCTGTAGTTCTCATGGGTATTCTATGGCCCCTGCGGATATCTGTGGCCCGCTCGGGTCCCCTAATCCCCCCACAAGCCCCTAATTCTCAGGGTCCCATTGTTCCCTCTGCAGGCCATGTGCCCCCCCCCCCCCATGGCCTCCTGCGTTGCCCTTTGGCCTCCTGTGGCCCCTCAAGGACCTCTCTGGCCTCCCTTAGCCCCCTGTGTTCCCCCTCAGCTTCCTGTGGCCCCTTGCAAACCTCCTCAACACCCTCAGGCCCTTCGGCTGCCCCCTGTGCCTTCCCTTGGTTCCCAGTGAACCTCTGTGGCCTCCGCCTTTTGTGGCTTCCTCCTTGTTCATGGCCCCTGTGGCCCCCCACAGACCTCTACAGCCTCCCTCAGCCTTTTGTGGCCCCCTCAGTCCTTGCAGGCCTCTGCAGCCCCTTCTGACCTCTGTGGCCCACTCCTGCTGTCTTGCCTGCCATGCCCTTCCTCACCCCAGGAAGTGCAGCATCGGGCAGGTATGTCTGTACGTGTTAGGTGTGTATATATATATATATATATATATATATATATATATATATATACATATATACATAGACAGTGGGGGGGGAAAGTATTTGATCCAATGCTGATTTTAAATGTTTGTCCATTGACAAAGAAATGATCAGTCTATAATTTTAATGGTAGGTGTATTTTAACAGTGAGAGACAGAATAACAAAAAAACACCAAGAAAGAAAAACGTACAAAAAAAATTATAAATTGATTTGCAGGTCAGAGCAGGAAATAAGTATTTGATCCCCAATTAATCATCAAGTTTTCTGGCTCCCGGGTGTCTTTTATACAGGTAACAAGCTGAAATTAGGAGCACTCTCTCAAAGGGAGTGCACCTAATCTCAGTTCATTACCTGTATAAAAGACACCTGTCCACAAAAGCAGTCAATCAATTAGATCCCAAACTCTCAACCATGGCCAAGACCAAAGAACTGTCCAAGGATGTCAGGGACAAAATTGTAGACCTACACAAGGCTGGAATGGGCTACAAGCTCCATGCAAGATCTCACCTTGTGGAGTTTCAGTGATCATTAGAACAGTGAAGAATCAGCCCAGAACTACATGGGAGGATTTTGTTAATGATCTCAAGGCAGCTGGGACCATAGTCATCCAAGAAAACAATTGGTAGCACACTACACCGCAAGGAACTGAAATCCTGGAGCGCCCGCAAGGTCCCCATACTCAAGATACGTACAGGCCTGTCTAAAGTTTGCCAATGAACATCTGAATGATTCAGAGGAGAACTAGGTGAAAGTGTTGTGGTCAGATGAGACCAAAATCGAGTTCTTTGGCATCAACTCAATTTGCCATGTTTGGAGAAGGAGGAATGCTGTCAATAACCCCAAGAACACCATCCCCACTGTCAAAAATGGAGGTGGAAACATTAACCTTTGGGGGTGTTTTTCTGCTAAGGGGACAGGACAACTGCACCGCATCAAAGGGACGATAGATGGGGCCATGTACAGTCAAATCTTGGGTGAAACCTTCTTCCCTCAGCCAGGGCATTGAAGATAAGTCGTGGATGGGTATTCCAGCATGATAATGACCCAAAACATACAGCCAACGCCACAAAGAAGTGGCTCAAGAAGAAGCACATTAAGGCCCTGGAGTGGCCTAGCCAGTGTCCAGACAAGCCTCAAACCCTTAATGACTTGGAGAAGATCTACAAAGAGGAATGGGACAAAATCCCTACAAGAAACATCTGACCTCTGTGATTGCCAACAGGGGTTTTGCCACCAAGTACTAAGACAAAGGGGTCAAATACTTATTTCGCTTATTGAACTGCAAATCAATTTATAACTTTTTTGACATTGTTTTTTTTCTTGTTTTGTTTTGTTATTCTGTCTCTCATTGTTAAAATACACCTACCATTAAAATTATAGACTGATCATTTTTTTTGTCAGTGGGCAAACATTCAAAATCAGAAGGGATCAAATACTCCCCCCCCCCCCACTGTATGTAAATATATATACAGTGCCTTGCAAAAGTATTCACCTCCCTTGGCATTTTTCATGTTTTGTTGCCTCACAAACTGGAATTAACATGGATTGTTTGAGGATTTGCATTATTTAATTTACAGACCATGTCCACAACTTTGTAGATGTTTTTTTATTTTTATTGTGAAGCAAACAACAAATAGGACAAAATAACAGAAAAAGTCAATGTGCATAACTATTCACTCCCCTAAAATCAATACTTTGTAGAGCCACCTTTTTCGGCAATCACAGCTCCAAGTCGCTTTGGATAAGTCTCTATGAGCTTGTCACATCTTACAACTGGGATTTTTGCCCATTCCTCCTTGCAAAACTGCTCCAGCTCCATCAAGTTGGATGATTTGTGCTTGTGAACAGCAATCTTTAATTCTGAGCACAGATTTTCTATTGGATTGAGGTCTGGGCTGTGACTAGGCCATTTCAACACATTTAAATGTTTCCCCTTAAACCACTCAAGTGTTGTTTTAGCAGTGTGTTTGTGGTCATTGTCCTGCTGGAAGGTGAACCTCCATCCTAGCCTCATGTCACGCACAGAGTGGTATAGGTTTTGCTCAAGAATATCCCTTTATTTAGCACTCTCCATCTTTCCCTCAACTCTGACCAATTTCCCAGTCCCAGCTGCTGAAAAATATCCCAACAGCATGATGCTGCCACCACCATGTTTCACTGTGGGGATGGTGTTCTTTGGGTGATGGGATGTGTTGGGTTTGCGCCAGACATAGCGTTTTCTTTGATGGCTGAAAAGTTCAATTTTAGTCTCATCAAACCAGTGCACCTTCCTTCATACATTTTGGGAGTCTCCTACATGCCTTTTCGCAAACTCAAAATGTGCCATTTTGTTTTTTGCTGAAAGTAATGACTTTCTTCTGGCCACTTAACCATAAAGCCCAACTCTATGGAGCGTACGGCTTATTGTCGTCCTCTGTACAGATACTCCAGTCTCTGCTGTGGAACTCTGCAGCTCCTCCAGGGTTACGTTAGGTCTCTGTGCTGCCTCTCTGATTAATGCCCTCCTTGCCCAGTCCGTGAGTTTTGGTGTCCGTCTCTTGGCAGGTTTGCTGTTGTGCCATGTTCTTTCCATTTGGTTATGATAGATTTGATGGTGCTCCTGGGTATCATCAAAAATTTAGATTTTTTTTTTATAACCTAACCCTGACTTGTACTTCTCAACAACATTGTCCTTTACTTGTTTGGAGAGTTCCTTGGTCTTCATGGCAGTGTTTGGTTAGTGGCGCCCCTTGCTTGGGTGTTGCAGCCTCTGGGGCCCTTCAAAAAAGGTGTGTATATGTAATGACAGATCTTGTGACACTTAGATTGCACACAGGTGGACATCATTTCACTAATTATGTGACTTCTAAAGGTAATTGGTTGCACCAGAGCTTTTTATGGGCTTCATAACAAAGGGAGTGAATAAATACGCACATGCCAATTTTTCTATTTCTAAAAAATAGTTTTATGTATATATATTTCTATTTTCACTTCACCAACTTAGACTATTGTGTTCTGATCCATCACCTAAAATTCAGATTAACAAAACATTGAATTTAAGGCTGTAATGTAACAAAATAGGTAAAAAGTCAAGGGGGGGTGGGGGGTGGGAATACTTTTGCAAGGCACTGTATGTTACAACTTTACTAATTAATTACTGTGAAATTAGGATTTTATATTTTAAAACATTTACCACACAGTAGCAGAGACAAGTCAGATTTGAGATAAATTATGAATACTTACCACTGTCATTTTCATCATTGTTTTTTCTGAAAATAATATAAATAGAATATTTTATACCCCATCTAAATAAAAGGCAAACAGATTGCTTCCTGTGAGAGCTATAATTCTTTAAGTGTGATATATTTATACTGTGTACATTTTTGGAGGATGATAAATTATCCGATTTTCAATTTGCAAGAACATTTGGGGTTTGGAAAGCTAGAGGATTAATCTATGATGAATTTATGAATTGCCTACAATATCCAACTTGATCCAAAAACATTCAAACACAGGTCACTGATAAATAGAAGAGAGTGAAGGTGAGGATAAAAAGAAGCCTAACACCAGAAGAGTAACAGAAGTATAAAATGTAGAAAGAGAAAAAAAGAACACTCTTTTTTGGTCCTGGGTGGGACTCCCCTGAATCCCACAAGCGAGGGTCTTTTATGGCCTTAAATCCTGTAAATACTATTATAGTCCCTGAAATCATTAACTCTGTTTTTAGGACCCTAGCCCATGTGGTTACCAACCCTAAATGGCTATTACAATGGACAGTGGTCAGAACATACCAGGATAGGACACTGCTATGCCAAGTCTCTTTTGTTAGCACCAGCCTATTCAATGCAGTTGTGTTACCCTGTTGGGCATAACTATATAGAAAGCAATTACTATCAATGACTGGATAATAGTGACTTATCTAGTAATGTAACATAATGTTTATAATAGTGGCTTGATTTAGTAATGGTTATTTGCGTCTAATAGGCCCTGTGGTCATTGTGTAATATTTGAGATATTTGTTTTTGTTCAGAATATGTTTTGTGATTTTGATTAATTTCAAATTACTAGTTGAAAGGGCATCAATATTTTTATGTGGCTGCCATCTTTGTATTAGGAGGACATGACACTTTCTATTTGGTATTTCTCATGGCCAATTTACTATTTATGACTGAAATCCAAAGTTTGAGCACCAAGAGCACCCACAAACTTAAAGGAAAAAAGAGGCTTCATTGAGAATATACCCAGTCTCTATTCCAAACTGCATTGCGCCCTTCATCAGGGACAGAAGCCTTTATAGGGTCACACTTGTTATTTCTATAACCAAAGTAAGAGGGTCTCAGATGTAGACTGGTTGCTCCTATGTCATATTAGACAGACGAGAACCTCATTTCAGGAGCATTCATAGCTATGTAACAATCCCAACTAATGAAAGCTAATAATGGTACTCACTTTGATTTTTTGAACCAAAATCTGTGCAAAGAGACAATTAATAAGAATTAAAAACTGTTTTGTTAGCACCAACCTATTCACTGCAGTGGTATTACCCTGCTGGGCATAACTGTATAGAAAGCAATTACTATTAATGACTGGATAGAAGTGACTTATCTAGTAATATAACATAATCTTTATAATAGTGATTTGAATTAGTAACAGTCCCAACAAATGAAAGCTATTAATGGTACTCACTTTGATTTTTTGAACCAAAATCTGCGCAAAGAAAAATGTAATAAGAATTAAAATCTAGAGAAGAGCAGCCTTTGTTTTGACATGGTGTATGGAGAGCAGGTTCCCCTTTGTGTGAGTGTGCACAGATAGTGTGTGCAGTCTATAGATTTTATAGTGAGGGAGGAGCCTATGTATAGGTATGTATAAAGGGAGGAGTCTCTAAGGTTATACAGAAGTGGATGGACCTCTGTGTGTGATTGGGTATGAAAGAAATGATCTCTGTATAACTAACATGAGAGACTTTCAGTGAAGCAGTATGTCTATATAGCAAGATTGTAAGGGATTTCAGAGAACGTACAAGTGAGAGATTAAGTGGCTGCAGACTCATAACGTGCACATTTCTATTGAGTAGTGGGCTCAAGAGAGGGTGCAATCATAGTGAGGGAGTATGTGACCCTAAGAAGACACTAAGCCACATTCAATTTGAAGCCCGCAACTCGATCGCATACGGCTAATTGTCTGTGGGCTAGTTGCAGGCTCCCGTTCATCTCCGATTATGATGCTATTCGATTACTCAAGCCCGCAAGTTACTGTCCCAAAGCCGAAACCATAAACCATGCACTGGTTCGTGGCAGTTCAGTGCGTGAACATGATCAATTAAGCAAGCCTGTAACCTCCCATTTAGAATCAGCCAATAGAAAATTAGACTGTCATTATTACGGCAGTAAAACATGGAGGTTACAGAACTATGAAAATGAATAGCAATACTGTTCTAGTCCATCTGGGGGCCTGATTTGTATTAACTCATTGATACCCGAAATAAAACATAAAAATAAATGTTATTGTACTTCTGATTTGCGGGCTTGAGACTGTTGGGCAAGTAATTCAAATGTCTTTCATCACTTTCTCCGTTACAGTGCAATATTAATATTTTCTTTACATTTACAGTGCTACGAATAGGTGTTTAACCCCCTTGCGTGTCCTCTCTAGCACTCGTGGGATTTTCTCCTTCATTTGCCATTTATGGGTGTGAAAATATTTTGGGAAATTGATCAATTGAATAGCGATTTAAGATTTTAGCCATTGTAACTCTTCCAAAATTGAAAGAGGCTGTAAGTTACGGGCTTAACCATCACCATTTTTCAGGCCTGTAACTTGGAAGCTGTTCGGAGCCCGCAAAAAGACACCAATTGAATAGCAAATTAGCTTGTGACCTAACTTATGGGCTCCCGGATCGCCTGAAAGCTCAATTGAATATGGCCCACTGTGTTTAAATGATGGAGGAATAAGTGCTGTGTGTATATAATGACTATGGGCCTCATTCTATTAGCGGCCGCAGCCGTTGCGGGGCCGCAAGGACCGGCCGCAAGCTATTCGGCTATTCTATTCCCTTACTGCCGGGGACTCCGGCAGGCTTGCGGCCGGTGCCTTGCTATCTCTTGTGGCCGCTCGCGCCAGAGGAAAGCCTTTGATCTAAAACGGCCGCAAGAGTTTCGGCCGTAAGAAATTCCTATTTGCAATTCAATAGCTCCGGGAACCCTCTCTGCAAGGCTAAAAACTAACCGCAGCTTACTTGCAGGAAAGAGGTCTCGCTAGCACCAATTAAGCACATAAAATAGCTCAAATAAAGCCATCCTGCACTTTGAGAAGACTATAAAGGGATTTTAGGTGTTAGAAAAAATAGCACATAATTATCCTATACTCAAATCCGTAAAATATTTTATTTTTAATTTCCGTAAAATATCCATGTAAAAAGTCCAGAGTGCTTGGAGCAATTCAGACCCGCCCACGCCGCAGCCGGAAAATAAACAGTTAATTTGAACTCGGGTTTGGGCTGATGTGCAAGCTTGAGAGTGGGTTTCTTTTAATCCTCATGTCCCCCAATATGATCCCTAGCATTTACAGAGCTGTACAGTGCAGGCTTGAATTTATTTTTGCGTTTTTAGATTTCTGAGATTACGGCCGGTTCCAAGATATGCGGCCGTCCGTAAGATGAGATCCTTGCGGGCCGTATAATAGAATCGCGAGTTAACAGAACCCCCGCAAGGAATCACAGCCTTACGGACGATTTACGGCCGATAATAGAATGAGGCCCCAAGTGTGGATACTCCTGCAGTGTGTGATATGATGTTGTTTAGGGGCAATATTTTAACACTTTGGTATAGTATTTATTGCTATGTGACGAGAGGGGCAGTAAGTACAGGACATGATATCTGCATTTAACTTGATGTTTTATTCACAAATTTAAATATTTCTGTTTTACTTACCCAGCAGATTTCTTTTTTCTATTAGAATTGTTTGCTGAAGAATAAATTAGGTAAAATTACAGATAAGCCGCAATATCAGCCTCCCACCCACATGTAAACTAAAAAAACATTAGGTGCCTTTTGCTCCTACATGTGATCTACTAATAAACCCATTAAACATCACTGTCTTTTGTAAGGTGCCTTACACTGAACATATAAAGGCATGTTTTCCTACACTCTGCCACAAAACCTCTGCAGCAAACTGAGATGAAATTGGCTCCATACTCTGCCACCATTTATAAACAATGTGAGGAAATCTAGCCTAAAGACATTGGGTATCCCAGCTATTTTCAGTGCAATGTTTCTCACAAAAGAGCGTTTTAATGCCAATATATTGATACGCAATAGTTTTCTAAGCTGAGTTCATAAATGACAGTATGATGTTATTATGATATATTTACGCCCTTATTAAATTGCGATTCAGTAAATTTAAAAGTACTCTATTTAAGCACACAGCATATTTTACAGAAGTTTTTAGTTAATGCAAGGTCTTCACTAACTAAAAACTTCTGTAAATAAAATATGCTGTGTGCTTAAATGGAGCCCTTTTAAATTTACCGAATCGCAATTTAATAAGGCTGTTAGTATTTTGCTGTCACTTTTGGATATAACCAGGACATATCCCACACCTCGTACACACTTACTATTTTGATGTCCAGTTAATTGATCAATCTAAAAATGAACAACAATTAATAAACAGCATTTATATTTCATGGCTCTCAACATATTCAGATTAATTCTCATGAAAGCTCAGACTATCTATCCAATGTACATGAAATCTAAAGCCTGGCTCATAACAGTGGCTGCTCAAGTAATTTCCCAGATGCCTCAGGGCCAGATTAGTTTACTCTCATGTATATACAGTAAGTGCTTGTTTATGGCCAAATTTTAAAAAACAGTTTATTCATTGATTTATCCAAACAATGCAATATAAAAACAAAATTAAATAATATTACAACTAATAAAACTTTTAAATCCCCTCTTTCATGGCTGGATTATAGATCAGACATTCTGAATCCCAACTGGACTCTTCCTTAATTTCTCGGTGCTAGATTTTTGCACTGTCCGTCTGGTCTGACCTTCTTTTACAATTATTTACATAGGGAGCACTGAAGCTGCATATGGAATAAGATAAACGGATGCCATTTATTGATAGTAACTCTATTATGTGTATTAGGACATACTGTTAGAGACTTACAGCCGTATTACATTCAAAGCCTGCAGCGCATCAACACACCCGCAAAGGCTGCGGGCTTGAAATTCGACTGCATTACAGAGCTATTAAATTCAACCAAGCCGTGAGTTACGGGCCGGAGATGCAAGCCTGTAAACCACTGTTGCCACGTTTGATGTGCGGATGTGAACATAATCAATTAGTCAAACACGTAGTTACAGGTTTAGACAGAGCCAATGGCAAAAGAGATCGTCATCATTACATCACTGAAAAATGGAGGTTAGATTTCAAAACCTTACGGGTTTCAACTACGAGTTTCGATCTGACCCACATTCCAGAAATAATGCAATATTGATAAATCAGTAAATATGATATTCTAGTCCATGCGAGTTCCATTATATGTATTAACCCATTGATTGCCGGGATCGATATAACACGGAAATTAAACATAACATAAATTAGTTTTTATTGCAGATGTACGGGCTGCAGAATGTTGTGCTGTTATTTTTAATACCTAACATAGTTACATAGTCACATAGTAATTAAGGTTGTAAAAAGACATTCAGTCCATCAAGTTCAACCTTTTAAGATCTCCTCTGATCTGCAATATTAATGAATTAGTTGTGAATTAATTATTAATCAATTATTTAATTATTTATTTTTAATTTAATATATTTTTTTAACTTATTAATTAATCCAGAGGAAGGCAAACAGAAAAAAAAACCAAGTGAAACTTAGCCAATCGTCTCAAAGGGAAACAAATAATAATTCCTTCCTGACCCCAGATACTGGCGATTTCTCCCTGGATCAATACTCTCTCTAATTATCCAGGATAACCCTGAATTCCCTTTTTAATTAGAAATAAATCTAGTCCCCTTTTAAAGTTATCTATCGAATCCGCTGTCACCACCTCCTCTGGTAGAGAATTCCACAGATTAACCACCCTTACTGTGAAGAACCCTTTTCTTTCTTTTAGGTGGAATCTTTTTACTTCTAACCTCAAAGGATGTCCTCTTGTCAGTTTTAAAGCTCTTGGCACAAAAAGCTCCCTTGACAAATCTTTATACTGACCCTGGATGTATTTATATAAGGTAATCATATCCCCTCTTAGAAGCCTTTTTTCTAGAGAAAATAAGTTTAACTTGGTTAGTTTTTCTTCATAACTTAGCCCCTCCATTCCCCTTATTAGTTTTGTTGCTTCCCTTGCTTCTATTCCCTTCTTAATACATGCTAATATTGTGTTTGCCTTTGCAGCTGCTGCTTGGCATTGAGCACTGTTACCTAGTTGGTTGTCCAAAAGCACTCCCAAATCCCTTTCAATATCTGATACACCTAGATTTGCTCCATAAAGATTATAAATTGCATGGCTATTTTTCCTTCCCAGATGCATAACTTTACATTTATTCGTATTAAATCTTATCTGCCATTTAGTTGCCCAATCCTCAATTTTATGTAAATTCCTTTGGAAGGAAAGCACTTCATTATCTAATTTAATTACCTTGCACAACTTCGTGTCATCAGCAAAAATGGAGACATTTTCCCTTTAATTATAAGTACAGTAGTATGTTGATATTTGCATTTACAGTGCTACGGATAGGACTTTACCCCCCTTGCGGGTCCTGGTACCTGTTTGCTTTTTGGCTACATTTGTGGGTTACGGGGTTGAACACCGGTGGATTTGTTGCAATTTAATAGGAATTTTCAAACGTAACAGTCACAGGCTTGACAGATCAATGGATTTACGGCCACAGAGTTAAAATTTCGACACCCCATATGGTTTTTTCTCCCTTAACCCACAAGTCATTAGCGCGTTGCTTTACGGGGCCAATTTAATAGCCCTAAGTCTTGCGTGCTACGTTACAGGCTACGGTTTTACACGTTGATGGAATTTAATAGGATTGCTAATATCTTATATATAAAATGAAGACATAAATAAGTCTCATGTTTCTCATATTTTCATATTTCACATATAATTCAGGATTTATAAGTAATATCACAGAAGTAAATACTTATTACACTAGTTATACATTCATGGATACATTCACAGTAAAAAATATGTTTCAAAATCACTCTTCTCTCAAACATTTTAGATGTTAAGTATCAATAGCCATTGGCTTTAGACAATTTGATAACAAACACTCAGTAGCATATCTCTGTGTCCCTAGAGTCTGACGTGATACTAAAATGTATATGGAAGCTTCTCTGCTTTAAACTTTCTCTAATCTAATACATCCTGCTTATATCAGAAACACCCGTTACATTCAATTATTCTATATACATACAGATGTATCTACACAGGCAGCTTGTGCCTACCAATGGAAGCTCTGCATCTGGGAACATTTTTAAGCCAACAACAGCACAATGCAGAAATCCACATAGCAATGTCTGAGCTCCTTCTTTTTCCTTGTGAAGTTTAATAATGATGACGCATTTGCTGCACAAACCCACTTTTCAGACATTGAAACAATGTTATAGTTGCCTTTAATTGCCCAAATCACATTATGAATTTTATGCTAATTTAGATTTTTTAGGGGCATTCCTTCTCAAAATCAAGTCTCAGAAAACTGATGACATTTATGAAAACCTGGGTATTAATGTTTCTTTGGGTATTTTGTATGTTAAAAATGTTTTTATTTACTACTGATTCTACTCTATCTGATGCTTTCATAATCCATGAAATTTAAATATGCCTTTAACATCTAACATAATTTAACATCTAACATAACATAATTAGTAACATAATTGTTACTAAAAATATATGCATGAATTTATAACTAGTCCAATAACTATTCACTGGAGCACTTTGACAACTTAATATAACTAGTGCAATAAGTAATAACTGGTGAACTCTGTTACAACTTTACTAACTAATTACTGTGAAATTAGGATTTTAAAACCTTTACCACACAGTAAGAGAGACAAGTCAGATTTGAGATAAATTATGAATACTCACCACTGTTTCACTTTCATCATTATTTTTTCTGAAAATAATATAAATAGAATATTTTATACCTCATCTAAATAAAAGGCAAACAGGTTGCTTCCTGTGAGAGATACAATTATTTAAGTGTGATATATTTATACTGTGTACATTTTTGGAGCATGATAAATTATCAGATTTTCAATTTGCAAGAACATTTGGGCTATGGAAAGCTACCGGATTTATCTATGATGAATTTATTAGTTGCCTACGATATCCAACTTGAACCAAAAACATTCAAACACAGGTCGCTGATAAATAAAAGAGAGTCAAACTAATAAATGGAAGAGAGTGAAGGTGAGGATAAAAAGAAGCTAAACATCAGAATGATACAGTAGAAAAGTATAAAATGTATAAAGAGAAAAAAATAAAAAAGACAAGATAAGATCTCCCAACATTCTTTTTTGGTCCTTGGTAAGACTCCCCTGAACCCCACAAGCGAGGGTCTTTTATGGCCTTAAATCATACTGTTATAGCCCCTGAAATTATTAACTCTGTTTTTGGGACCCTAGCCCATGTGGTTACCAACTCAAAGGGCTATTACACTGGACAGTGTTCAGTAAATACCAGGATAGGACACTGCTATGCCAAGTCTCTTTTGTTAGCACCAACCTATTCACTGCAGTGGTATTACCCTGTTTGGCATAACTATATAGAAAGCAATCACTATCAATGACTGGATAATAGTGACTTATCTAGCAATGTAACATAATGTTTATAATAGTGACTTGACTTAGTAATGGTTATTTGCGTCTTACAGGCTCTTGGTAATTGTGTAATATTTAAGATATTCATTTTGTCTTTAGATTATGTTCTGTGATAGTGATTAATTTCAAATTACTGGTTGAAGGGTCATCAATATTTTTATGTGGCTGTCATCTTTGTATAAGGAGGACATGACACTTTCTTTTTGGTATTACTACAAGGACATCCTACCATATTTTCATTTAGCTGCCACCGTTATATCAGGAGGACATGACACTTTCTATTTGGTATTACTCAAGGGCAATTGACTATTTATGACTGAAAAAGAGGGTCTCAGATGTAGACTGGGAGAGAGAGAGAGAGAGAGAGAGAGAGAGAGAGAGAGAGAGGAGAGAGAGAGAGAGACTCATTCAGTAGCATTCACAGCTGTGTAACAATCCCAACTAATGATAGCTAATATTGGTACTCACTTTGATTTTTTGAACCAAAATCTGTGCAAAGAAAAAAATAATAAGAATTAAAATCTAGAGAAGAGCAGCCTTTGTTTTGACATGGTGTATGGAGAGCATGTTCCCCTTTGTGTGAGTGTGCACAGATGGTGTATGCAGTCTATAGATTTTATAGAGAGGGTGGAGCCTATGTATAGGTATGTATAAAGGGAGGAGTCTCTAAGGTTATACAGAAGTGGATGGACCTCTGTGTGTGATTGGGTATGAAAGAAATGGTCTCTGTATAACAGAAGAGACTTTCAGTGAAGCAGTATGTCTATATAGCAAGTTAATAAGGGATTTCAGAGAATGTACAAGTGAGCGAGTAAGTGACTGCAGACTCATAACGTGTACATTTCTATGGAGTAGTGGGCTTAAGAGAGTGTGTGATCATAGTGAGGGAGTATGTGACCCCAAGAAGACACTATGTTTAAATGATGGAGGAATAAGTGCTGTGTGTATATAACAACTATGTGGATACTCAGGCAGTGTGTGATATGATACTGTTTAGGGGCAATATTTTTAACACTTTGGTATAGTATTTATTGCTATGTGATGAGAGAGGCAGTAAGTACAGGACATGGTATCTGCATTTAACTTGATGTTTTATTCACAAATTTAAATAATTCTGTTTTACTTACCCAGCAGATTTCTTTTTTTTATTGGAATCGTTTGCTGAAGATCAAATTAGGTACAATTACAGAAAAGCCACAATATCAGCCTCCCACCCAAATGTAAACTAACAATATATTAGGTGCCATTAGCTCCTACATGTGACCTACCAATAAACCCATTAAACATCACTGTCTTTTGTATGTCTTTATATATGTAATCATGTTTCCCTACACTCTGCCACAAAACATTTGCAGCACTCTGCCACCATTTATAAATAATGTGAGGAAATCTAGCTTAAAGACATTGGGCATCCCAACTATTTTCAGTGCAAGGTTTCTCACAAAAGAGCTGCTTTTTTAATACCAATGTATTGATAAGCAATAGTTTTCTAAGCTGAGTTCATAAATATGATATTTTTTTGATATATTTTGTATTTTACTGTCACTTTTGGCTATAACAAGGACATATCCCACACCTCTCACACACTCTTTTGATCTTTGGTTAATTGATCCATCTAAAAATGAACAGCAATTAATTAAGTAGCAATATGTATATTTTATGATTATCAACACAGATTAATTCTCATTATAGCTCAAACTATCTATCCAATGTACATGAAGTGCAAACCCTGGCTCATATGTGTGGCTGCTCAGGTAATTTCCGAGATACCTCAGGGCCAGATTAGTTTGGTCTCATGTATATAATTGCTTGTTTAGGGAAACATTTTATAAAACAGTTTATTCATTGATTTATCCAAAGAACATAATCTTAAAACAAATTAAAATAATATTAAAACTTTTAAAACCTCTCTTTCATTTCTGGATTAGAGATCAGATATTATGAATCTCAACTGGATTCTTCCTAATTTCTCGGTACTAGATTTTTGCTCTCTTAGTCTGGTCTGACCTTCTTTTTTAATTATTTACATAGGGAGCACTGAAGCTGCATATGGTATAAGATAAACAGATGCCACAGATAAAGAGAGACAAGTCAGTTGTGGAGTATGTCATGTACCATCCAGGCCCGATAGAGACCCCTTCAGCATGGGGATGTGTATAGGGAGCAGAGGGGAGCCTTACACTGCTGTCTCAAACTGCTCAGAGGCAGCACGTAGAGGTTTTAGGATCCCTTGCGGGAACTTTTTGTGCCCGTAGGGATTCTTCAGAGGTGCAAGAATCGCTCGTAGATTTATGGCTGCGTGTGACTACGTAGCTCTCTCAGAGCCTAGTCTCGGCCATTTTTCATAGTCATATCGTAAAGCAGGCTGCAAGAGATTCGGTCCTCGCAAACAGCAAAAACCTGCCTTTTGCGAGCACCGAGAGAACTACGAGGGAAATTTTAATAAGGCCCTATGTATGTAAAGCAATGCATATGCCACACTACTGATCAGATCTGTGTATTTTGTACATTATGTATATACAGCAATGCATATGTCACACTACTTACCAGATCACATATAAATATTGAAGTAATCATTCTCACGATAATTCTGAAAATAACACAAAGAACAATCCAACCCAGAGAGAATAATAAATAGGGTACATGACATGTATTAGAGAAGTATTTATAGCCTATGTTTTTAAAGTATAAAGTAGTTTTCCACCATAACTGTGTGTGTATGTATATGTATATATATATATATATATATATATATATATATATGTGTGTGTATGGTAAATAAATAGTACATCTGTGTTCACATTTGAATGTCTAAAACAAGTTAAAGAACTTGCTTCCAGCGCAAGAAAAAAAAAACAGTTATTACACTGCATTCTCAGAATTCGGAGCTGGAAGCAGGTTTTTTTTAACTTATTTTAGACATTCAAATGTGAACACAGATGTACTATTTATTTACAGTACTACTGTATGGTGGATAGCTTCTATCGCTCTTTTGCCCACCATATTATATATATATATATATATATATATATATATATATATATATATTTATATATATATACTAATTTAGTAATTATTAATCTATATATATAGTATATAGTTAAGAGTAATTTGATACCTTTTGTATTGAACAAACGTCTTATTCATAATGATGAGCTTTCTAGAGGTTCATCCTCTCTTTATCATGTCTCAAGCAATACTAACATGAGATGGAACCCTCAGTTTGAATAATAACAGCAGATGCAGATAGAGTGGAGACAGCATCTGACATCAGGTAAATACATATCCACTCTATCTACATCTTCAGCAAGTGGGGGGCAGAGCTGATGCTGAGGAGGTCCAGGGGATATATATATATATATATATATGTGGGTGGGCATAATTTATTAGTTTACTTATCCCCAAGATTCAACCAAGGGAAGTTAACGTGTTATTGAGATGAGTTGAGAACTCGCCATATTGCATCCACTATCCAGTGGCAGTAATTAGTTATCTCATCTTTAATAGTGGGATGGGTAAAGACACAAAATGTAGAATTCACAAAAATGTGACAATAATGCAGAGGACAAGGAATCAACATTCTTCTAAATAACAGCTAGTAACAAGTTAATTAGGTGAAAATGTATGGATACATAGAATAGCATTGTTGTGTCCCTGCCACATCTACAAGATGGATGTTCAATGTATATTCTACTTTTGTAGACAGATGAACTGTTGAAAATAACCTTAAATATAGCCTTGTATCTACATGTTATCATATCAATCTATTTGTCTCTAAGATTTCCCCAATTTGTTTCAATGAATTAATATATACGAGAGGAAGACATATTACTCACCTATTCCTAGAATGATCACAGAGGCAATGAACCTGGAACAGTGATGCTTTCAGCAGCCAATCAGTAACACACAATGTCACAATGCCTATTATTACATCACTGGACCAATGGCCAGAACATCAGACTATCAGCAGTTGTGAGATCACATATATATATATAGGCCCCTTCCACTCCACTAATCTAGCTCTGCACATAATACACTGTGTATCACACAAACTTATCCTGGGCACTTTGAAATAACTGCAGTTTTACAAAGCATTTTTTTGTTTATGCCTATTCAATAACATTGTTTAAAACATTTGAAATGTATCAATAATATTCTCTCTTTGTATGTAGCTGTGTACATATGTCTATGCACCTTTAATATATACTGCTTTAAAAGTAGTAATAATTAATTGTCCATTTATTTTAAGATATACATCTCATATATAAAGAACACCTGGAGATGTTGCCACAGGAGTTTTCCTGGAGTTATTCAAGATTATCAATATATTACAACAGGCCAAATATTAGGGGGGGTCCTAGCATGATAAGTTAACCATGGGGTCAAGCTAAAAGTTAACCCCCTACCACTGAGGACTTTAAAGGACCTCTATGGCAGCTAAAAATTAAATCCACCACAATGGACCACAATGGTGGGTAAAATTACATGTTAATTTGTTAACATTTTTTTTCGTTCTTTTCCTTTTATTGTTTTTGTTGCTATATTTTATTATTTAAAAGCTAAGAGTTTTGATACTTTAGAATGGTCCTATCTCAAAGCAGTGTTAACAAAATTTGGTTTCACTGGGAAATTTATGAAGTTGATCGAGACATATTATAAATCTCCAATGGTCATTCTAAAACTCTGAGGAGATTCACCAGCCCAAATTGAGATCTAAAGGGCTACTAGACAGGGATGTCCCCTCTCAGCATTCATATTTGCCATGACCATCAATAAATCCCAAGGACAAACTTTTAAGTCTGTTGGTATTTTTTTAAAAGAACCAGTTTTTGCACATGGACAACTCTATGTTGCTTTTTCAAGGTGCACCAATCCAAAGGTAATTAAAGTGCATGTTGAAGAAAACCAAAGTCAGGGTCATTTATTGGAAGATGGATGCGTTTATACAAAAAACATTGTTTACTATGAGGTGCTGTAAATATAGAGGACAGTGGTTTCACGACAACATTTTATGGTACTCGATCTGATTTCAGAAAACCACTATTTCAATAAGAAACACTATAGAATGGCAAAAAAAAAACCACATAGAGAACAGTGGTTTTACTTCCAGTACAAAATGTAAGTACTCTGCTACTCTTTAAATAGGGGACCACTATTTCACTTAGGAAACTCTATGTGCCATTTGCACAAAGTACAACCAGAACACAAAAAAAAGAAACTACAAGAAAAACAGCAGTAAAACATCCTTAAACAGATTGGAATGTGTTAAAAGTTACCTTTTCAAATGATTGGCCCCACAAAACATGTGACATTTATTGACTTGCAAGGGTTAAATGTTATTGTTTTATGTTACTATTTCACATGTTAACAGTGCATTTTCAAAGTTTGGGAAAGTTATTTCAATATATATGTGATATAGTCAAAGATGTATATTACTACAAGTTTCAGTTTAAATGGGGTTTTTTATTGTTTGCCTTCCTCTGGATTCAATGTCAATTTAGTTTAACAAGAGTTTAACAAAAATGTTATCAATGTTACAAAGCATGTTACATAGTTACATAGTTACATAGTATTTAAGGTTAAAAAAAGACTTTCAGTTCATCAAGTTCAACCTTTTAAGATCTCCTCTGATCTGCAATATGCGGATTAACTATTAATTCATTAGTTGTTAATTAATTATTAATCAATTATTTAATGTTTTTTTATTTTTTTATTTATTATTAATTAGTCCAGAGGAAGGCAAATAGAAAAAAAAAAAAAAAACACCAGCGAGACTTAGCCAATTGTCTCAAAGGAAATGTAAAACATTTGGATCAATACTGTCTCTCTAATTATCCATGATAACCCTGAATTCCCTTTTTAATTAGAAATAAATCTAGTCCCCTTTTAAAGTTATCTATCGAATCCGCTGTCACCACCTCCTCTGGTAGAGAATTCCACAGATTAACCACCCTTACTGTGAAGAACCCTTTTCTTTCTTTGAGGTGGAATCTTTTTACTTCTAATCTCAAGGGATGTCCTCTTGTCAGTTGAAAACCTCTTGGCACAAAAAGCTCCCCTGACAAATCTTTATACTGACCCTGGATGTATTTATATAAGGTAATCATATCTCCTCTTAGACGCCTTTTTTCTAGAGAAAATAAGTTTAATTTGGTCAGTCTTTCTTCATAACTTAGCCCCTCCATTCCCCTTATTAGTTTTGTTGCCCTTCTCTGTACCTTTTCCAGCTCTAAAATGTCCTTTTTATGAAGTGGTGCCCAAAATTGTACTCCATATTCCAAATGAGGGCGTACTAGAGATTTGTATAGTGACAGAATTATATTTGCTTCCTTGGCTTCTATACCCTTCTTAATACATGCTAATATTTTATTTGCCTTTGCAGCTGCTGCTTGGCTTTGAGCACTGTTACCTAGGTGGTTGTCCACAAGCACTCCCAAATCCGTTTCAATATCTGATACACCTAGATTTGCTCCATTAAGATTATAAATTGCATGGCTATTTTTCCTTCCCAGATGCATAACCTTACATTTGTTCGTATTAAATCTCATCTGCCATTTAGATGCCCATTCCTCAATTTTATGTAAATCCCCTTGGAGGGAAAGCACATCATTATCTGATTTAATTACCTTGCACAACTTTAATACTGAACCCTGAGGAACCCCACTTACCACATTAGTCCAATCGGAGTATGTTCCATTTACAACAACCCTTTGCTTCCTGTCTTTTAGCCAGCTCTCAATCCATGAGCAGATATTTACTGCAATTCCTGTATCCCTTAGTTTGCCCAATAGTCTCCCATGTGGCACTGTATCAAAAGCCTTTGCAAAATCCAAAAAGACTACATCCACTGAGTTGCCTTGATCCAGGTTCCTACTAACCTCCTCATAGAAACTAATTAGATTTGTTTGACATGACCTATCCCTCATAAATCCATGTTGACTCCTACTTATAATCCTGTTCAAATAGACATATTCTTGTATATTATCCCTTATTAACCCTTCTAAAAGCTTCACCACTACAGAAGTGAGGCTCACTGGTCTATAATTCCCCGGATTTGCTCCCTTTTTAAATATAGGTATCACATCAGCTTTTCTCCAGTCATCTGGTAGAGACCCTGTGTTGAGTGAATCTTGAAAAATTAAATATAATGGTTTGGCTATTACAGAACCCAGTTCCCTTAGTACCCTTGGATGTATTCCATCAGGACCCGGGGCTTTATTAACATTTATTTTTTCCAACCTCTTTTGGATTACTTCCTGTGTTAACCAATTATTTGGCAAAGGTAGTGTAGCCCCATTATGTTGTAGTGTCCTAACCACTTGTACCTCCCTTGTGTATACCGAAGAAAATAACCTTTTTAGCTCATCTGCCTTTTCCTGGTCACTAATTTTCAGACAGCCTGTTTCACATTCTAATGTTCCTATAGCTTCCTTCTTCGCCTTCTTCCCATTAATATACTTAAAAAATATTTTAGGGTTAGTCTTACTCTCTTTTGCAATACATTTTTCATTTTCTTTTTTAGCCAGTCTAATCGCGCTTTTGCAAGCCTTATTGATTTCCTTGTATTCCCGTAAAGCAGTCTCTGTCCCCTCTTGTTTGTATAATTTAAATGCCTGTTTTTTACTACGTATCTTGATCTTTAAATCATTGTTAAGCCACATGGGTTGTGATTTACTCCTTTTACTTTTATTCCCACACGGTATATGCTGATGTATATGTATATTTAGTAAGGATTTAAATGTTGTCCATTTATGTTCAGTGTTTTTACCTATCAGTTCTCTGTCCCAGTCTATACTTTGTATTGCTGCCCTTAGACCGTTAAAATCTGCCCTTTTAAAATTAAGAGTTTTTGTTGGCCCCTTAAAATGTTTTTTTTTTAATTCAATCTCAAATGAGACTGTGTTGTGATCACTGTTTCCCAAAGGTTGCCCTATTTCAACATTTGATACTATATCAATATTATTTGTGATGAGTAAATCTAAGATAGCTTCATTTCTAGTAGGCTCCTGTATAACCTGGGCCAGATAATGATCCCTGAGTGTACTCAAGAACCTGCTTCCCCTAGCTGAACTGCTGGTCTCATTTATCCAGTTTATTTCAGGGTAATTAAAATCTCCCATTATTAGAACTTGCCCGTGCTTAGCTGCATTTCCAATCTGTAACAATAATTGTATTTCCTGACTTTCAGCTATATTTGGGGGTTTATAGCATACTCCTACTAATATTCTTTTGGAATTTGCTGCTCCGCTATTTAACTCTACCCACAAACATTCAACTTTATCACTAGGTCCACCATAAATAACTTCTCTGACTATAGCCTTAAATTCAGGCTTAACATACAGACAAATCCCTCCTCCTCGTTTACCATTGCCTCTATCTTTCCTAAACAGGTTATAATTATCCAGATTAACAGTCCAGTCATGAGATTCATCCCACCACGTTTCAGTAATGCCTATTAAATCCCATTTTTCATTAATTGCTAATAATTCTAACTCTCCCATTTTTCCTGGCATTAGCAAGCATACACCTTATGTTATGAGTCTGTAGTTCTGAAGTGCCTGCCACTGTACTTGAATTACTTAGTACTACCTCCCTATTGACTATACTACCCCTCCCCCATCTCCTCCCCTATGAGTTGTTAATTCATCCCTTATACCCGCTACACTTTCTACCCCATTACTTATATCTAGTCCCTCCCCCCCACCTACTAGTTTAAAAACTCCTTCAGCCTTTTTACCATCCCTTCCCCTAGTACAAAAGCTTCTTCGTCATTAAGGTGCAATCCATCCCTACTGTAGAGATTGTACCGAAGTGAGAAGTCAGCCCAGTGCTCTAAAAAGCCAAACCCCTCCTTAGTGCACCACATCTTTAGCCACGCATTAACCTCCCTAATCTCCTTCTGCCTCCCTGGGCTAGCACGTGGCACTGGTAGTATCTCAGAAAATACTACATTGGAGGTCCTTGCCTTCAGCTTATTACCTAGTTCTCTAAAATCATTCTTTAGGACACTCCATCTTCCACTAACTTTGTCATTTGTACCAATATGTACCAAGACCGCCGGTTCATTTCCAGCCCCTCCCAATAATTTGTCTACCCGATCCACAACATGACGAATCCGAGCACCCGGGAGACAGCAAACTGTTCGATTGCTGGGATCTGGGTGACAAATCACCCTGTCTACCTTCCTAATAATAGAGTCCCCTACAACCAAAACCTGTCTGTTGTTCTGCCTATTCTGCCCTCCCTCTCCTCCAGTAGAGCTGTTCGCCCGGCTGTTAGAGGGAACAGTTCTATCTGAAATTGCCATTCCTGAATGGACATCCCCAACAGTTTCACTCAATCTGGCAAATCTGTTGGTGTTTGCCAACTCAGAACTGGCCTGCCTCCTCCTGTTCCCCCTGCTTCCCCTTGTAACTGTAACCCAGCTACCTCCCTGGACATCCTCAGTAGCCCCAGCTCCACCCTCCATGCTAGGCCCAGCTAAACTGTGCTCAGTTAGCACCAACCCCCTTTCCAGTGGAGCAATATCACTAAGTGCTGCAATTCTCCTCTCCTGATCTCCAATTTGAGCTTCCAGAGAGGCAACATGCTCACACCTCTCACAGAGGTATGGACCCTGGATCATCTTTTCCAGTATTGCATACATATGACAGGATGTACACTGAATAAGGTTGCCACTGGACTGACTCATAATTATTATTATTGTCTACAAAATTTCAGTGGAAAAAATATAGAATATAAAATAATATATTTATATAAAGTTTTCCTCCTTTGCACTATAAATCTGCCCTCCCTTTTCTTTGAAGTCCCTCCTTTTATTTAAACTCCTAGGCTTGTAATGTAATTGTTAAAAATATTTAGTTACTTAAAGTTGACATAGTCCTCTGTTACTCATGGATAAATATCAATTAAAAAGTGTTAGTATTGTTAAAAAAAAGTTTAAAGATTGTTTAATATACAAGTTGCATGTTACAAACTTTTATGTTATACTTTACAATATGTATGCATGAAAACTTCAGACATTGTTATATTGTTTTTATATATATCACAATTAAAAGACATAAGATTGAAAAAAAAAAATAGACACATGTTGGTCAAATATAAGTTAAAAGTTAAAAAAATAAAAAATTCAATTAAAATTGTTGTATTTCTTTGTATCTAAAAAAAAGGTTACGAATGTCAGAGACTCATATTGTGTGGCAAACACTTTTCACAGCATTAACATTTTATTGACTGTCATTTTTTGACAGGCAAGTCACTAGTATATATATATATATATATATATATATATATACTGTATATCAATAATGAGTATTACAATATAATTTGATACCTTTTGTATTGGACAAACGTCTTATTTATAATGACAAGCTCTTTATCCTCTCTTTATCAAGTCTCAAGCAATACTAACATGAGATGGAACCCTCAGTTTGAATAAAAACAGCAAATGCAGAGAGAGTGGGGACAGCATCTGACATCAGGTAAATACATATCCACTCTATCTACATCTTCAGATAGACCCTTCACTATAGCAAGCGGGGGTCAGAGCTGATGCTGAGGATGGGCAGGGGATATATATATATATATATATATATGTGGGTGGTTATAATTTATTAGTATTCTTATCCCCAAGCTTCAAACAAGGGAAGTTAACGTGTTATTGAGATGAGTTAAGAACTCGCCATATTGCATCCACTATCCAGTGGCAAGTTATCTCATCTTTAATAGTGGGATGGTTAAAGACACAAAATGTAGAATTCACAAAAATGTGATAATAATGCAGAGGACAAGGAATCATCATTCTTCTAAATAACAGCTAGTTACAAGTTAATTAGGTGAAAATGTATGGATACATAGAATAGCATTGTTGTGTCCCTACCATATCTACAAGATGGATGTTCAATGTATATTCTACTTTTTTAGACAGATGTACTGTTGAAATTAACCTTAAATATAGCCTTTCATCTACCCTTTATCATAGGGGTCACCAAACTTGGTCCTGGAGGGCCGACCCAGGCCTGGATTTGTGGATATCCTTGCTGCAAACAGGTGAGTCAATCAGGATGGCTGAAGAAACAAGATTCTCACCTGTTTGCAGCAAGGATATCCACAAATCCAGGCCTGGGTCGGCCCTCCAGGACCGAGTTTGGTGACCCCTGCAAAGTTTATCATATCATTCCATGTATCTCTAAGATTTCCACAATTTGTTTTAATTAATGATATATAAGAGAGGAAGACACATTATCCACATATTTCTAGAATTATCACAGAGGCAATGAACCTGGAACAAGGTGATGCTTTCAGCAGCCAATCAGTGACACACAATGTCACAATGCCTATACATCACTGGACCAATGGCCAGAACATCAGACTATCAGCAGTTGTGAGATCACATATGCATAGGCCCCTTCCAGTCCACTAATCTAGCTCTGCACATAATATACTGTGTATCACACACAAATTATTAAACTTATCCTTGGCACTTCAAAATAACTGCCGTTTTACAAAGCATTTTTTTGTTTGTGCCTATTTAATAAAATAGTTTAAAACAGTTAAAAATGATCAATAATATTCTCTTTTTGTATGTAGTTATATAAATATGCCTATGCGCCTTTAATATATACCGCTTTAAAAGTAGCATCAATTAATTGTCCATTTATTTCAAGATATACATAATATATATAAAGAACTCCTGGAGATGTTGGAATTAATTCTGCCACAAGAGATCTCTTAGGAGTTTTTCCAGGAGTTATTCAAGATTATCAATATACTACAACAGGCCAAATATTAGGGGTGGGGGGTTCTAGCATGACAAGTTAAAGATGGGAGCCAATCTAAAAGTTAACCACCTACCACTGAAAACTTTAAAGGACCTCCATGGCAGCTAAAAATTAAATCAACCAAATGGGTCGCTAACGGACCCCAATGGTGGATAAAATTACCATGTTCATTTGTTAACATTTTTTTTCTTTATTTTCCTTTTATTATTTTTGTTGCTATATTTTATTTAAAAGTTAAGAGTTTTGATACTTTAGAATGATCCTATCTCAAAGCAGTGTTAACAAAATTTGGCTTCACTGGCAAATTTATGAATTTGAACAAGACATTATTAAACTCCAAAGGCCATTCTAAAACTCAGAGCAGATTTACCAGCCCAAATTGAGATCTAAAGGGGTACTAGACAGGGATGTCCCCTCTCAGCACTCATATTTGCCTTGGCCATCAAACCTTTGGCTTAATCTATAAGATCAAACTCAAATATACATGGAATTAACTTTAGCTTCCATCATTTTAAATGTTATCTGTTTGTAGGTGACATTCTATGCTCTCTTACAAGACCTGCCACCTTCAAGCCCTCTTTCAAACTCTTGAACCATTAGGCATTTACCAAAGACAGGGTGGGATGAATCTCATGACTGTTAATCTGGATGGTTATAACCTATTTAGGAAATATAGAGGCAATGGTAAAAGAGGAGGAGGGATTTGTCTGTATGTCAAGCCTGAATTAAAGCCTATAGTCAGAGAAGATATTTATGGTGGACCTAGTGATAACGTTGAATGTTTGTGGGTAGAGTTAAATAGCGGAGCAGCAAATTCCAAAAGAATATTAGTAGGAGTATGCTATAAACCCCCAAATATAGCTGAAAGTGAGGAAATACAATTATGGTTACAGATTGGAAATGCATCTAAGCATGGGCAAGTTCTAATAATGGGAGATTTTAATTACCCTGAAATAAACTGGATGAGACCAGCAGTTCAGCTAAGGGGAGCAGGTTCTTGAGTACACTCAGGGATCATTATCTGGCCCAGGTTTTACAAGAGCCTATTAGAAATGAGGCTATCTTGGATTTAGTAATGACAAATAATATTGATATAGTATCAAATGTTGAAATAGGGCAACCTTTGGGAAACAGTGATTACAACACAGTCTCATTTGAGATTGAATTAACAAAACTAAATTTTAAGGGGCTAACAAAAACTTTTAATTTTAAAATGGCAGATTTTAACAGTCTTAGGGCAGCGATACAAAGTATAGACTGGGACAGAGAACTGGCAGGTAAAAATACTAAACATTAATGGACAACATTTAAATCCGTACTAAATATACATACACATCGGCATATACCATGTGGGAATAAAAGTAAGAGGAGTAAATTACATCCAATGTGGCTTAACAATGATTTAAAGATCAAGCTACGGAGTAAAAGACAGGCATTTAAATTATACAAAAACGAGGGGACAGAGACTGCTTTACGGGAGTACAAGTAAATCAACAAGGCTTGCAAAAGGACTATCAGACTAGCTAAAAAAGAAAATGAAAAATTTGTTGCAAAAGCGAGTAAGACTAACCCTAAAATATTTTTTAAGTATATAAATGGGAAAAAGGCCAGGAAGGAAGTTATAGGAACATTAAAATGTGACACAGGCTGTGTAATAATTAGTGACCTGGAAAAGGCAGATGAGCTAAATAGGTTATTTTCTTGCATTGCACCATAATGGGGCTACACTACCTTCACCAAATAACTGGTTAACGCAGGAAGAAATCCAAAAGAGGTTGGAAAAAATAAATGTCAATAAAGCCCCGGTTCCTGATGGAATACATCCAAGGGTACTGAGGGAACTAGGTAATAGCCAAACCATTATATCTAATTTTACAAGATTCACTCAACACTGGGTCACTACCAGATGACTGGAGAAAAGCGTAGGTGATACCTATATTTAAGAAGGGGGCAAGAGCAAACCTGGGGAATTATAGACCTGTACGCCTCACTTCTGTAGTGGGAAAACTTTCAGAAGGGTTAATAAGGGATAATATACAAGAGTATGTCTATTCAAACAGCATTATAAGTATGCGCCAACATGGATTTATGAGGGATTGGTCGTATCAAACAAACCTAATTAGTTTCTATAAGAAAGTTAGTAGGAACCTGGATCAGGGCAACTCAGTAGATGTAGTCTTTTTAGATTTTGCAAAAGCTTTTGATACAGTGCCACATGGGAGACTATTGGGCAAACTAGGGGATACAGGAATTGCAGTAAATATATGCACATGGATTGAGAGTTGGCAAAAAGACAGGAAACATAGGGTTGTTGTAAATGGAACATACTCCGATTGGACTAATGTGGTAAGTGGGGTTCCTCAGGGCTCAGTATTAGGTCCTCTCCTTTTTAACATATTTATCAACGACTTAGAAGTAGGATTGGAATGTAGTGTCTCCATTTTTGCTGATGACACGAAGTTGTGCAAGGTAATTAAATCAGAAAATTACGTACTTTCCCTCCAAAGGGATTTGCATAAATTAGAGAAATAGGCAATTAAATGGCAGATGAGATTTAATATGAATAAATGTACGAATAAATGTAAGGTTATGCATCTAGGAAGGAAAAATAACCATGCAATCTATAAACTTAATGAAGCAAATCTAGGGGTATCCGATATTGAAAGGGATTTGGGAGTGCTTGTGGACAACCACCAACGTAACAGTTCTCAATGTCAAGCAGCAGCTGCAAAGGCAAATAAACTATTAGCATGTATTAAGAAGGGTATAGAAGCCAGGGAGGCAGATTTCCGCCACTATACAAATCTCTAGTATGCCCTCATTTGTAATATGGAGTACAATTTTGGGCACCACTTCATAAAAAGGACATTTTAGAGCTGGAAAAGGTACAGAGAAGGGCAACAAAACTAATAAGGGGAATGGAAGGGCTACGTTATGAAGAAAGACTATCCAAATTATACCTATTTTCTCTATAAAAAAAGTTGTCTAAGAGGGGATATGATTAACCTATATAAATACATCCAGAGTCAGTATAAAAGTTTGTCAAGGGAGCTTTTTGTGCCAAGAGATTTTCAACTGACATCCTTTGAGGTTAGAACTAAAAATATTCCACCTTAAATAAAGAAAAGGTTTCTTCACAGTAAGGGTGTATAATCTGTGGAATTCTCTACCAAAGGATGTGGTGACAGCGGATTCAATAGATAACTTTAAAAAGGGATTGGATATATTTTTTATTAAAAAGGGCATTCAGGGTTATCCTGGTTAATTAGAGAGGGAGTATTGATCCAGGGAGAAATTCGATCTCTAGTATCTGGGGTCAGGAAGGAATTCATTTTTTTTCCCTTTTGAGACATTTGGTAAAGTTTCACTGGAGTTTTTTTGTTGTTGTTTGCCTTCCTCTGGATCAATTAACAACTAATCAGAGGAGATCATAAAAGGTTGAACTTGATGGGCTAAAAGTCTTTTTTCAACCTCAATTACTATGTAACTATGTTTTGGGATACATGTCATGAATATATGAAATATTACTATCTGATTTGTCATTGTATTTATAAGGTGTTGTGCTTGGAAATCATAAATAAAATATTTTTAAAAAAAGCTACGCAATTCTTAACATATACTGTCTTTAATAACACAATCAACCAAACAGTTTTATACCATTGATTGAATTGATTGCATATACAGAAACACACTATGTCACTAATTAAACACCCTAATACCGATATACATTGATAAGACGTTATACTCTGCTTAACATCTCTGTATTGAACAAACCAAATCTTACTGGTTTACGATAAATTGCTAGCCAAACTTCATAAGATTATATACACTGCTTATTGATCCATATGTTGAACTAACAGAATATAGATTGTCTTAAATAAATTGTTATCCAGTCAGTTATTCCTATCTTGAACTAACCAATTTTACAGTATAATGTTTTAAGCTAGGTTGCTAACCAGACTTGATAAGACTATATACACTTCTTATTGATTTCTATATTGTACTAACAGGATATAAAATGTATTAAAACCAATTGTTATCCAATCATTCACAAGCAATTGTAATAAACAATTATTTAAATGCCTACAATGATTTATTCTTGATTTTACTATTATCCTAATAAACATCATTCTGCACAAGGCTTATACTTGTCTATAATTTGATCATTGAACTCAATAAACTTTATTAAATCACAAACATTGTAATATTTGTGCTATATCAAATTGTATGACAATACAGATGAGTAAGTGCAAGACAATTGGAGATTCAGAGAGAGAAATATAGAAAGGGAGCACATGGCAGAGCAGAATAAAGGGCAGTAGGTGTTGACCCGGTTTGGAGCTAGGCTATGTAGGTTTGAATGTGATTGGGTGAGAGACTAAGTGACAGAAGAAAGGAGCGCATCTCATGAGCTTCAAGTTTCCCTTAAGTTATGTCTTTCTTTCCTTATATTATGATGGGGTTCTCCATTTGAATATCAGCTAATTTCTTAAAAGAAAGAAGAGGCTTTACAAAGAGGCCCAAATGGCTTACATCCTTCTTATCTACTTAAGAGTAGATACATTTGCCTGCCCACAGGTTGCTCACTCTCATGTGCATCTTTTGAAGCTTTTGGCTCATTTATGCATTGCAGTGAAATCCATGGCAAACAATAAATAATTATTTAGATGGTATTTTATTTGTCGGGCTGACTGGTTATAAAGGATATATATATAAAAAAAATCTTAATATCCACCTTGCCGGGGTGAAGGGGCTTGTGTACTTCAATTAAGCTGTGAGCTACACCATGTAGGGTCACCAAAGATGGGTAGGTCATAGCAGAGACGTCAGATTGTGGTCTATTTTAGATGGAACCATGAATCCAATCTAACCTCTTTGCCAACCTTATGGATAAGCACCTCAATATGGCAAGATGTGCCTGGTGTGCTGTAAGTCATAAGGTGACAGAGAGTCATAAATGACTGAAAGATTAAATAACAAGAGAGAGTGAGATAAATAATCAGTATTTCAGCATATAGTAATACCTTTTTTATCAGACAAACATATTAGTTAGAATTACAATGTTTCTACAGTAGTTTATTTTTTAAAGTATTTTATAGATCTAAATAAAGATTCCATTTTATAGTTCTATACTTCACTACAACAGTGTCTACTATAAACTGCAACATCAGGAATATGGTGTAAGATCAATTGAGAATAAAAAACAATTACCATCACAACAATTAGAAATCAGATACACCATAATAGAAGAGATAACAAAATAATGTATACACATAATGTCAGCAATTATAGATGAAAACTTTAAAAAATGAATTACCTGTTCATACATTTGGACACTGAAAATAGACAAAAAATAAAAAAATTGATAACATAAGAACCTAAACAACTTTAAAGAAAGAGAAAAAGAAGGACAGAAGAAAAAATAGAGAGAAAAGAAAAGGAGAGACTAAAAGGGGAAAAGATATATAAAAAAGAAAAGACAAGACAAGAAAGAAAAATAAAATAGGAAAAAAGGAAATAATTTATACAAAATTACAAAATAATTTCTTAAATAATCCCACTATAACTTTTCTTCCCTATCCATTTTGTATAACCATTCTTGGTTTATTCAGTCTATTATAATATTTAAGTTATTTAAAAAATTAGGAAAGCAAAAAGAAAAAAATGAAAAAGAAAATGTATCACTATTAATGTTGTGAAAATGTTTATAAAAGAACAAAGACATTTCTATATTTTTGTATATCTACAACATAGATGTTAATTATTTGTAATTATTTTTTATTACAATAAAAATATATATAAAAAAACTATTAGTATGAGGTCTTTAAAGTTTTCTCTAATAGCAGTATCCTTCCAGACTCTGTAAAAAGTAAATAAATAAACATAATGATCTTGACAGCTTTTTTGTTATAAAAGTCTCTAATCACATATATAGTTGTCAGCAATACGGGTTGTTGCTAACGCTTGCGCGCTCGTATAGCAAGCCCGCTGCAGCTGTGCTAAAGGCCCTCCTTGTGCTCCCTACGACCCTGCATAACTTAGACAGAGAGCGCCAAAGGTGCTCACTGCTCTGCTGGAGATGAGCGCCGTAGGCGCTCATTCCTACAACACATGGAACTACACATCAACACAATTACACAATTCAGAATGCGAGACCCTTAGCAGTTTGAAAAAATCGCTGTAACACTTGCAACAAGGAAAGCTAGACAATAACACCACAAAAGTTAACAAAAAAAAAAAAAACATCACTCACAGCATGGGGGGACAGCCACGATATTTGGGAGTCAGGTTGCACGACAATTGAACTACAATTTGCAGAGTTTCCAGACACGAAAATCACCTAAGCGACAAAAAAAATAGCGGACGAAAAAAACGAAAACGAGGCTACACGATCAACGCCAGACGGCGGACACATAAGATTTCTACACAATACCGTAAGAGGTATAAAATACACTATTAGGGAGGACGTAAAATGCTCCACACCCACGTAACACATACACAATTACACAATTACACAATTTTTTACAACACTAACTTGCAACTAATAACATAACCATTACAAACTGCAGAATTACACACTTAAACAAACACGCAGCCTACTTATACTACACACTTCACACATCGCTGACACTTACACCTCAGCTCACCACACCTCATTGTATGCTGCTGGAACATCAAAAAAGATAGTTAACGCTTCAGGATATTGCTTGATGCATATATTAATTACAAATAGGCAGAGTATATTAATTTATGATTTTATGAAATCATTAATTATCATTTAAAAATACATATAGAGAAAAAAAAAAGGACCAGGCGACAGGATCGCAATAAACGCCGAAGGCGTTCAGTGCGAGGCTCACAATGAGCGCTGAGGGTGCTCAGAGGAGCAAAAGTAAACCAGGGGAGGGGCTCGCAATGAGCACCAAATGGGCTCAGCGCGGCCCTTTCAATGAGCGCCAAAGGGGCTCAGATGACCAAAAAAACACCAACCGAGAGGCTCGCAATGAGCGCCGAAGGTACTCAGATGACCAAAAGACTTACTTTGTGTGGCAAACAGCATTACCTGCCTTACAATTTTAGGACCGTCATTTTTTGACGGGCAATTCGCTAGTTTAAGATATTAGCAGTCCTGACCATGAATCTTTATGCTAAGATACAAATTTAAGCTATAAAGAATATTGAATTGAGCTTCTTTACTTTAAATATTCTTTGGTTCAACTAACAATAATAACAACTCAAAGTAACTGTAGATGTCGGTCACCAGTCGATTTTAAACACTTATTTGTTTTTCTTTCACAAGTATATATTTTTTATGATTACTAAATTGTTGCTACCTGACACAAGGGCTACTGTAATGGCTATTGTTGAAGAAAAAAACATACTCACAAACCACTTTTTACGCCGAAACCCAGTCATGATACCCAAAACACAGAGGCCTCTGATTGTGTTTGGTTTATTTGGAAAAAAAATAATTAGCAACAAAAGACCAGATACAATTGTCTCCTGCTACTGGCTCACTGGACCACTAGACACAAATATAAACAAACACAGCTTTTATAATGTTTATATAATAACAAAGGGATAATCCATTTTCACCCATCTAGGGAAATGAGACATTCCCACCAACAGCCAATAAACAATTATTTACATTAGGTGATCCAATAAAATATAACACACGTGATTAGCACTTATCAAGCATGTCCTTGTACATCACACTAGATGTGTAGAAAAGACTCCTACCTGATATCTCTGCGCATAAGTCAGATATCGTCTTTGTAGATTTACTGAAATACATATTTGTTTAGGCTAAACATGTGTTTACTGTCTCTAGAATAGATTTATTATGAGAAGAAGGACTTGTTTACAGTTATAGAATAAAAAAAACAATGATTTTAACTAAATACAGAATTAACTGTTTCATACCTAAAAGCCTTTAATGGAGTAAGTACTCTTTTAGAGCTAAAGTTCACAAGTGTTACAAACTGATGAATGCTATATATATACTAGCGATTTGCCTGTCAAACAATTACGGCAATAATATTTTAAAGCTGGGAATGCTGTTTGTGACACAACTTTAGTGTACTGGGAGGTTCAACTATATAGAACCCATGTAATAACACTATAAGTGGAATGAGGGTCATCCAGGACCCCCATGACACAAAGAGTTTGCAGTACACTATGTTAACCCTGTCTTTTATGGGTGTCTATACAGACCCTCATAAGCCTCTATTTAACTTCATTAGTCCCATAAGGGTATCTAAAAACCCTCATGGGACAGTTAGAAGCGTAAGATGAACCCTCATGACACTAAGTAGAAACACTACACTGCACTATACTCCCCAACATACCCTCCAAAATAAATTAAATGTAAAGTAACTCCCCTCTACACTAACCTATTAACATCTACACTAACTACCTACCCTACCTATCTACCCACTAATAAACCACCCCACCCCACTAATTACAGAAAATAATAAAACCTAAATCACAAAAAGTAATAAAACCTAAGTTACAGAAATTAAAAAATGTACATTACAGAAAATAAAAAAAACTAAGTAACAAAACCAGAAAAATGTACATTACACAAAATAAAAAAAACAAAGTCACCTAAAACAAAAAAAACATTACAGAAAATAAAAAAAACTACATTACAGCCCCCCCCCCCCACACACACACACTACAAAAAATAAAAAAAACATTACACACCTGAAAAGGAAATACATACAATATATATACATTACATTACAATGGAAACAAAAAATACAATACCCCCCTATGTAAAATACATTAAATACTATCTAACATACATGCAACCCCTCTATCTATGTAAAATACATTAAATCCTATGTAACATACATACACCCCCTCTATGTAAGTAAAATACATGAAATCCTATGCAACCTACATACACCCCTCTATATAAAATACAATAAACCCTATGTAACATACACACATCCCCTCTATGTATATAAAATACAATAAATCCTAAGTAACATACATACACCCCCTCTATATAAAGTACAATAAATCCTATCTAACATACATACACCCCCTGTATATAAATACAATAAATCCTGTCTAACATACATACACCCCCTCTATGTAAAATACAATAAATCCTAACATACATACATCCTCTCTATCTAAAATGCAATAAATGCTATGTACTTACCTAAACCCTATATGTAAGCTAAAATATAATAATTAAGACCACTTACCTTTGCAGATGTCACTTCAGATCAGCAACCTAGGAAAAAAAAATAGTACAACATATTTAGATATAGAAAAGAAACATTTTAAATATTCTACATATTCTACTCACCTTTCCAGTATGTCCCTGTCCTTCTTCCTTTCTATGCCGGCGTACATAATACATACATACACACAGAAAATGAAATAAAAGAAACATAATATACATTTAACTTACCTCTGCACAATGTACCCGGCCTCCTCCTCTTGTGCCCCGGCTGGGCCCTGGAACAATCTGCGTTGTTAAAAAAAAAACAATGGCGCCATATGAAAACGCAACCAAACTAATTTCAACCAATCAGAAGGCGCCAAGGTGTGAGCCAATCAGAATGGGATACACCCCCATGTGATTGGCTAATGAACCTGTCAATCTATTTTTAAACCAATCAGAAGGCTCTATTGCCTTCAGCCAATCACAGTTGGACACACTCCCTTGTGATTGGCTGAAGGCATATGCGCCTTCTGATTGGCTGTAATGTGATTGACAGTGACAACAGCCAATCAGAAGGCGCTGTTCCCCTCAGCCAATCACAATGGGATACACTCCAAGAGAGTGATTGGCTGAAGGCATCTGTGCCTTGTGATTGGCTGATGTCACTGTCAATCAGATAACAGCCAATCAGAAGGCGCATATGTGTTCAGCCAATCACCGCATGGGTGTATATCCCATTGTGATTGGCTGAATGGAATAGCGGCTTCTGATTGGCTGTTGTCAATTAGACTGCAGCCAATCAGAATGCACAGATGCCTCCAGCCAATGACATCGTGGGGGTGTATCCCATTGTGATTGGCTGAAGGCAATAAAGCATTGTGATTAGTTTAAAAAAGATTGGCAGGTGCATTAGCCAATGAGAATGGGATATGGGAGTGTATCCCATTCTGATTGGCTCACACCTTGGCGCCTTCTTATTGGGTGAAATTTGATTGACAGCGTTTTTAGCTAATCAGAAGGCGCCATTGGCAATTTTCTTCCTGAAAATGCTGTTAGAGGCTCATTATCATCGGGGAGGTCCACGAGTGCGGACCTCTGTTGGTTAATTTTATTTTTTTGGGGAGAGGGTGGGTTCTTCCAAGGCCCAGCCGGGGCAGAAGAGGAGGAGGCCGGGGACATTGCAGGGAGGTAAGTACAATGTATATTATGTTTATTTTGTTTGTGTATGTTTTTTTGGGTTTTTTTAACAGGGTCTGCGCCGGAGAAGAAATGAAGAAAGACAGGGACATGCTGGAAAGGTGAGTAGAATATTTAAAATATTTAAAATGTTTATTTATTATATGTAGATAGGATTTATTTGATTTTAGATAGAGAGGATGTATGTATGTTAGGATTTATTGTATTTTACATAGAGGGGGTGTATGTATGTTAGATAGGATTTATTTTATTTTAGATAGAGGGGATGTATGTATGTTAGATAGGATTTATTTTATTTTAGATAGAGGGGATGCAATTATGTCAGGATTTATTGCATTTTATACAGAGGGGGGGTATGTATGTTAGCTAGGATTTATTGTATTTTATAAAGAGGGGGGTGTATGTATATTAGATAGTATTTATTTTATTTCAGATAGGTAGGTATTGTATTTTTTTGTATTGTATTGTAATGTAATGTATATATATATTGTATGCTTTTCCTTTTCAGGTGTGTAATGTTTTTTTTTAATTTTCTGTAGTGTGGGGGGTTGGGGTTATAATGTATTTTTTTTTCTGTTATTTTTTTTGTTTTGTGTAATATAGATTTTTTTTATTTTCTGTAACTTAGGTTTTATTATTTTTTGTGAGTTAGGTTATATTATTTTGTGTAATTATTGGAGTGGGGGGTTATTAGGGGGTAGATAGTGTAGGTAGGTAGTGTAGGTGTTAATAGATTAGTGTAGAGGGGGATAGTTTAGATTTAATGGTTTATTGGGGGGTATAGTACAGTGTAGTGTTTGTAGTTAGTGTCATGAGGGTTCTTGAGGACCCTCATGGCACTTATGGGGTTCATGTTAGGGTTGTAACTGACCCATAAGGGTATTTATATACTCTTATGGGACTGATGGGGTTAAATAGAGGCTGTATAGACCCACATAACATACAGGGTTAAATAGGCTTAGATGGGTTTCAAACAGGAGCAGTTATGGTTACTTAGGTACTCTTAGGGTTAAATGTGTAGTGTTCGGATTAAATAGTCACAGGGTTGGGTTAATGGGGTATAGTTAGGGTTAATAGTGTAGTGCTTACACTTTGTGTAATGAGGGTCCTGGATGACCCTCATGGCACTTATAGGGTTATTACATGGATTAATTAGTGTCCTATAGGGGTTTATATAGACCCCTATTGGACTGAGTTAATTATTGGCTTATGGGGGTCTCTATTGAACCCCATGAGTGTCAGGGTTAATGAATGGCTTATGGGGGTGTTTATTGAGCCCCATGAGTAAGAGGGTTAATTAAGGGGTTATGGGGGTCCTGATTGACCCCCAGGAGTGACAGGGTTAATTAAGGGCTTAGGAGGGTCTGTATTGACCCCCATGAGTGACAGGATTCATTAAGGGGTTATGGGGGTCATAATTGACCAACATGAGTGAGGGGGTAAATTAAGTGTTTATGGGGGTCTGTACTGACCCCTATGAGTGACAGGGTTAATTAATGGATTAGAGGGGTCTGTATTGACCCATTATGGGTGACAGGGTTAATTATTGGCTTTTGGTGGTATGTATTAACCCCCATGAGTTACAGGGTTAATTAAGGGGTTATGGGGGTCCTGATTGACCCTCATGAGTGACAGGGTTAATGAAGGACTTATGGGGTTCTGTATTGACCCCCATGAGTGACAGGGCTAATTAAGGGGTTATAGGGGTCCTGATTTCCCCCCATGAGTGACAGGGTTAATTAAAGGCTTATGGGGGTCTGTATTGACCCCATGAGTAAGAGGGTTAATTAAGTGCTTATGGGGGTCTGTATTGACCCCAATGAGTGACAGGGTTAATTAATGGATTATGGGGGGTCAGTATTGACCCCCTTATGAGTGACAGGGTTAATTATTGGCTTATGGGGGTCTGTATTTACCCCCATGATTTACAGGGTTAAGTAAGGGGTTATGGGGGTCCTGATTGGCCCTCATGAGTGACAGTGATAATGAAGGACTTATGGGGGTCTGTATTAATCATCCAACAACACAGACACATAAAGGATACAGAAGACCACCTATACGGGATACTCCCCCAGGGAACAATATACCACCACAACATGTGAAACATAGGTGCACACTTGATCCCAGGGACCTACAAAAAAGAGATACTGTGGACAACCTCAACAGATTCAGATATAACAAAACAGAGGTTGCATGCAAAACCGACAACCCGAAAAAAAGAAAAGAGAAATCACACCACATAATGAAGGCCAACCCAAGGAACTTGGAAGAACAACCATCGACTAGCTACTACCAGAACTTCTTCTTTTTTAGTCCAGGACAGGAAGCTACAACTATCGGATCACTGGCCATTACCAGTATCCCCAGTCCTCACACCACCAGCATTGAGGAGAAAAAGGAGACCATCTGGAGAACCAGGAGAGGCACCAGAGGAGGAAGGAGATGTCATAAGCGCAAAGAGAATGAAGGGACCCCGGCTAACACCATCAAGATATTCAACCTCTCGTCTAGACCACTAGACGAAACAGAAGAATCGATCCTGAAAAGAGGCCTATCCTTTGCACCTGACACGGAACCTAACCCTTTTGAACTTTTCATTGACATCCACAAGTTCATCCGGAAAATCACCTTACAGCGCCACTTTGGGAAAATGGCGAAATACCATGAATTGGCAAATGACACAGCTGAAATAGCCTACATTGAGGAAGGAGATCGAGCGACACTAGAGATCCTGGAAGATCTCATCTCCCCCAGCCAATCACAAGAACTGTCCATCCATGTAGAACCACAAGAAGGGCGATATGACACATCGATCCCCCCAGGAGAAGAAAAAAGAGTGATACACTCTAATCTTAAACCAGCATCCACATTCTTCCCAAAACAATCACAAGGGAACCATATCCCAGTTTTTACCAAGCTGCTTATGAGAGATATGGAAAATATTTGTTCAACAAAACATATCAAAAGACCAAATTTGACTAAGGAAGAAAAATCAAAATTAGACATCCTCAGCAAGGACACCACTATCATCATCAGGCAAGCAGACAAAGGGGGTGGTATTGTCATACCAGACAGAGGTGATTACCTTAAAGAAACGTACCATATTATACAAGACCAGAACACGTACGCTTATCTCAAAACAGATCCCACAAAGACATTTTTACATGAATACCAGTCTCTAGTACAAGAAGCACGTCAAAACGGTCTACTCACCACCAAAGAATTTGAATATCTAAATATTCAGACACCCAAGATCGCCGTTATTTACCACCTTCCCAAGATCCACAAGAATCCACTGATACCTCCAGGACGACCGATAGTATCGGGTATAGGATGCCTCACGGAGAGACTGTCCCAGTACGTGGTCTTCTTCTTACAACCACTAGTGAGCAAGCTGCCTTCATACACCAGGGACACTCCGCATGTCCTAGAAATCTTCACCCAGGTGGAATGGCGAGACTCATACCACTGGTTGACTCTGGATGTCACTGCACTTTACACTTCCATTCCCCATATCCAAGGTGTGAAAGCCGCAGAACACTTCCTGAAAACCCAAGGGGACATGGAAAACTCCCAGATCAACTTTTTAACTACATCTATCATGTTCATTTTGGAACATAATTACTTTTTATGCACAAAAACGAGGGACTGCTATGGGGACGAAGTTCGCCCCAAGCTTCGCAAACTTATATATGGGACTCTGGGAGGAAAAGTACATCTGGCACAATAACCCCTTCTCCAAAAACATCATCCAATGGAAAAGGTACATCGACGATATCATCATCATCTGGGAAAACAGCGATGACCTAACCATGAACACATTCTTCACGTATGTCAATGAAAACAATATGAACTTGGCGTTCACCATGAATCATATTCCACGGTCAATCCCATTTCTCGATGTAGCACTGACAGGGGAACCAAGCGGCGTGACCTCAAAACTATACACCAAACCTACTGACACAAATGGCTATTTACATGCATCCAGTGGACATGATCCCAGATGGATCAGAAATATACCCTTTGGCCAGTTCCGTCGAGTCCGCAGAAACTGCTCTAAGACTTCAGACTATAATGCAGAGAGTAAGAATCTCACCAAAAAATTCAAAGAAAAGGGCTATAATATGAAAATAGTGAAAGAAGCAAATGAAAAAACAAGGATCCTCAAACAAACTGAACTCATTAAAAAGAAAGACAAAACAACAAGAGGAAACAAGAATGAGTGCAGATTCCTCACAAGATACAACAAAGCAGCTAAAAACATCTCAGCAAGCGTAAAGAAGCACTGGCACATCCTGAGAGAGGACGACATCCTCCGGGATATCCTCCCAGAGGCTCCAACTGTCACCTTTAAAAAGAATACAAACCTGAAGAATCTCCTGGCTCCAAGTGAGCTTAAGAAACAGAACCACAATAACACAGATACTTCAAAGATACCAGGAACCCATAAATGCAGGGCCAAAAGATGCATCACTTGTGGCCATATTTCAAACAAGGATAAAAACCTAATAGTATCACATACAACCCAACAGGAGTACAAGATACATCACATGACCAACTGCAACACAACATACATTGTGTATGTGATCACATGTGTTTGTGGGAAACAATATGTACGCCGCACGAAGAGACCCCTCAAGGAACGGTTCAGAGAACACCTAAAAAACACCAGAAAAGGTGTACTGTAGCGGAACCCATCACTGTTTTAAACTGTTTTATGATTATTATGGTTAAAATATGATCCTACTATATGTATGTTGGTTGATGTTCTACAGAATATATTGGCTCAGAATATTAGCCAGACTTTTGCAGACCTAGGCTAATAGATAATCCTGTTACAGAGATTCAAGAGATAAGAAAGTTGTAAAGGATCCTTGCATTTTCCAAAGTGTTTTCATTCTCTGATAAGAATGATCTAATTAATGTCTGATTGTATCCAAGTTGCCAGGGAGGTGTGACTCACCTATTGTCCTATATGTGTATTGTATGGGGGATATGTGCAATGTCTGTGTGTTATGTGTAAAAACATACTTTTACTAACTTTTGAACCCCTGGTCTGATTCATGCCATTTTTGTATATGTTGTTCCCCTGGGTGAGAGATATTGAATGGTGCGGGACTTAAAGGTGTACCCCCTGTATTTGGGGTACATCCAGAATGTGGTTAAAATTGTGTCTGTTTTAATTGTGTTACCTGTTATCTGAGGGGAGGAGACGTGGGGGTTGAACCATGCAGATAATTGGCTGTTGTGATAATTATGTGGGTGTAGCCCTTCAGAGGGCACCATTGCATAAAAGGAGATTCCCTGTCATTAAAATATAGTTCTTCTTGACCCTTCAAAACGTAGCCTCGTCTCGTTATTTGAGGGGATCGCTATCATACTGGGGATTGCTATGCTTCTGCATACTCCCTTGAGCTGTAACTACTGAACGCTTGTTCCAGATGTACTATCCTTGGAGTTTGTGGTGGTTTTGGTGTCCGGTGCGGTGCTTGTAGGCCTCGATGCAAGCTAGGACGCATCCATCAACGGAGGTACCCGGTCGGGGTGCCAGGAGATCCGTTACATTGGCTGGCAGTGGTGGGATGGCTTCCTAGTAAGAGGAAAAGCAGCACGGAGACACCGGTAACGTTTGGAGTTACAAATTGAGGGCAACGCTAGTATCTGTACAGCGCCCCTGGCTACAGCAGGATGGAACCGGCTAGTTTTCAGACAGCGTTCCATCATGAGGAGGAGGAGGCGGCCGCGGACTACAGGGATGCAGACAGAAAGGAACTCATGGTTACAGTACCTCGTATTACCCCACAGAATGAGTTTGGAAGAGAACTCCAAAGCAGACTGGCCTTTTTCCCAGGTACGCTTCCCATGAAAACCTTGGAATGGTTAATGACAGATGTCCACAAATTCATAATGGAAAAGCAGCGGGCACGGGAGCGGTCCATCTTGGGAGCTGCTAACCCACCTCCCACCATTAACCCCCCCCCAGCACTGCGTCCGGGTGGTAGGAACTACCAAACCCCTGCACGGTACATCAGGTGCCACACGTGTAACCAGCAGGGTCACATGCAGAGAGACTGTCCCAGAAACAGAAACCGCTCCACGTGGAATACTCCAACTAATTCCCCTCCCCAGCGACAGTGTGTACCCCAGGAAGCTGAAGGTGTCGTCCTTCCTCCCCAGCAGCAGTGTGTACCCCAGGGGGCCGAAGGTGTCGTTCTTCCCCCCCAGCGGCAGTGTGTACCCCAGGGAGCCGAAGGTGTTGTCCTTCCTCCCCAGCAGCAGTGTGTTCCCCAGGGAGCCGAAGGTGTCGTCCTTCCTCCCCAGCGGCAGTGTGTACCCCAGGGAGCTGAAGGTGTCGTCCTTCCTCCCCAGTGGCAGTGTGTACCCCAGGGAGCTTAAGGTGTCGTCCTTCCTCCCCAGCGGCAGTGTGTACCCCAGGGAGCAGAAGGGGCCGTCCTTCCTTCCCAGCGGCAGTGTGAACCCCAGGGGGCAGAAGGTGTCGTCCTTCCCCCCCAGCGACCGTTTACCCTAACCAGGGGAGACACCAATCTCCCAGACAGCGCAGATGGGACCGTGGTCTCTGCGCCCACAGCTTGTCCAGATCCCCAACTACCGTCACTGGGACAACCGGAGGAGGGGGTAAGTACAAATTCCCCTCCCCAGCTAACTTCTAATGTGGCCCCAGGGTTAACAGAGGAAATGTTAACCCCCACTGACCCCCACGTTTCCCTGGCTACTGAGCCGGAATATGTCCCAAGTACCCCAGCAGAAGAGCTGACAGCGGGGCAGAGTGCAGTCGGCCTCTGCCCTCCCTTTGTCCCTTGTACAGAGCAGGATGTCCTGCAGGTTATACCAGCAGAAGAGCTGGCATCAGGGCAGAGTGCCGCTGGCCTCTGCCCCTCAAGTCCCCTCAGCGTGTTGCCCCATCACCACAGCAAAATATCCAGGTACCTGGTTAGACTTCCCCCCAAAGGAGAGATGTGTGACAAAGTGCCCTTCGCCACTTTGGCTTGGAGAGGACTGTTTGCCAGCCTCCTGCCCTGCGACTATGGCCCTGGTACATATTGCCCTTTGGAACCAGTGTTCGGCCATACCAGAGTGTAAGTCACTCATTCTGGCCCTTTACATACAGGGGGGTCATTCTGTACTTGCCCTGTGTGAACCATGATACCCCAGATAACTGTGCCATGAAGCCCATTCATATAATGAAAGACTATGGGAAAGACTTTAGCTACATGGCAATTGAACTGTGTGAAGAGGATCTGAGCGCTATTCGGTGGTTTTGTGCGCTCAGATCCCAGCTATCTGGGGATATGGGAAATGTGAGTAAATGTGAATTGCAGTAATGCTGATGGGTTGTCAAACTAGAGAATTGACCAACAAATACTTTTGTCCGGACATCCCCAGGCCGATCCGTTTGGATCAGACCGTGTATGCCGGCTTATGGTCACGGGGGAGGTGTGTAGCGGAACCCATCACTGTTTTAAACTGTTTTATGATTATTATGGTTAAAATATGATCCTACTATATGTATGTTGGTTGATGTTCTACAGAATATATTGGCTCAGAATATTAGCCAGACTTTTGCAGACCTAGGCTAATAGATAATCCTGTTACAGAGATTCAAGAGATAAGAAAGTTGTAAAGGATCCTTGCATTTTCCAAAGTGTTTTCATTCTCTGATAAGAATGATCTAATTAATGTCTGATTGTATCCAAGTTGCCAGGGAGGTGTGACTCACCTATTGTCCTATATGTGTATTGTATGGGGGATATGTGCAATGTCTGTGTGTTATGTGTAAAAACATACTTTTACTAACTTTTGAACCCCTGGTCTGATTCATGCCATTTTTGTATATGTTGTTCCCCTGGGTGAGAGATATTGAATGGTGCGGGACTTAAAGGTGTACCCCCTGTTTTTGGGGTACATCCAGAATGTGGTTAAAATTGTGTCTGTTTTAATTGTGTTACCTGTTATCTGAGGGGAGGAGACGTGGGGGTTGAAACATGCAGATAATTGGCTGTTGTGATAATTATGTGGGTGTAGCTCTTCAGAGGGCACCATTGCATAAAAGGAGATTCCCTGTCATTAAAATATAGTTCTTCTTGACTTTTCAAAACGTAGCCTCGTCTCGTTATTTGAGGGGATCGCTATCATACTGGGGATTGCTATGTTTCTGCATACTCCCTTGAGCTGTAACTACTGAACGCTTGTTCCAGATGTACTATCCTTGGAGTCTGTGGTGGTTTTGGTGTCCGGTGCGGTGCATGTAGGCCTCGACGCAAGCTAGGACGCATCCATCAACGGAGGTACCCGGTCGGGGTGCCAAGAGATCCGTTACATGTACTTACAAACGGATACTCAGCACACATCACGAAAATGCACCAAAAAAATAATTAAGGGGACTATCATTAAAGCAGTGGAACACATCCCAATTGCAGCCAGACAGGGTGACCGACTACTTACCCTCAGACGTAGCGAGACCAAGTGGATCCACAATCTAAAGACATTGGAACCAGAGGGCCTAAACCGTGATATAGACTTGGCCGCATTCCTAGAATCCTGAAAAACTCTTGTAAAATATTGTTGTATGTTCTCTCTCTTTCCCCCATTTATCACTTACTCCAATTGATAGGTGCACTTCACAATAAGTGTTACTCTTCCACAGATCCAATAAGGACCCACCTCTATATGTATTCCCGATAATTATTATTTCCCATCAAAGAGCCTTGACACTCAGTAATTTTTATATAATACCCATAGCAATTGCTAGAACCATCAGGTTCCCCACTATATCCACCCATACATCATACAGTTATACACCTCACATATTTTTAACAATATTATCCATTCACACATACACTCATCTCCCATCACTAGATCATATAGCCCACATCATATAGTAAACCATGCCATAAGTTAAACGCAGCTTTTAGACCATTCATATTCATCTATGTCTTGACCAGGTCCATGATTTTATAATAGTGTGTTCACCATCATACTTCAAAATCATGGCCCTCGCCAGGCCATAAGTACCATTCAGCCTATAGACAATTCATAATTATCTATATCTCTACCAGGTCTATGATCCTACAATAGTATGTTGTTCATCATACTTCATTACCATAGCCTCCCCCATCCATTTATGCACTAATAAGAGGCGCAATTTGGAAGCTTGTTTAGGCATAATTTGTTCTTTTTACCTATTTTTCAATTAATGCATTTTTTTTTTTCTACTTTAATACCATAGAACACATTATGTCCTCCATACTTAGTATGGGCATATAGAGACACCCAGCAGTATATCACCATATTGGAAGAGGGCACCGACATTGATTACACCATAGATCACATTATGTCCTCCATACTTAGTATGGGCATGTAGAGACACACACTGATTATACAGTGATGTCATCACGCGGCGCCGGAAGTAGTGCATCATACACTGCCAACTATAGGCAGAGCATGCTTTATAGCCTTAGCTTCTATTAGGATACATCCCCCAAGCTAAGGATAATCAGAACCTTCCATACTCCAGCAACAGGCCAGATTGAGCATCATTGCAGGAAGGTAAGCCCAAAGAGATCTCCACACCTAGCCACAGTAGGAGGATAAGAGACCTTAGGGCCCAATTCACTACATCTAGGCTTCTACATACAGGAAAAAGAGGCCCATGGGCCAGATTCACTTTACCTTGGCCTTTATACACTGGAACTACCACACTCACAGGTACACACAGCTAACTCAACTTTCTTCCCTTCAAACTACATATGTATAAAGGGACACGCACGTGTGTATATATATATATGTATGTGTATTTGTGTACGTGTGTATGTATATATATGTATATATATGTATAGATATGTGTATATATGTATGTATGTGTATACGTGTACCAGTAGGTATTCATGTATATAGGTGTGTATATATATAAATATGTATAGGTTTGTGTGTGTATATATAGGTGTTGGTGCTCATATATATATGCATGTATGTGTATTGTACTAGCTTATCCCCAAAACATCTTGCATATCATTAATATATTCCACATGTGTGCTTGAACGTTCCTGGGTGTGTGTGTGTGTATATGTGTATATATGTGCATATGTGTATATGTTTATGTGTGTATGTGCATGTGTATGTATATGTATGTGTGTGTATATATATATATATATATATATATATATATATGTGTATATATATGTGTGTGTGTGTGTGTATGTGTGTATATATGTATGTGCGGGCATGTTTGTGTGTACACACATTTGCATATTTATGTTATTTTATAAACATCAGGGCGGGTATTTTTATTCGCATAACAATATGGGTGTTGCTTTTATTTATTTTTTATATTTCATACTTTTATATCTTATGCCTCACAAGGGAATATTTTTCTATATCTGCTTTCCCACCCCTGTATATATGATTTTATGCATAGACATTTATACTTTTTTTACTTTATGTGTATCTATAAATGCATTTTTTCCGTCAAATGTAGCCATAGTCGGATTACCGCAGTACAAAACAATTATGCCCAATCATGTCAATATACCCCTGTAGGATGATTTCATACATCCTTCCTCTAGACATACCGAAGTACTTCACCATTCTTCAAGGGCCATAATTTATTAGTACAAATGTATATAATCCTGTACCCACCACCGATCCATCCCTATCCTATATATTGTACTGTTACAAATGTATTGTTTTTTATAAATTTGTACACTAAGGACCATGTATACTTATGCATAATCCTATCAATCTCCTCCTGTAGGTTATTTGTCACTGAGGAAGCTTCAGATCACAGCAGCGAAACGCGTCTGGACTTGTTTTACTATCTATTGATTTTACGATTTTTATCACTGGATTTCTGTACCAGAATCAAACCGGAATTTTTACCAAATAAATATATTTTTATCCATGAAAATGGTCTGAAGTACTTGTGCTTTGGGGAACCCAGACACGCACACTCGAAAAGTACACAGCATCAGACTAAATAATATCACCGCCCCACATGGACTCAAGTACCATGGAGTAACACCAACATATACGGCATATACTTAAACAGAGAACATCAGCCGGAAACGTTGTGCTAAATACACTTATGATTGTGCGCTTTACAGACATTCCCACAACAAAACTCTTTTAAGTTATGATGAAAGACTAACCAAATTAAACTTATTTTCTCTAGAAAAAAGGTGTCTAAGAGGAGATATGATTACCTTATATAAATACATCCAGGGTCAGTATAAAGATTTGTCGGGGGAGCTTTTTGTGCCAAGAGGTTTTCAACTGACAAGAGGACATCCCTTGAGGTTAGAAGTAAAAAGATTCCACCTCAAAGAAAGAAAAGGGTTCTTCACAGTAAGGGTGGTTAATCTGTGGAATTCTCTACCAGAGGAGGTGGTGACAGCGGATTCGGTAGATAACTTTAAAAGGGGACTAGATTTATTTCTAATTAAAAAGGGTATTCAGGGTTATCATGGATAATTAGAGAGACAGTAATGATCCAATTTTTTTACATTTCCCCTTGAGACAATTGGCTCGCTTGTTTTTTTTTTTTTTTTTTCTATTTGCCTTCCTCTGGACTAATTAATAATAATAAAAAATAAAAAAAACATTAAATAATTATTAATAATTAATTAACAACTAATGAATTAATAGTTAATCTGCATATTGCAGATCAGAGGAGATCTTAAAAGGTTGAACTTGATGGACTGAAAGTCTTTTTTCAACCTTAAATACTATGTAACTATGTAACTATGTAACTATGAGTGACAGTATTCATTAAGGGGTTATGGGGGTCTTAATTGACCAACATGAGTGAGGGGGTAAATTAAGTGCTTATGGGGGTCTGTATTGACCCCTATGAGTGACAGGGTTAATTAATGGATTAGAGGGGTCTGTTTTGACCCCCTTATGGGTGACAGGGTTAATTATTGGCTTTTTGGGGTATGTATTAACCCCCATGAGTTACAGGGTTTATTAAGGGGTTATGGGGGTCTGTATTGACCCCTATGAGTGACAGCGTTAATTAATGGATTATGGGGGTCTGTATTGACCCCCTATGAGTAACAGGATTAATTATTGGCTTATGGGGGTCTCTATTGACCCCCAAGATTTACAGGGTTAAGTAAGGGGTTATGTGGGTCCTGATTGGCCCTCATGAGTGACAGTGTTAATGAAGGGCTTATGGGGGTCTGTATTGACCACCATGAGTGACAGGGTAAATTAAGGGGTTTTGGGGGTCCTGGTTGACCCCCATGACTGACAGGGTTAATGAAGGGCTTATTGGGGGGTCTGTATTAAGATAACGATATAAAGATAACTTTTTCTTTCCTTAATTACTATTGGTTATCAAATGTTAGTACATACTAGATTCTAGCTAGTTGATAGAACAAGGTGCAGAAATGTTAGAAGCCAAAGAACAGCAAAAAGAATGACAGGTATAGGAAAGAGCAGAAAAAGGAAAAATGACAAAACAATGAAAACATATGCTTAGACACACTTCATACAGGCCTAGTCTTACACATCACACTTAGTTAGGCCCCTCTTTGTCCATATTGTAAATGATAAACAGGTGGATCACTTGCTTCTGGATGGTGAGATCCTCTGGTTAAAGCCATCAAGTGCAGATCTTCAGGCACAATTCAAGGAGTATGTAGCTTTCTCACAGATCTTTATATATTTTCTCTTTGGCAGCAGATATATGCATTAGTGTATGGATATGTCAATGAGAAAGAGTTTGACCTTTCCCCTTTTTCTTGGGTGCAGACAAGATTTCTGTCTGGGCTTTGTCTTTAGTCAGCAAGCTCTGTATCTGTTTCTTCATCTGTTATTATCTTTTGTCATCTTGTAGTACCTTGTAGAAACTTTCTCTTATCATATATCAGGGCACGCTTGTCTTTTCTTTGTCTTTACAGGCACGCACTCGCTGCCATCTTCTTCTTCAAGTGTGACAAAAATTCTAACATATAATATCTATCATACAAGAAACTTCCATACATCTTTCAACTAGATAACCTCACATCTAATACACCTACCCTACATTTTCGCTAACTGTAACATAAATTTAAAATATGCATAACTCTGTAATAAAAAAGAGGTGGTAAACTAAAATCAATTAAGTAAAAATGTAAATCATGCAAAACTAATAAACATATTTAATACTTGTAAAAGACATAAGCAACCGTTATTTTTCTACTCCTGCTAAAGCAGCAAAAGTTATCATTAGGACAGTTTAAATACTATTAATTATGTCTCTACCACTGATAAGACATTACTAATGTTATTACTGTCAATATACCTTGAAATATTTTCCCACTTCTGGAAGAATAACCTTTACAATATTACAGTATTTATCCAACATGCATAAACAAAACATAATGCAAAAAAATAAAACAGAATTGATAATGTTCTTTAACCAGATAAGATATCATACACTGATTTCTAGTGATATGGGTACTTTCCAATATCTTCCTGTGAAGTAACCAGGAGATAGCGATAATGCACAAATCACATTTATTCCGACAGAGAGAAATGTCAACATGAGGATAACTTCAATAAGCATAAAAAAATTACAATTAATAAAAAACAGACTAGCAAAATCTAAAAATAAAAATAAAAAAGGAAAAACAAAACCTTAAAAAAAAAAGAACTAATAAAAACTATATTCTTAGTCAGTTGACATTTCTGACTATCCTGTACGCTTATCATAACCCATAAAATAATTTCACCTTGTTAATTGTTATCTTAAAACCTTAATAATTATCATGTCTTTGGAACAGGTACTTTTTGCACCTAAATATTGCTAAGAAAATATGTACTCCGCTACTTCAAGGATCTCATAGGAGAGATAGTGGGAATTACAATCTGTTCTGGTTCTTAAGCAGAATTGAAACTGCTTTTTTTTCTAGCAAAAACATTTTATTGCACCATTTTGGAAAGGAGTAAGAGCTTTCGTAAACATTGGAACTTAGCCAGTATCCAGTATAACATTTTTCTTAAAAAGATTATAGCATGCAGCTGCAGTTAATTTAATATAATTTACACATTATATTCTTTTAAACAGTTTTAACTGTAAATAAAAAAATTAAAAACTTTATTTTTATCTTTTTTTGTTTTAAGAACCCAGTTCCTAACAATAGTATTTAATTGTAAATATATATAAAAAATATTTCACATAGGTAGGAACCAGATCTAAACAAAACTTAAATTATGATTATCCAGAATGGCCGACGGCATATAAACCCAAATATTAATCCAAAAAATTGATTAGATTTCAGATTAAATTCTCCATAACAACTTTACTACACTGTCTGCCAGATATAATGGATAATTCTCACACAGAAATGTAACAATATGATCTGTGCATTATGAAACCATATATATGAACACCAATATTGTTATTGCAGGAGAGAAACAAATCTCCCTCAGAGCACAAATTCACATCACAACCAAAACATACATGACATCCCCATGCATAGACAGCTCTTTAATCTAGCTCACAGACTTCCAAACACTGGAAATTCAAACACACTAGATAATGAACAAGGGGGACAAGCCCTCAATTTGTCACACAGCATTCACTGCACATACATGCATGGGCCCAATTTCATTCTCAGTTTGTTGCCATCACCCATTTGTTCCTTCAGTGTCTTGTGAGTCTACACTCTATATTTTCATTTAACAGCTCCGTTCTCTATTACGGAACTTCAAGCAAAGACACTACACTATAAAAATCATAATTAAATCATAAATCCTTCTTTTCTAAATATTTCTAAAACATGACTAAATAACAAAAACTGACAATTTCTTACTGTTAGTTCCACAGACCATTTATCAGTATAAACCTTGCTACAGATATTATTTAAGGTGGACTGTACAATCGCTTACATATCTTGCTAACTTTAAACACAAATATGTCACTGTTAACAATTGTCTATCCTTAGAATTTTCCTAACAATTTTGTACCAGCTGGATTTAACATGACAGAGCAAAAAATACAAAGCAAAAACACAAAGTTCACAAGTAACTTACGCATGAAAATAATCTTTATATATATATATATATATATATATATATATATATATATATATATATATATATATATATATAAAATGCTTGTGAGGAATTGACTCTGCTGGGTTTTGAACCCTGTTCCCCAGGCTGCTGAACCTCTTCCCTACCATTGCGCCAGCCTGCCTTTGTGAATTTCATTGAGATCTGATAACCTTGACTCTGCTAGCAATAGTATCAGTGCCTAAGTCTCTTCAGCTGTGCCTGGTCAGGTGTCTGGTCCTTGGCCTATATAAGGCACTTCCTGTCAATGTACCTTGCCAGATTATTGTGGTTCCTGTTCCCTTCAATAAAGCTTGTTCCTGTTTCACCTACAACTTGCTGAATTGGATTATTGCTGACCTAGGCTGCTGGTCTCCAAAACCTTGTGATTCCTATATCATTACAATGCTATACCTATCTCTTTGACCTACTAAAAATCTAACTTTACCTTTGTGTAATTTAAATACACTTCTCTAACAGTTTCTCATTTTCATAAATTACTCTCTGCAATTCATTTCACAAACAATAATTAATGATCTCACATCGGACCAATTTACCTACCAGAGACCTTCAAATTACTTACAAAATCCTGTCTAAGGAGCAAATCTCAGCTCTCTGCACACAGACGCCTTGTTAAATATCTATGGGGTAACTTATATATATATAAACAAAAAGTAATCTTTTGCGGAAAAAAATACAGACAAGAAAAGTAAAATTAGAACAGATAACATGCCCATTTTGCAGGAAAGAATAACATTTTTAAGCACAAATACTCTTATGAAAACAAGAATAAAACTAACAAAAAAAATGCTTTCGCTAATAATAAAAAATATGCACACCTCTTAAGCTATAAATATCTGATTATCGGAAGTTTAATTAGCTTTCTCTTTTTAACTAGAAACACATACACTATCTCTGAGCAACAATTAGTCATAGCTCAAAACAAAACTAAAGTTAATCTTGCTAATTCTGGCCATGGTGCCGATTGCAAGGGTGTGCGCTAGAAGCAAGCTGCGTTTCAGGTCTCCCTGAGTTAACACAGCCTCAAAAAGCCGGGGGGCACCGCAGAGGAGGAAATCAGACAGCTTCAAGGCTTTGTATCTCTGCTTAAACAGTTATGCACAAATTTCAGCAGGATACAAAAACAATATGTTTCTTAGCAATTAAACAATACAAAATACCCAGCTTAGAAAACACAGCAAGCACTGTACAAAGAAAAACTATTTACAGTGTTTAAACACTCAATTCACACACTCAACAATAACACAGAACAGAGGACCAATCATCATTTTCTCTCTTAATTACACTATTTTACTTAATATTACTAATTAGCATTCTTAGGTTATCAACAATAAACAACAAAAATGCAATCATACCAGGTTCCGGGTAGAAGTCAGTCTGGGTGAGGTAATTTTGTGCGACTGTGTCTCTCTCACTCCTACAAGATTCCATGGAAGGGATGCATAACAAGGAATCCTACACAGATTTTAACCAAGGAAGCTCTGCTCTCCTCTAATTATGGCCATGATTAGTTGTCAAGCATCTCCTCCACGAAAATTCCTGCAGCTACGCACAGTTATCTACGCACAATCAGTGCTCGCCAAATGTTGGAGAAAAAATCATACCCACAAACCACTTTTTACTCGGAAACCCAGTCATGATACACAAAACACATAGGCCTTTGATAATGTTCTTATTATTAGATTTTATTTAGACAAATGTGGATCAGAAACAAAAAGCATCCAAAAATGGCTGCTGTTGCTCACTGACTGACAGAAACATAAAAAACACAGCTTTTTTATAGTCGTTTACATGAAGACAGTGCGATAATCCATTCTCACCTCTTAGGAACATGGTATAACCCACCACAACCAATGAAAGATTATTGATATTAGCAGATCCAATTCTAATGAAACACATGCTTAGGTTAAATATGTGTGTACATCCCCTGTACTTACAATCCTGCGCAGTCCATAACATGTTTTTTAACCTTGGGTCTGATTTAACAAAACATATTGTTTAGACTAAAATAATTGTTTATGGCTTTAGCTGAAACTCCTAAATCATGGGTCATGCAGATTTAACTATTTCATAACATATATCTTACAAGATGGAAAATACTGGTTCTGAGCTAAAATTCACAAGTGCTACAGAAAGTGATAAAAGCTACATATATATACACTAAAAAATGTATGCATATTTGTAATTCTGCACAACAGTGCCTTCTCTTCCTGACCTGCGGCTCTGTTCTATTTCCTCTCTTCCTGACCTGGGGCTCTGTTCCGTGTCCTTTCTTCCTGACCTGCTGCTCTGTTCCGTGTCCTTTCTTTCTGACCTGCGTCTCTGTTCCGTGTCCTTTCTTCCTGACCTGCGTCTCTGTTCCATGTCCTCTCTTCCTGACCTGCGGCTCTGTTCCATATTCTCTCTTCCAGACCTGGGGATCTCTGTTATGTGTCCTCTCTTCTTGACTTGCGGCTCTGTTCCATGTCCTCTCTTCCTGACCTGCAGCTGTGTTCCGTGACTGCTCTTCCTGACCTGCGGCTCTGCTCCATGTCCTTTTTTCCTGACCTGGGGCTCTGTTCTATATCACCTCTTCCTGATCTGCGGCTTACTTACTGACTCACACCCACAGGGGTTTGCCTGGAGCTCTCTAGCTCTAATGTGTGTTCGCAGCCTGCTTGCAAGAGGTGCTGAGTCTGAATCTTAGTAGTCTCCATAGCTACACAATGGAATGGTACCACTAACTAATGTAATCACACTACACTAGCATGTCTCATATCTGTCTATCTATGTATCTATGTATGTATGTATCTATCTATCCATCCATCCCCCTGCCATGGAAAGCGATTATATAAAAATGGACTTATGGACACCCTTTGCGGTCCCTTTACGACCTCCATTGTCTACTAACTATAACTATGGAGTTCTAATGGTGCTAAAAATTAGCTCTTTTATATATTTATATATATATATATATATATATATATATATATATAATAAATACATATATTAGTGTGTGTGCATATATATATATATATATATATATATATATATATATAAATATATATATATATATATCACATATATAGTTGTGAGCATGCAGGTTGTTGCCAAAGCTGTGGGCTCGCGTAGAGAGCCTGCGGCCCTCACGTAGCCAGCAACTGCGGACCTCGCAAAATTTTACGGACTTACGAGAAAAAAAATACGAGACGCGGAAAAACCATTACGACCTTGCAAAAATACGACCTTACCGCCCGAAACCTGAGTTTCTGAAAACATTAAAAACACAATAAATACACACAACAAATACATAAAAAGCTTACCTACAGCAAGGGGGGGCACCGAGGACCTCGAAAAGGGAAGTTACAGCTCAATAAGAATCAAAATAAAAGAGTTTAAACACTCGAAAATCACCTAAGCAAGGGAAAAAATGGCCGCCGAATCAAACGAAAACGAGGCTAAGGACGCAAAACTACTACACTTACTCTCAAAACGGAACGAACGCTCCAGACCAGTTCACGAGGCACGTAACACACACTATCGCGCTCCTTGCCAGCAACTGCAGACCTGCAAAATTTACAGACTTACGAGAAAATAATACGAGACGCGGAAAAACTATTACGACCTTGCAAAAATACGACCTTACCGCCTGAAACCCGAGCATATGAAAACATTAAAAACACAATAAATACACACAACAAATACATAAAAAGCTTACCTACAGCAAGGGGGGGCACCGAGGACCTCGAAAAGTGAAGTTACAGCTCAATTAAACTCAAAATAAAAGAGTTTAAACACTCAAAAATGAGAAAAAATGCCGCCGAATCAAACGAAAACTAGGCTAAGGGCGCAAAACTACTACACTTACTCTCAAAACGGAACAAACGCTCCAGACCAGTTCACGAGGCACGTAACACACACTATCGCGCTCCTTGCCAGCAACTGTGGACCTCGCAAAATTTACGGACTTACGAGAAAAAAATACGAGACGCGGAAAAACCGTTACGGCCTCGCAAAAATACGACCTTACCGCCCGAAACATGAGCATATGAAAACATTAAAAACACAATAAATACACACAACAAATACATAAAAAGCTTACCTACAGCAAGGGGGGGCACCGAGGACCTCGAAAAGTGAAGTTACAGCTCAATTAAACTCAAAATAAAAGAGTTTAAACACTCGAAAATCACCTAAGCAAGAGAAAAAATGGCCGCTGAATCAAACGAAAACGAGGCTAAGGACACAAAACTACTACACTTACTCTCAAAACGGAACGAACGCTCCAGACCAGTTCACGAGGCATGTAACACACACTATGCTATTACCCACCATTTTAAATGAAACACACAACTATTAGCTGCAAAATGGTGGCTGGAATGCAAAATTTAACGCTGGAATGCAAATAGTGCATGCATATTGCGTTCTAACGGTTTCAAGCACCTAAAAGTTTATAAATACTGCCTACTTTCCAGAAAATTCTACATTTCTCCTCAGGTGATGAACAGTGTGACTGGATCGTTCACTGGTGCTGTTACTTCAGAAGAGAATTACTTCCCATTTACAACTTCACAATCTGCAAATTCCAACTGAGAGGTAATCTATAATATATTTAATTTATTAAGAAACACCTAAAAAAAAAACTTTAAACAAAAAGAAACATTTCAAACATTCCCAACCAAGCCGTCATTCATGTATAGTGACATGTGAAATGCACATATATGTGTATAGGCCCTACAACAAGCTAATCTTAACTCAAACTAATCAAAGAAGTATATTCAACTGGCATTAATTCACAGGAACTAATGCCACAAAAAAAATGACACCAATACATATTTAACCTGCAGCTCAATCTTTCCCATTTTTTTCACTATTCAAACAGACTCTGCATCAACAGCGTCACTCAAGAATTTGCAGCGTGGACTCTGAAAGTGGATTACTTTTAAAGAACAGAAAGAAAGACGAAGAGGTAAGATACAAAAATACATTACATGCAGAAAAAGACCATGCTTTGCAAAAACCAAAACAATGAATATACAATTAACCATTTCCCTTTCTCTTTCAAACAGACACTACAAGAAGACTGGCGGATTAACATTGGCAGTAGGGGACCCTCTGTCATTCATACAAGAAAAATACTTCAATCAAGTATAGTATAACAAGTACAAAAAGAAACACAAATCCCATGTTTAGTGCCCGCCAATATCCGAAGTCAAACAAACAAATACAAGCCTTAATACAATTTACAGCAACACAAAAAACCCACAGTTCAAGAAACTTTGCAAACACATATACAATTCACAAATAAACACACTTGCATAGAAAAAACGATTGTTAACACAACGCAGTACTAAAAAACAAGTGGCGGACACAAAACAGGATAGCATAACAAATATAAGCAACATAGAGAAAACAAAAAAAAATATTCTTTCTGTTTACATATAGAAAAGTAACTTAACATTCCTGTTTACTGTCGAACAACCTCTAACCCTCACAAAGAAGCCAAATGAAGCATACCAAAAGTGGCAGACGCTAAACAGAAACTACTGCAAATAGTTCCAACATAGAGAAAATACAATTCACAGTCAGCTTTACTCTACAACAACCTTTAACCCTCAGCCACAAGCCAAATACAGCATCCCAAAAGTGATGGACATGCTAACATATACAAAATGGAAATAAGATTAATGATTACTCTACAAAAAACTATAACTGTAACCCAGAACTAAAATCAAACAATTTTGAAGTGGCGCACAAATAACAGCATAGCATAACAAATCAGGATAACAGATACACTATAAAAAAATAAAAAATCCTGTTTCATGCCCAACCAACTACTGCAAAAAAATAAACTATGCTATTCATGAAAAATACATTATAAGCAAATAACATTTATCTTTTTCTTTTAAAACAGACACTGCGTCAAGACTCTTGCAAGAAAATTCCCAACAGCGGATCGAGGGATATTCATCTTGAAATCACACTTCCAACAAGGTGCAGTATAACAAGTAAAAAAAGAGAAAACAAAATGAACATGTTTGCTGTGCAGCAATGTCAAGAGAAAAAATAAAATAAAACAACAACACACCAACAACAATAAGCCCCACAAATCACCAGCTTTCACAAAAGATTACTGACACATGTCTCATTTACCTACTAATTTGCTTTTACCTACAACAACCTTTAACAGTAAACCGTAACTTAAATCTATCAAACAAAATGTGCCGAAGATAAAACAGCATAGTACAAGAAATAGTGAAAACACATAAAAAATTACAATATAAATTCTCAGGTCAGAGCCCTAACGTATCATATTAAGCACAAACCCTAAACAGACACATAAAATAGAATACTAAAACAAATACTACTAACACCTAACAAAGAACAATACAGACCTTCTTTTCACACCCACACCATATAAGCCTCAAAGTAAAATAGAAGGGTACTATTACAACAATCACCTGTAGTACAAATTTCAAAGAGCAATATATTACTACCATTTTTTAAGCCTCTACTATGCCTCTAAGCCAACCCTACAAACCTACAAGATAAAAACCAGCGAACAATGCAATTACCTTGGGTCTGCTATGCCAAAAAAATAACACAGACTAATTTAACAATAGGAAGCAAGTTCATCTACAATGACCTATAATCACATACAAACAAAGTTCATTTAGAATCACAACAGTGTTGCAACAAAAACATTTTATAAACCAACTTAACAAATTATACATTCTTTTTATTTACAGATTAAGATGGCTGATAACGAGGAAATTCGACGAGAAAAAGAACGGAAAAGGCTTGCAAGCAAAAGACTATCAACTGAAAAAATAAAAGCTACACCCAAAAAAGCTACTAAAAAACAAAAGCATTTATAACCTGTTCCTGAAACATCACATAACATTTCAAATGATGAATTACAAACTGAAACTGATATATGCTTTTCAAATTGTCCTTTACTCAAGTATTTAGCAGTAGAGGTTCATAATTGTAGTGACATGAATATTCTCTGTCAGTTTTGTGAGGCTTATCATTTTAAACAGGAAAGACCCAGAGATGGACAGTTCATTAGTTGCTGTCAAAAAGGCAAGGTCAAACTTCCAGAAAGACAACAATTCCCAACTTATTTACAAAACATTATGACTGAAACTACTTTTCCAAACCACAAAAATTTAAAAACAAACATAAGATCATACAATAGTGCCATATCCTTTGCATCTATGGGGGCAACATTAGCTGCTAATGTACCAGTACATGGTCCTTACTGCTTCAAAGTCCAAGGCCAAATTTACCATCGTACTTCCCATTTACATCCAGAGGAAGGAGAGCAAAGAAAATTTGCTCAACTATATGTCCTAGATACAATGGAAGCTGTTGACCAATGTATGCAGCTGCAAGAAAATAAAAATGCTTACCCAGTGTTTTTATAGAGCTAGATAAAATTATAGCCAATAACCCCTACACTCAAGCTTATAAAAAATTGGCAGAAGTAGAAAAGGAACAACAACTTCATGCAGAAAGACATCAATTACCAATCTCAAAGGTCAATATGGTGCTTAAAAGAGATAGACATACTGATAAACACCGTTATAATTTTCCAACATCAAATGATGTTTCAATGGTGTTTCAAAATGATGAAGGAGAACTACCATTTCAAAGAGACATTAGAATATATCCCAGAAATTAGGTGCAACCATTCATTAATATCAGTATCTTAAGTACTAATTTAGATCCAATGACATATCCCATTTTTTCCCACACAGAGAAGCAGGCTGGCAACCAAAATTAACACTTCCCAGTTACCCAAATGCTAAAGTCCGAATGCGAAATAATATTTCCATGCTTGAATTTAAAGTACTGTATATAGTCGAGTATAAGCCGAGTTTTTTAGCCCTTTTTTTAAGACAAAAAAGGGCCCCCTCTGCTTATACTCGAATCACTCCCCTCCCCGTGTCTCTCTAAGCCCCCCATGTCTCTCTACCCCCCCCCGTGTGTCTCTAACCCCCCTGTGAGTCTCTAACCCCTCCCCCGTGTGTCTCTCTACCCCCCCATTTGTCTCTCTATCCGCCAGGTCTCTTTCCCTCCCCCCTCCTCAACCTAAACTCCCCTCAACCCCCCTCCTCTACCTAAACCCCCCTAAATACCTCCCCCCTCTCCCCTCACTTACCTGCTTGTGCTCCGGCCTCCGCTCCTTGACCCGGCACCGGCGCGCATGTGACGTCACATGTGCGCCAAGTCATTAGCATTTACCGGGTGCACCCGGTATATGCTAATGATGCGGCGCACATGGGACGTCACATGCGCGCCGATGCCGGGTCAAGGAGCGGAGACCGGAGCACAAGCAGGTAAGTGAGGGGCGAGGGGGGAGGTGTTTAGGTGGAGGAGGGTGGTTGAGGGGGGTTTAGGTTGAGGAGGGGGGTTGAGGAGGGAGGTTGGGGTTGAGAGGGGAGGTTGAGGGGGGTTGAGGTTGAGGAGGTGGGTTGGGGTTGAGGGGGGTTGGGGTTGAGGGGGGTTGAGGTTGAGTAGGGGGGTTGAGGTTGAGGAGGGAGGTTGAGGATTGGGAATTGAGGATGGGGGGTTGAGGATGATGATGAGTGGTTGAGGATGAGGATGGGGGTTGAGGAGGGGGTTGTGGATGGGGGGTTGAGGAGGAAGGGGTTGAGAACAGGGTTGAGGATGGGGGGGTTGAGGAGGGAGGTTGAGGAGGGAGGTTGAAGATGAGGAGGGAGGTTCAGGAGGAGGAGGGAGGTTGAGGATGAGGGGCAGTGGTTGAGGAGGGGTGTTGAGGATGGGGGGTTGAGGAGAGAGGATGAGGATGGGGGGGTTGAGGAGGGAGGTTGAGGAGGTGGGGTTGGGGTTGAGTTTGAGGAGGGTTGAGGTTGAGGAGGGTTGAGGTTGAGGAGGGGGTTGAGGATGAGGATGGGGGGTTGAGGAGGGAGGATGAGGATGTGGGGCTTGAGGAGGGGGTTGAGGATGGGGGGTTGAGGAGGGAGGTTGAGGAAGGGCTTGAGGATGGGGGGGTTGAGGAGGGAGGTTGAGGATGAGGAGGGAGGTTGAGGATGAGGAGGGAGATTAAGGATGAGGAGGGAGGTTAAGGATGAGGAGGGAGATTGAGGATGAGGAGGGAGGTTGAGGATGAGGAGGGAAGTTGAGGATGAGGAGGGAGGTTGAGGATGAGGAGGGAGGTTGAGGATGAGGAGGGAGGTTAAGGATAAGGAGGGAGGTTGAGGAGGGTGATAATGGAGGGGGGAAGAGACACAGGGAAGGGAGAGGGCAGAAGAGACACACAGAGAGAGGGGGACACAGAGGGCACAAGAGGGACACAGGGGGCAGCACATTTCCCACCCTCGGCTTGTACTCGAGTCACTCATTTTACCCAGTATTTTGTGGTAAAATGGGTGCCTCGGCTTATACTCGGGTCGGCTTATACTCGAGTATATACGGTAGCTCAAATTGCCATTCAAAATACATTTAATCCAATTTTATGTGGTGGAAAACTAACACAACAGTGGATTTTTGATTCCTATTTGCAAGTTGAGGCCAATAATTTAAACTTCATAAAATATCAACAAGATAAACTATGTGTAGAACAGTATTGTGGATTAATGGATTATGTCGCTGAGGTTGCTACAAGCAGAGACATGACAGCTGGCAAAGCCATCATTTTACCATCTTCTTTCCAGGGATCTCCTCGCAATATGCGAGAAAGATAAAATGATGCTATGGCTATTGTCACTAAATTTGGGAAACCAGATTTATTTATTACCTTTACATGTAATCCCCAATGGCCAGAGATTACACAAAATGTACTTCTTGGCCAAACTGCTTCTGATAGACCAGATTTAGTAGCCAGAGTTTTCAAAGTTAAATTAAATTAATTAATAAGTGACATCACTATAACTCACATATTTGGCAAATGTCTTGCTTATGTTTATACAATTGAATTTCAAAAAAGAGGCCTTCCACATGCACATCTGATAATCCTTCAAGAAAAAGATAAATTAGATACTGGTGACAAAGTGGATTCAATCATTGTTGCTGAACTACCAGATCCAGAACTATATGGTAGACTATATGAGATTGTAACTCATCGGATGATTCGTGGACCTTGTGGAGATCTTAATCCACAATCACCATGTATGGAAAATAATAAATGTACAAAAGAATTTCCAAAAGATTATAGAGACAAAATGTATGCCAATTGTGATGGCTATCCATTATATAGAAGAAGACAGGGAGATAGTGACATTATTCGTGGCAAAAACGTTGACAATAGATATGTGGTACCATACAATCCACATTTACTCATGAAGTATAATGCACACATTAATGTAGAAGCCTGCACTTCCATCAAATCCATTAAATATGTCTACAAATATATTTACAAAGGCTATGATGCAGCTACTGTAGTCGTCAAAAGTGCAGACAATACCGAAAGCACTGAGTTAGTACATGATGAACTTGCATCTCATGTAGATGCTGGCTATGTCAATGCACCAGAAGCTATTTGGCAGCTTTTTAAATTTGAAATGCACGATAGATCACATGCAGTACATTTGCCACAAAGACATTTAGTGTATTTCCATGCTGGAAATTAAACTAATGCATTGGCACAAAGTGAGCATTGTCACACTACACTAACTGCATGGTTTCAATTAAATTCTACAGACTAACAGGCAACACAATTTTTATATATTGAAATTCCATATCATTATGTTTTCGTTAATGGTTTATGGAGCCCAAGAAAAAACAGAGGAAATAAAATAATACCAAGAATTTACACGGTCAGTCCAAGAGACCTTGAACGTTTCTGCTTACAACTACTACTTTTAAATGTTCCTGGTGCACAAAGTTTTGAACACTTAAGAACTGTTAATGACATAGGGCCTCATTTTATTAGCGGCCGTAAATCGGCGGTAAGGCTGCGATTCCTTGCGGGGGTTCTGTTAACTCGCGATTCTATTATACGGCCCGCAAGGATCTCCTCTTACGGCCGGCCGCATATCTTGGAACCGGCCGTAAGCTCTGAAATATAAAAACGCAAAAATAAATTCAAGCCTGCACTGTACAGCTCTGTAAATGCTAGGGATCATATTGGGGGGCATGAGGATTAAAAGGAACCCCCTCTCAAGCTCGCACATCAGCCCAAACCCGAGTTCAAATTAACTGTTTATTTTCCGGCTGCGGCGTGGGCGGGTCTGAGGTGCTCCAAGCACTCTGGACTTTTTACATGGATATTTTACGGATATTAAAAATAAAATATTTTGCGGATTTGAGTATAGGATAATTATGTGCTATTTTTTCTAACACCTAAAATCCCTTTATAGTCTTCTCAAAGTGCAGGATGGCTTTATTTGAGCTATTTTATGTGCTTAATTGGTGCTAGCGGGACCTCTTTCCTGCAAGTAAGCAGCGGCTTGTTTTTAGCCTTGCAGAGAGGTTTCCCGTAGCAATTGAATTGCAAATAGGAATTTCTTACGGCCGAAACTCTTGCGGCCGTTTTAGATCAAAGGCTTTCCTCCGGCGCGAGCGGCCGCAAGAGATAGCAAGGCGCCGGCCGCAAGCCTGCCGGAGCCCCCGGCCATAAGGGAATAGAATAGCCGAATAGCTTGCGGCCGGTCCTTGCGGCCCCGCAACGGCTGCGGCCGCTAATAGAATGAGGCCCATAGTATATGAATCCTTTCATTTAGCTGCCAGACATAGAAACTTACTAGCTGATGATACAGAATGGGAAAGATGTCTAGAAGAAGCAGCACTATGTCAAATGCCACGGCAGATGAGGGAACAATTTGCATTAATTTGTATCTTCTCAAATGCTCCAAATGCATTAGCTTTGTGGGACACATTTAAAAGTAATATGGCTGAAGACGTTATGCAACGATACAATGAACCCATTGCACACTTAAAAGCATTAATGGAAATCCAAGAAGTATTTTTAACTCATGGATTAAGTTGTGCAAGTCTTATAGACAACATAAATTTTTAAGACTATGACATTCAACTACAAGCAGAAGGGACACAAGAAAGACTTGCAACTTTAAATACATTACAATTGCAAGCATTTAATGCCATAAAAAATGCACTAGATGATGACATGGTCAAAGAGCATTATTTCTATCTTGATGGACCTGGCGAATCAGGAAAAACCGATGTATATAATTTATTAATGAGTCTTGTACGAGCACAAGGTCAAATAGCACTTGCATTTGCCACCACTGGAATTGCTGCACTTTTGTTAGAAGGTGGAAGAACTGTGCATAGTGGACTTAAACTGCCAGTGCCTAAAAAAGTAAATTAATTATAATAGATGAGGCTACAATGATGTCATGCTATGCTCTCCAATGTATTGACTGTTTGCTTTGTGAAGTCATGGTTAATATTTTTCCATTTGGTGGAAAGGTAATGTTGTTAGGTGGCGATTTTAGACAAACATTACCTGTCGTTGTACATGGAAATCGAACCGACATTATCGAAATCTGTATAAAGTCAAGTACACTATGGAAACATCTTACCAATCTTCACTGACAACAAAATATGAGATCAGAAGGCCAAAATGATTTCAATGATTGGCTTATTAAAATTGGAGAAGGAAAAACAGAAAAAATACCAAATTTACCTGACGACACTGTGCACATCCCACCTCATATGATTTGTGAACAAGATCTTATATCGGCTATATTCGAAAGTACAATAAATAACCAGGACTATACTGAACTTGCCAACCAAGTCATACTAACATACAAAAATAAGGATGCATTGATCCTCAATAATGAAATATTTAAAAAAAATGAATGCCCCCCAAAGAAATTATCACAGTGCTGATTCTGTACTTGCTGATGACAAAGAAAGTCAGGCAAACTTTTCCACTAAATTCATAAACTCATTAACTCCTTCTGGAATGCCACCACATATTTTGCAGCTAAAGACAGTGCAATTTTCATGTTTCTGCGAAATATGAACCCAAAAAAGGCCTATGCAATGGGACAAGATTAATAGTTCAACAATTTAAGGACTATTTCATAGATGCTGAAATTTTAACTGGTACCCATAAAAGAGAGAGAGTTTTCATACCAAGGATAGATTTAGCACCACGTGAAAATAGTTTCCCTTTTATACTTCAAAGAAGACAATTTCCCATCACTATGGCATTTGCCATGACCATTAAAAAATCACAAGGACAAACTTTCAAATCTGTGGGTATTTTCTTAGAACAACCAGTATTTGCACATGGCCAATTGTACGTTGCCTTATCACGCTGCAAAAATCCACAGGCTATTAAAGTTTACATTGAAAACAATGAAAGTCAAGGTGATTTATTAGAGGATGGACACATTTTTACTAAAAACATTGTCTACTATGAAGTACTGTAACTTTCAATCAAACAAATAAAACCCATGCCAAACAAATTTAAAACTAAACTCAAAAATCAACTCAAGCACAATATAACCATAAACAATTCAGAAAAATTACAGACAACCGTCCATTTCTTTCAAAAAATCATTATTACTCCACTGAAATTATTTTTACACCACCAATATTTCCATATAAAACTCCATAGAATGGCAAAACACATAGGGCCTCATTCTATTATCGGCCGTAAATCGGCCGTAAGGCTGCGATTCCTTGCGAGGGTTCAGTTAACTCGCGATTCTATTATACGGCCCCGCAAGGATCTCCTCTTACGGCCGGCCGCATATCTTGGAACCGGCCGTAAACTGTGAAATCTAAAAACTCAAAAATAAATTCAAGCCTGCACTGTACAGCTCTGTAAATGCTAGGGATCATATTGGGGGACATGAGGAATAAAAGGAACCCACTCTCAAGCTTGCACATCTGCCCAAACCCGAGTTCAAATTAACTGTTTATTTTCCGGCTGCGGCGTGGGTGTGTCTGAGGTGCTCCAAGCACTCTGGACTTTTTACATGTAAATTTTACGGATATTAAAAATGAAATATTTTACGGATTTGAGTACAGGATAATTATGTGCTATTTTTTCTAACACCTAAAATCCCTTTATAGTCTTCTCAAAGTGCAGGATGGCTTTATTTGAGCTATTTTATGTGCTTAATTGGTGCTAGCGAGACCTTTTTCCTGCAAGTAACTGCGGCTCGTTTTTAGCCTTGCAGAGAGGTTTCCCGGAGCAATTGAATTGCAAATCTCTTGCGGCCGTTTTAGATCAAAGGCTTTCCTCCGGCGCGATCGGCCGCAAGAGATAGCAAGGCACCGGCCGCAAGCCTGCCGGAGCCTACGGCCGTAAGGGAATAGAATAGCCGAATAGCTTGCGGCCGGTCCTTGCGGCCCCGCAGCGGCTGCGGCCGATAATAGAATGAGGCCCATAGAGAACAGTGGTTACACATCGCTGACCAACTTTAAGGTCTTGTGTTCTCTTTTTAGAGAACCACTTTTCCACAGAGGAAACTCTATGTGCCATTTTAAACAATTACTACACCAACAGACAAAGGTCAACCATTGAAAACTACCAATAAATAAATCATTCAGTCATAATTAATGGAAGTACTGTTTTTTCATGATTAGCCCCACAAAACACTTGCCTTGCATTATTTGAAAAAATTCTGTTCAAATGTTAATTAACTATGTTACTGTTTATAACGTTACAAGTTTGACAAAAAATACTTTAATGTTCCTTACTTAGACATATTACAAAGTTCATGTTAAGAGCACAAGCATGTTTTCAGGCACAATGTAAATGTTGTATCTCATGTTAAAGGTTAATCCAGGGAGTAATCCGATCGCCAGTTAATGGGGTCAGGAAGGCATAAAAAAAAATCCCGCTTTGATACAATTGGCTACGTTTCAAAGCGGGTTTATACTGTTTGCCTTCCTCTGGATTCAATGTATATTTAAGTTAACAGTTCTTGAGCTACAAGTTCCATGTTAAAAAACCATTACCTCAAGTTTACAATACTGATTAATCTAAAGTTCAACTGTTCTTACATTCAAATGTTAACACTTTTACTACAAAACTCTTTAACAGTTACTCAACAAGAAAATAAAATGTTCCAAAAATAAACATTTTTAATATAAGAATTGTAGTTATTTCAACATAACTAAAAGCTTACAAGTCTCAAATACTTATATTACTAACTAAACAAATTTACAAACATACACATCTCATTGCCGTCATTTTTTGACGGGCAAGTCGCTAGTATATATATATTAAGAAGAAAGAGAAATATAGAGGCAACTAATCATATGAAAAACCAATCACTTTTGTACCCAATCAAACATCAATCAATAGCTCATTTTAGTTCAATCAGCTCATACGGTTGACCACAAGGATATTAATTACACAGCCTCGTTAAAGGTCATGGACACACCAAATCATAGCTGATCCTATAAATCGTGCAGAAATTTGGCTTGCAATAAAACGTAACCTTTAATCAAAAATATTTAACATATATACTACAAGCAAAAAATAATAATGAAAAAGATAAAAGTAAGGTACAAGCTTACATGTCTTTAGTTTGAAGCAATTGCAGTTGTACATATATACACAATTTTTAATGCTGCAATATTGTTTACTTTAAATCAAACAAACTAAATATATGTGTTTGTTGGGATTGGGCAATTTTGATTTATACAATATTGCACAATTTGATAGATGTTGGGACCTACATTTAAGCATCTTGCAGTTGTGTATGCTATGATAGTTGGGTGAATTCCATGCCCAGTTGAGAACACTTGTTGTGGTGGATGTCCTTTACCTGCTTTGGAAGAGACTTAGGGCCTCATTCTATTATCGGCCGTAGGAGATGCGGGGCCGCAAGGACCGGTCGCAAGCTATTTGCCTATTTGCCTATTCTTGCCGGGGATTCCGGCAGGCTTGCGGCCGGCGCCTTGTTACCCCTTGCGGCCGCACGCGCCGGAGGAAAGCCTTTGATCTTAAACGGCCGCAAGAGATTCGGCCGCAAGAAAATCCTGGTTGCTATTCAATTGCTACGGGAACCCTCTCTGCAGGGCTAAAACCGAGCCGCTGCTTACTTGCAGCAAAAAGGTCCCGCAGTCACACAATTAAGCACATTTTAAAGCCATAATAAAGCCATCCTGCACTCTGAGGAGACTATAAAGGGATTGTAGGTGTTAGCATTAATAGCACAACATTCCCCTACACTCAAATCCGTAAATAATTTTTTTTAAATTTATGTCACATGTCCATGTAAAAAGTCCAGAGGGCTTGGAGCACCTCAGACCCGCCCACGCTGCGGCCGGAAAATAAACAGTTAATGTAATCTCGGATTTGGGCTGATGTGCAAGCTTGAGAGGGGGTTGCTATTAATCCTCATGTCCCCCATTATGATCCCTAGCATTTACAGAGCTTTACAGTGCCATCTTGAATTTATTTTTGCATTTAAAGATTTCTGAGCTTACGGCCGGTTGCAAGATATACGGCCGGGCCGTAAGGGGATAGTCTTGCGGCGCCGTCTATTCGAATTGCAAGGTAACGGGAGCCCCGCAAGGAATCGCAGCTTTGATGACGATTTACGGCCGATAATAGAATGAGGGCCTTAGTAAGTAATCATATTCTCTATTGGAGATAGAATTAAAACATTTATAGGACTCTATGACTTAGTTCACTCCTTCATTAAGTCAATCTTTATGAGATCAGGTCTCTGAGTCCTCGCTAATAGTTTTTATTTACTTTACCTTTTTCATTATTATTTTTTGCTTGTAGTATATATTTGAAATATTTTTGATTAAAGGTTACGTTTTATTGCGAGACAAATTTCTGCACATGATTTATAGGATCAGCTATGATTTGGAGTGTCCATGACCTTTAACAAGGCTGTTTATTTATTATCCTTGTGGTCAACCGTATGAGCTGATTGAACTAAAATGAGCTACTGATTGATGTTTGATTGGGTACAATAGTGATTGTTTTGTCATATGATTAGTTGCCTCTATGTTTCTCTTTCTTCTTAATATATATTTAATATAGTAACTGTATGCATCATCAATCACACCCATTTGTCTCTTTTTATGGATCTTTTCCTAGTTAGAGATACTATCAAAGTGGATTTTGCAATTAAAAAAATATATATATTTTTTAACAGACTACCCTAGTGGACCCCTTTTTCATATACTCATATTATTTTAGCTATTCATGATAGCTTTTCTTCCACTAGTAAGTAGTCTTTTTTAATTCGTATATTTCCCCCCCCCCCTCTCTTCTTCCCAGACACTCTTCTCCCCAGACACCCTCTCATCTACTATTCCTCTTTCTTTGTACACACAGTCCCCCATCCATTATGGCTGAGTGTGACTTCTATAAAGAATTCAGGATTAAAAATGATAACATGATGGAAGAAGTAGGGAAGGCTTTTGACAATCTAGATGTTGCCCCCCAAGAGATTAATTAGATTGGCAAGGAGGCTTAAAACGACTATCACAACTGTTGCTCAAAAATGGCCGTTCATTTTGGAACAAGAGCACATTTGACAAATACCTGGCCAAACATATTGTACCTAGAGGACTGAGAATGAGAGTCTTCCCATTGTATGCTTTTCATTTAGACGCATACAAAGAAAGGTGGGAATAAGGTCTGATCTCATGTTCCGAAACATTATTAGCTATCCTCTCTGATTATGAAAAAGAGATTTTGGTCAATCTTGATAAAGAAATCAAAGAGCTACACGCCGAGCTAAAGCAATTTGAGACAAAATCAGAATTCTTGGAGGGGTACAACATCATCAAACGGGATATTGATAAGAAAGAAAGGGATATTATACAGAACAAATGGAACAAAATGAACAGAGATATAAAGGATATGAGAAGGCACAAGTATTCAATTGGAACCATAAGGATAGCAGTTACAATTAACGAACCAGACAACCGAGGAGAAATAATTCCTTTAGAATGTCATCATCAGACTATGAATCATCTGCTCCAGAAGAGTCAGACAGCTCCAACAGTAATATGTCAAAAAGAAGGGAACAAGCAAGTGTCTTTTTTAGACAGGGGACAAAGACGAGGCTACCCACCAGATCCAGTGTGGAACAAGAGAGGTCTCACCAAAGAGTTGGAAGAGGGAGAGTATGGTCCACCCCTGACTCAATACAGAACACTTAGAAACAGAGAGACATGGGGGTATCGACCGACTGTCTCAACCAATCAACGGCGCAAGAAATCCAATCAGTAACAGTTCAACCAAATATTGTCAACAATTTGACAGAAAGTTTATATGACCAATACATTGATACTACCATTACGAATTCCAACAATAATACATTGGATCAATTACACATCGTCAATCTTACAGAGAGAAAACTTACCTCAGATCAAATTAGAACTCTTCAAAGAGGACTATCCTTTTCGCCGACTAACTCCTTTAAATTATTCAATGTAGCCAAAGACGTCAATCTCTTTGCTAGAAAGATACTACTTAAAAAAAATGTATCACAGAGAAGAGTCTGACCCAGAGACCATTGAAAAACAGACCTTTGAAGACCTTTGTGATTTGTTAGCAGAAAATGAAGCAGAACAAGAACAGACAACTCTCCAACCAGATATGGGAACATCCCAATTGAAGAAAAAATCCAAGTTTGTCCCACCCATGCATATTTGTCCACAAATAGACATCTATACCAAACTTGTTATTAATGATCTCAAAAAACTACCAACAACTTATGCCTCTAATTTAGGCACTAAAGAACTTAGATGTATAGATGAAATGAAATCATGGAAAGACGTTGTGATTAAACCATTAGACAAAGGTGGCAATGTGGTGCTGTGGCCAAGTGAACAGTACATTGGGGAAGCCGTGAAACAGTTATCAGACCCAAAATGTTATAGGAGGTTATTAGGCGACCCTACTAGAGAATTCCTGATAACTTACAACAGACTTATTTCTGAGGCCTTTACAAATGGATTAATATCCAAACGCAAGTTTGAGTTCCTAGAGGTTGAAAAACCGAGAACAGCAACACTGTATCTACTTCCGAAAATCCACAAAAAACAAGTTAATCCACCGGGGAGACCAATTGTATCCGGGAGAGGTAACTTAACAGAATCAGCAAGCAAATTTGTTGATGCATGTATTAAACCTTTCGTGACCAGCCTCCCATCCTATATCCGCGACACAATGGATATCCTGAAAAAGTTGGATGGTATCATACTCAATGAAACCACATATTTCGTAACCTGTGATGTTGAATCATTGTATACGTCTATCAAACATCAAGAAGGAGAAGAGGCAGTACGGTTCTTTTTGAGTATGAAATCTCAGGATTCGCATGACAGGAACGAATTCATCATAAAACTCTTACACTTTGTCCTTACTCACAACTATTTCACTTTTAATGACAATTTTTTCTTGCAAATAAGAGGAACGGCAATGGGCACTTTATGTGCCCCAACTTACGCTAACCTCTATATGGGGTGGTGGGAACATCAAGTAGCACTTGGAGACAATATGAACAAGTACACAGAGCATGTTCAGATTTGGCTAAGATATATAGATGATCTCTTTATACTCTGGGACAGTTCCAAGGAACTTCTGGATGAGTACATGCAAAAACTCAATGACAACAATCTCAACCTCAAATTAACATATCAAATGGATATGAATAAAGTAGATTTTCTAGATATCACAATACTCCGAGGACCTAATGGCCAAATCTCAACAGACCTGTTCCGTAAAGAAACTGCCACAAACTGTTTACTACATAACAAAAGTTTTCACCTTCCTTCAACAACAAAAAAGTATACTATTCGGGGAATTTATTCGTCTAAGGCGTAATTGCTCCCAAGTTGAATTTTTTTTAAAAAGGGCACAAGAATTACGCAGTCGCCTTAAGTTGAGAGGCTACAGCAATAGACACACTAAGAAGGCCTATCACCGTGCCCTCTACTTAGACAGAGATACTCTATTAACCCCCAAATCCAAGAAACCCGTGGATGATAAGATCAGATTTATTGGATCTTACCATGCCCAATGGAAGCAAACTCTCAGTATACTTCATAAACACCTCCAAATCTTGAGGACTGACGAGGATCTCAAACTTTTGTTTAAAGACGGAATCCAAGCAAGTTGGAAAAGATCTCCCTCCTTGGGTGATATGTTAGTATCAAGTCACTTCATTAAAGAGCATACAAATAAAAAGGACACCGTTAAGGGCAATTATCGTTGTGCACATTGCAGTATCTGCCCACATATTAAAAACCTGACAATTTTTTATGACAATATTGGACACAGACACTCCGTTCCACAACTATTTAGTTGTAGTTCCAAACAAATTATATATGTTTTGGAAAGCCCTTGTAAACCATCTAAAAAGTATGTGAGCATAACCACACGCGAGATGCGTAAACGCTTGGGCGAACACATTCGCAACATCAAAAATAGCAGGAAAGACCTGGAAAACCACAAGAAGTTAACATCGGTCGCCAGACACTTCCTACAATTCCATAAGTCTGATCCTACAAAACTGCAATGTTGGAGGGTCCAACAAATCTCATTGGGCATAAGAGGAGGCAGCTTGGAAAATGCCCTCTTAAAAGCAGAAAGTAAATAGATCTTCCTGCTCAATACAATAGCCCCGTCAGGTCTCAACGAGGCAATCAACTATAATGTATTCTTATAAATAACCTCTTTTTTCCAATAATTCATATCAAGCATATCGCTCAGCTCTCTTACACATATTATTTAGGTTTTCATCATTTTTAAACTTATTTTCCTGTTGAGTGGACTTGTGGCATTAACATTTGGCCATCATGCCATCCGTGGTGGAGTATACATACCTTCCACCCTCTTCTTCTTTATTCCCCCATATTTTCTTATATTGTATTACTTATTCATCATTACCTATCAATTGTTTAGATTGATTTTTTTCACTGTATCTTTTAGCAATTTTGCAAACACCCTTTGACCTTTCTGCAGTGTTTCATACACAAGATTTAGTTTTTATACTTATCAGTTTTATAATTTCTTTTCCATTATTAATTTTTGTATCCACACTTTTTTTCTTTTTAGTTACTGATACCTAGCAATAGATATATTATCTAGTTTCAACACTGCACAGAATCACTGGCAATACAGCCCCAGTAGAAGCAATTTGGTGCGAAACGTGCGTTGGGCGTTTCTGAGGCACATGCGCGACCGTTCTCGGCTCTAACAGGCCAGGTTACGCGCGAGCGCGTGCATGCTTGGTTGGCGCCAAATCACGGGTAACGCGCCAATACGTCACTGACGAGTGACACAGCGCTATACCACGCCAACCAACAGCGCGCGGTGTGTGAGACTGCAAGATTGCAGCTGGTGTATTTTGGGGCAGAGACATGGAACCTCTTCAACAGTGAGTCACACTTTATTAATATGAGTCTGCTTATAATTCTTTTATGTTCATCATTCAAGGCTTCAAGCTTCTTTTTTCTTTTACAGTATATTACATACGTTTGGATATCTTAGTTTCCCATTGGGATATATTGTTATAGCTGTGTTTATATTTCACAGACTATTTATTCCGGTCTATTTTTTTGTTAAATTATAGGAAATAGAGGCAATCTTTTGTGCCCTTCTGGGACCTAGTATACACTTTGTCTTATGACTCTTTCCAACACTTTGTATTTGTGTGCCAAACTGTTGTAGCTGTCCCATGTCTCCCCTCAGGACATAGGTGTCCCATATGCCTATTTTGGGTAACCTATGACATTCATTTACTGTCATGCTCTATATTGAGCACTAGTATCTCACACACACAGGCTTTTGTGTCTAGTCTTCCACGACAAATTTTTTAACAATTGTATATATTTCTCATATTTATCTCTTTTTTCTTTTTTTCCACATTAGTTGTTTTTACATGTACCTTATTAAAGGTTAAGTTTTACTTTCCATGCCATTGTTATATTAGCGTCACACTATCAGCAATGATTTGGTATGTCCTTGGCCTTCTATCTATGATTGTAACATTTTTACAATCTTGTGGTCAAACCGTATTGATTATATTTATTAGCTCCCCTTCTCACACCACTGGGCATTATTGTGTTTTCTGTATGTATTACATTAGTTGCCACTTTATTCTCTATCTTTTTTCTTTCTATATATATATATATATATATATATATATATATATATATATATATATGTATGTGTGTGTGGAAGAAGGGGTAAGTGTTGCTTTGCCAAGGATATATTTTGATGGACAGAGGGGAGGGTGGGTTTAGTGGTGATGTCACAGGGGTTGCCATCTATACATCACGCATGTGCGCCAGTCCCATTGGTCTGCAATATAGTGCGCTACGCTGGTGACTTGCCACCACTACACAGCCCACCTAATAAAGCCATGTAGAACTGCTAGGGTGATACTATAGTGCACTGGGTGAGCTGTTAAAGAAGGCTGCTGGGGTAGGAGTGCAGATTTATTTTTATAAAATCTCACATTAATTCTACTGCATTTTACATGGGTTTTGATACTATGCGGAGCAGTCATCATGACTTAAAGGGGTATTGAATGTTTCTGGATTTTACTAGGTAATATAATATACTTATGTGTTTGTTTACTTTTATGTGTCTTACTTTATTAGGAAGTACTTATAAGCTCTGTTTTTACTGCCTAAAATCAAACAAATAGTTCCTGTATGGGTTTTGTCAGGGTAAAATCACTCATACTTACCCCACTTCCCACTTCCCCACACACATGCCTGACACCAAGGAAAACAGAGTCTTTTGGTTATTTCTCATGATGAGCTTATTAGAAAAGGAAATGTGAATCAGTAACAAACCAATATGGCTGTCAACAATTCACTCAGTTACTGAATTGCTACTGCTAACGAAAAATCAGCAGACACACACTTTTATATCTGTTTACATAACAATTAATTGATACATCTTTTTTCCCATCTACTAACATGGTATGACCCGCTAACAACCAATTATATTTTACTTATATATTATATCCAATAAGCAATAACACATGTGATCAAGACTTATCAAACATGTTATGGTAAGTCACTCTAAATGTGCAGTAATACTTCATTTTTAATATTCTGTGCAAAGGGCAAATTATGGCCTTGGGATGGCTGGCTGATTTATTATGTATAAAAATATGTGTACTGTCTCTTACTGAAACAGCTAGATAATGGGTCATTTAGACTTAACTATTTCATACCTAATATCTTGCAACTCGAAAATTACTGGTTCACAGCTGGCCAAATATCAAAGTAACTGGAGAGAGTGCTGATTGTATATATATATATATTTATATATATATATATATATATATATATATATATATATATATATATATATACGCTAAAAAGTAAGGATATTTGTATAATTTTCTGCGACAGTTTGCCCCCTGCAGCGTATGCAGACACAGACTTTGCTGTACTTGCGATGCCAATCAGTATCCATCTCTCGGCTCCAATCTGCAACATGCTGCTGAGACGTGATCACCTAATAGGCTAGGACACTACACTGCACATCCAGCCTTACTGAGTCTTGTCTGCATACCCTGCAGTGGGCAGACCCATACAGGGATTATTTTTTTTATTTTAGACAGTAAAAAGGAGTTTATAAGAACTTTTTTTTATAAAATAAAGTACATAAAAGAAAACAGATACACAGTTACAATATATACCTAGTAAAATCAAGGAACCTTCAATGTCCCTTTTAAGTGGTCCTTTAATCATTAATGTCCAAAAAAGTATTAGTGTTATGAGAACGTGAAAATATCCCATATTAACACAAATACTGTATTATGTCACAGGGACATCCTGTTCTGAAGGACCCAGCTGCCTTCTGTGCAGCTATTGATCTTTTTGAAAGCCATCTGTGGTCAAACTTCCCCAAGATTGATGTTATTGCTGGTGAGAGCTCTGCACTGTATTATTCAATAAATTATAATGACTTTGTGATATGCACAAACTGAGGACCATAATTCCATGTTGTTATAGATAGTTTGGGTGTGATTAATAGTGGATAGTGATGTTGGGTTGATGACCCCAACTTAGGCGTAGCGCAAAGTAGGTGTGGCAGTTTGGAGGTACAGACTCCACTGTTGGACCTTGTGTAGGGTCCACCGGTGTTCCCTCCTTCCTGGTTACGGGTGTCAAACAAAATATCAACAGTGTACAGACTCTTTGCTTCAGAAACTAAAAGACTATCCGCTTTCCTTGGTGTTGATGGTGATCTGCTGCTTTTAGTTGGACTCTATTCACATCAGTTCCCAAAATTGGAGCCGAAGTATTATAGTAGGTGTTGGGGCTTCCTAATTTCTTAGTTGGCAGCTTGGAACACACAGGCCCCTGTCAGAATTCTGAGAAGCCGTACTGGAAGTAACGCACACACAATCATTCTCAGTACAAATTTGTTTATTGCTACGTCATAGCATAGGTTATATACTTGCTAAAGAAGGCGGATATTAGAGGCGATTTACACAGTACACGTTAGTCGGTAGAAGGACGGATAATCAGGTGTTTTCTGTTTCTTAGAACAACTAGAAATGTTTTGTGTTTTAGTAAGGTCGCAAGATATCCCAAGGACGAGAATGTGTTATTATGGTTAGGCTATATCTCATGTAATTATGTCAGCAAAATATGTTAACCCCTTCATCCACTGTGGTAAACTACTATAAAGGTTTGTGAGCTATTTGGGGCTCTTTGCAAGTGGATTTTACTTTTTACAAGTAAAGGCTGATAATCTGCAGAGTGAACTAATTGTGCCCTGGTGAGAAGGCAGCAGTTAATATAAACAGGAGAAGGGGCGAACTTGTGGGCTTGCGAACATTTCTAGTATAAGTGCTATTCTAGTAAAAGTGTAGGAGTTTAAATAAAAGGAGGGAGTTCAAAGAAAAAAGGGGGGAAACATATATATAAATATATTTCAAGTGGATTTACCTTACAAGTAAAAGCTGATAAATTGCAGAGAGCAATAATTGTGTCCAGGTGAGTGGGGTGTGGCTTAACTATTAAACTAGTATAAAATGTTTGTGAGCTGTTTTGGGGGCTGTTTGCAAGTGGATTTACCTTACAAGTAAAGGCTGATAAATTGCAGAGTGCACTAATTGTGCCCAGGTGAGAGGGGGTGTGGCTTGACTGTTAAACTAATATAAAAGGTTTGTGAACTGTTTTGGGGCTGTTCGCAAGTGGATTTTCCTTACAAATAAAGGCTGATAAAATGCAGAGTGCACTAATTGTGTCCAGGTGAGAAGGCAGAAGTTAATATAAACAGGAGAAGGGGCGAACTTGTGAGCTTGCGAACATTTTCAATATCAAGTGCAATTCTAGTAAAAGCATAGGAGTTTAAATAATAGGAGGGACTGCAAAGAAAAGGGAGGGCAGATTTATAGTGCAAAGGAAGAAAACTTATACAAATATAATATTTTATTTTATATTCTTTATTTTTCCCACTGAAATTTTGAAGACAATAATAATAACTATGAGTCAGTCTAGTGGCAACCTCATTCAGTGTACATCTTGTCATATGTATGCAATACTGGAACAGATGATCCAGGGTCCATACCTCTGTGAGAGGTGTGAGCATGCTGCCTCTCTGGAAGCTCAAATTGGAGATCTGGAGAGGAGAATTGCAGCACTTAGTGATATTGCTCCACTGGAAAGGGGGTTGGTGCTCACTGAGCACATTTTAGCTGGGCCTAGCATGGAGGGTGGAGCTGGGGCTACTGAGGATGTCCAGGGAGGTAGCTGGGTTACAATTACAAGGGGAATCAGGGGGAACAGGAGGAGGCAGGCCAGTTCTGAGTTGGCAAACACCAACAGATTTGCCAGATTGAGTGAAACTGTTGGGGATGTCCATTCAGGAATGGCAATGCCAGATAGAGCTGTTCCCTCTAACAGCCTGGAGAACAGTTCTACTGGAGGAGTGGGAGGGCAGAATAGACAGAGCAACAGACAGGTTTTGGTTGTATGGGACTCTATTATTAGGAAGGTAGACAGGGTGATTTGTCACCCAGATCCCAGCAATCGAACAGTTTGCTGTCTTCCGGGTGCTCGGGTTCGTCATGTTGTGGATCGGGTAGACAAATTATTGGGAGGGGCTGGAAATGAACCGGCGGTCTTGGTACATATTGGTACCAATAACAAAGTTAGTGGAAGATGGAGTGTCCTAAAGAATGATTTTAGAGAACTAGGTAATAAGCTGAAGGCAAGGACTTCCAAGGTAGTATTTTCTGAGATACTACCAGTGCCACGTGCTAGCCCAGAGAAGCAGAAGGAGCTTAGGGAGGTTAATGTGTGGCTAAAGATGTGGTGCACTAAGGAGGGGTTGGGGTTTTTAGAGCACTGGGCTGACTTCTCACTTTGGTACAATCTCTACAGCAGGGATGTATTGCACCTTAATGATGAGGGAGCTTTTTTGCTAGGGGATAGGATGGCAGAAAGGCTGAAGGATTTTTTTAACTAGTAGGTGGGGGGGGAGGGACTAGATATAAGTAATGCGGTAGAAAGTGTAGAGGCTATAAGGGATGAATTAACAACTCATAGGGGAGGAGATGGGGGGTAGTATAGTCAATAGGGAGGTATTACTAAGTAACTCAAGTATAGTGGCAGGCACCACCAAACTACAAACTCATAACATAAAGTGCTTGCTAATGCCAGAAGCGTACTAGGAAAAATGGGAGAGTTAGGATTATTAGCAATTAATGAAAAATGAGATTTAATAGGCATTACCGAAATGTGGTGGGATGAATCTCATGACTGGAATGTTAATCTGGATGGTTATAACCTATTTAGGAAAGATAGAGGCAATGGTAAAAGAGGAGGAGGGATTTGTCTGTATGTTAAGCCTGAATTTAAGCCTATAGCCAGAGATGATATTTATGGTGGAACTAGCGGTTATGTTGAATGTTTGTGGGTAGAGTTAAATAGCGGAGCAGCAAATTCCAAAAGAATATTAGTAGGAGTATGCTATAAACCCCCAAATATAGCTGATAGTGGTGAAATACAATTATTGTTACAGATTGGAAATGGAGCTAAGCATAAGCAATTTTTAATAATGGGAGATTTTAATTACCCTGAAATAAACTGGGAAAATTAGACCAGCAGTTCAGCTAAGGGGAGCAGGTCCTTGAGTACACTCAGGGATCATTATCTGGCCCAGGTTATACAAGAGCCTACTAGAAATGAGGCTATCTTGGATTTAGTTATCACAAATATTATCGATATAGTATCAAATCTTGAAATAGGGCAACCTTTTCAAATCAGTGATCACAACACAGTCTCATTTGAGATTGAATTAAAAAAACAAAATTTTAAGCGGCCAACAAAAACTCTTAATTTTAAAAGGGCAGATTTTAACGGTCTAAGGGCAGCAATACAGAGTATAGACTGGGACAGAGAACTCATAGGTAAAAACACTGAACATAAATGAAAAACATTTAAATCCTTACTAAATATACATACACAACGGCATATACCGTGTGGGAATAAAAGTAAAAGGAGTAAATCACATGCAATGTGGCTTAACAATGATTTAAAGATCAAGATACAGAGTAAAAAACAGGCATTTAAATTATACAAACAAGAGGGGACAGAGACTGCTTTACGGGAGTACAAGGAAATCAACAAGGCTTGCAAAAGGGCTATCAGACTGGCTAAAATAGAAAATGGAAAAATAATTGCAAAAGAGAGTAAGACTAACCCTAAAATATTTTTTTAAGTATATTAATGGGAAGAAGGCGAGGAAGGAAGCTATAGGAACATTTCAATGTGACACAGGCCATCTGAAAACTTGTGACCAGGAAAAGGCAGATGAGCTAAATGGGTTCTTTTCTTCGGTATACACAAGGGAGGTACCAGTGGTTGGGACACTGCAACATAATGGGGCTACACTACCTTCACCAAATAACTGGTTAACGCAGGAAGAAATCCAAAAGAGGTCAGAAAAAATAAGTGTTAATAAAGCCCCGGGTCCTGATGGAATACATCCAAGGGTTCTGAGGGAACTGGGTTCTGTAATAGCCAAACCATTATATCTAATTTTTCCAGATTCACTCAACACAGGGTCTCTACCAGATGACTGGGGAAAAGCAGTTGTGATACCTATATTTAAAAAGGGAACAAGAGCAAATCTGGGGAATTATAGACCAGTGAGCCTCACTTCTGTAGTGGGGAAGCTTTCAGAAGGGTTAATAAGTGATAATATACAAGGATATGTCTATTTGAACAGGATTATAAGTAGGAAAGGCTTTTGATACAGTGCCACATAGGAGAAATTGTAGTAAATATCTGCTCATGGATTGAGAGCTGGCTAAAAGACAGGAAGCAAAGGGTTGTTGTAAATGGAACATACTCCAATTGTACTAATGTGCTAAGTGGGGTTCCTCAGGGTTCAATATTAGGTCCTCTCCTTTTTAACATATTTATTAATGACTTAGAAGTGGAAAGTAGTGTCTCAATTTTTGCTGATGACACAAAGTTGTGCAAGGTAATTAAATCAGACAATGATGTGCTTTCCCTTCTAAGGGATTTACATAAAATTGAGGAATGGGCATCTAAATGGCAGATGAGATTTAATAAGAATAAATGTAAAGTTATGCATCTGCGAAGGAAAAATAGCCATGCAATTTATAATCTTAATGGAGCAAATATAGGGGTATCCGATATTGAAAGGGATTTGGGAGTACTTGTGGACAACCACCTAGGGAACAGTGCTCAAAGCCAAGCAGCAGCTGCAAATGCAATTAAAATATTAGCATGTATTAGGAAGGGTATAGAAGCAAGGGAAGCAAATATAATTCTGCCACTATACAAATCTCTAGTACGCCCTCACTTGGAATATGGAGTCCAATTTTGGGCACCACTTCATAAAAATGATATTTTAGAGCTGGAAAAGATACAGAGGAGGACAACAAAACTAATTAGGGGAATGGAGGGGCTAAGTTATGAAGAAAGACTAACCAAATTAAACTTATTTTCTCTAGAAAAAAGGTGTCTAAGTGGAGATATTATTACATTATATAAATAAATCCAGGATCAGTATAAAGAATTGTCAAGGGAGCTTTTTGTGCCAAGAGGTTTTCAACTGACAAGAGGACACCCCTTGAGATTAGAAGTAAAAAGATTTCACCTTAAAGAAAGAAAAATGTTCTTCACAGTAAGGGTGGTTGAAGGGGACCAGTGAAGATTACACCAATTGTATTTTCTGACCACCGGGGTAAACCTTTACTCATAAGCAAGACGTCTTGGAGATTCTGTATGGAAATGAGCGCACACATACACACACACATAAGCTTTCCACACAGAGTCTCATTTATTTGGTTACGTTTTGATCTTATATAACAGATAGCATAATAATTCTTACATGTCAGGTTTCTCATTGGCTAATATCCAGTGCCAGTTACCAACCAATCAGGTGTAGTGCGCGTGCCACAGAAAAAGTTCATGAGAGCAGTTCATGAGAGCAGTGCATAAGAATAGTGCATGAGAAAAGTGCACAGATCATCACGTACACATATTTCTAGAACATTCTCAAGGTCTATGTAATTAAAAATAATTGGCAAAAAATATGTTGTAGATAACAGGTTTCAGGATTACATATTTTGCTGTAAGAGCAGTTTCTATCACTGTCTGGTACCTAGAGCACCTGCTAAGCTGAGCAAAAAAACAATTAACCCCTTCAGTGGTTAATCTGTGGAATTCTCTACCAAAGGAGGTGGTGACGGCAGATTCGATAGATAACTTTAAAAGGGGACTGTATTTATTTCTATTTAAGAAGGGAATCCAGGGTTATCCTGGATAATTAGAGAGAGTGTATTGATCCAGGGAGAAATCCGATCGCCAGTATCTGGGGTCAGGAAGGAATTATTATTTGTTTCCCTTTGAGATTATTGGCTAAATTTCACTTGGGGTTTTTTTCTGTTTGCCCTCCTCTGGATTAAATAATTAATAATAAAAAAAAAATAGTTGATTAATAATTGATTAACAATTAACAACTAATTAATTAATAACTAATCCTCATATTGCAGATCAGATGAGATCTTAAAAGGTTGAACTTGATGGACTGAAAGTCTGCATTTTATGCCGAATTAGGGGTTATCTATACCAGAGGATCAACTGGGCATAACTTCCAGGCAGGGTACTGCGGATCTTACCAGCGCCATTCCAGGGCCTGGGCCCGGCCTGCAGGCAGCCTTTCCCTTACCTGACCTTCCCCAGTAAGGCAATGCTAGGAAAATGCAGAATCTGCAGCCGACCAACACTGGAGGTCAACACCGGTGGCTGGAAGCAGCTCAAGGGAGGAGCTCCCGGGAGAAGAGGGCCCGAGGGACAAGAAGCATCGGGACGCAGGGCCGCGGACCCGCAGACGGAAGGCACTGAGGAGGGGCTTGGGCTGTGCTGGAGCAGCATCGGGCAGACGCACGACCTGGGGAACGAGGACATCTGGATTCTCCTGTCACCAGCGCAGCTTGCCCCTCGGAGACAGAGTGGTGGTGATGCTTGACCGGATAGAGGCCTATGGAGGGCAGACACCCTGATGGCTCAACACCCTGATGAATACAAATTCTTAGAGATTCCCTTCACAGTGGACGACTGTACCCTTTTACACAGGACTAGACAGACCCTAGTGAGGGGCTGAGTGCATACAGGACTTGGGCCACGAGAGTTGGACCGCCAGAGAAGGTTAGAGACACCACAGGCGTCACACATAAAGTACCAAGGTAAACCTGCAAAGGGTAGCGGAGACTAATAGGGCAAAGAGTGGGGCAGCTGGAGCTCTCATGTGTCAAGGCGAGTAATTTCGCTAGCTAACACCACAGACAGCACCTTATTTACTACTCTGGGGTCTGAACACATTAAGAGGCCCCAGTTATTTTGTCCAGATAAGTGTAACCCTGCACAATAAAGAGACTTTCAAATCAGGAAACACAATAAGCCAAAAGGCATATCCAGGTGACAGATGAGACTTGGAAAAATCATTTGCTGTAAACATTTTTAGCTGTGGCAAAGAGCCCAAATATCATTGCCTTGGAACTGTGACACATAACTCTGCAAGACCTTAGGTCTCACCCCCTTGTGATAGGGGACATTTTGTGACTTGGGTGGGGCTGGGCCCAGAGACTGACCGCCATTTTTATTTCTTCAGTGCCTGATAACAAATGCAAGATGTCAAATTAAAAAAGGGGCACTATCATTTTGGCCCAGACCCAGCACACAACAGCTAGCACTTACTGGGATAAAAACAATACTACATTTAGCCTTAAAAACGCTCACCAGAGTATTATCAGCACAGAGAGGAATAAAATATTAACTACACTGCTGCTAAGTTGAGCACTGAAAGTAATCAAACACGGCCGCCTAGTGGCCAAAGTGGTATGGCCAAAAACATCTGTATACCTAGCTCCATCTTGTGGACAAAGTTGATACTCACGCATTCAATTTGCTACAATAAGGCTAGGCTGTACTGCCACCTTGTGGACATTCAAAACAGTTGCAGGGGTTAGAAAGAAATAAAGGCAAGCAGTACTCATGTTAAAATCTGCAGCAACAAGCACAGCCTATGAGGAGAAGCAACTTACATTTTTGCTTGGACATACACGCTCACAGATCTTCGCATGGGCATATGTCCATGGCTATTCTTGAATAAATGCTCAACGACTACTAATATATAAAACCCACCAACCCCTTCTTGCTTGGGGGCACCTACACAATCAAAGTGACAAGTCAATAAAGTAAAATTGAAACTCTATATTTAAGACAAAAGAAAGAGATGGCAGGTGTCTCCACAAGGCGCAACACTAAGGACATACAATTTTACTGTACGCCAAGACACACCCCATAAGCCTATTAACCAGCATCTACACCAACAAAGAGTGCATCTAAACCCATTATGGAGCCTTCCGCACCAAGCACAAAGGCGGACATACAAGACTTGAAAGATTTGATATCCTCCTTTCGATCTGAAATTACAACGGAAATCCATAAAGTGGCGGTGGAATTATCTAAGGAAATAAACGTGGTAGATTACAAAATGGCAGTGCTGGAAAATAACTACAATTAGTTACTTCAGGCGCACAAGCATTTAGAGGAAGAAGTGGGGTTATTGAAAGAGGAACAAGCACATCAGCAGTCTGCGCAGGAAGATTTGGAAAACAGCTCAAGGAGACTAAATATTTGCATCAGAAATCTCCCTGAATCAGTGAGAGACCTATCGCAATATCTAACAGAGCTCTGCGAACTACTCTTACCAGACATTAGTGCAGAGGACTTTAAAATGGACAGAATATATAGAGCACTCGGTGGTTGCCCAACCATTTCTGACCGCCCAAGAGATGTCATTGCAAGGTTTCACTACTTTACTACCAAGGATAAGTTCATGAGAGCGGCCAGAGCTGGTTCACAGGAGGTGGAGGTCACCAACCGAGCATCTTTTCTGACTTATCTTCCACAACATTACTCAAACGGAAAGCCCTAAAACACATCCTAGAAGTAATTTTTTCACATGGTTGGAAATAAACATGGGGTTTTCCTTTTCGACTAAATATTTCTAAAGAGGGGGAAACGTTTTTTGTCCGATCCATGGAAGAAGGAATGGCCTTACTTACTTCTTGGAATATACAACTACCGGACAATATACATTCAGAACATGAGCCAGACCCAAAGGAAAGTTGAGACCCAAGAAGGCAATTCGTTACAACAACCTGAGTATGGATCTTGGTGCTCCTGCTATATCTCTGTCATTCCCCTGAGAACTCATTCTGGACTTCACCTATACATCATGGTCCTCGGATGTGAGAGAGCTTTTCTGGAGTGATGTTATATTATTATCTCAATTTACTTTATTTCTTTACAAGCATAAAGAGATTTACTAAGTAACTTGTTATGTTATAGTATATAAGAAACGTGCCCCTATGGGACTGTTATATTTTGTTAAACAGGCGAACCGCCTCAGTATCCATACCCAAATATTGGGGAAAAAATACTTGCAAACATCCCATGCTACTGCATCAGGTATACAGAGAGGTGTCTCAATTCTGATTCACAACAGGCTAAATTTCCAACACACTTCTACTCAAAACGATAAGGAGGGTAGATATTTAGCTGTCCAAGGAACCATTAAAGATAGACCAGTGTTATTGCTCAATGTATACACACCAAATGTGGATTAATCCATTTTCTTTTGCAACATCTCAAGTTTAGTCTTCCATTGGCAGCAATCTATCTGGATTATAGGGAGTGACATGAACATATTTTTACTATTTTGTCTGTATGTTACCTTTTCGATGCATACTCTGTATTCTATCCTAAAATAAAAAAATATTTATAAAAAAAAGAAACTTTAGAACATTGCCAATAATTGCTATTACCATGTGATTGTATGACTGTATTCTTTTCAGTTTAAATCACAAAAAAATCAAAAGAATGAGCATGTGCAGATCCCAGGAAGTTAGCTGTGTAGGATAACTACAACATGGGGTCTGCACATGCTCATTCGTGTCAAGTTCATATGACTTTAGTCTGAAAGCAATACAGCCAAACCCCACAAGGTAAATGACAAGTATCATCAATCGTCCTTAGATAGAATTGGAATGGATGATTAGCAGGTAAAATTGCTGAATTAAGTTTATGTGAATGCAAACCTAACAACATTAAGAAGATAAAGTAAATATTAGCTCTATAGCTTTGAATGATATTGTATTTGAAACCTCCTCTGCATCCCTTTAATATTTATGGATGGTGGCGGACCTTTCTGTTTCATGGCAAACCATTTTACTCTCTGAGATCTCTCTAAAATACAGCTCCAAAAAACAATAGTGGTTACATTTTTTTTTCAAAATAATGTTTTTATGGTAAAATTGAGTGTTTTGTGTAATGAATAGCAGCCGTTTGAAGATGCCGATTTCTCTTCCCGCAGGCCTGGATTCCCGTGGGTTCCTGTTCGGCCCTGCACTGGCACAGAGATTTGGTATTGGGTTTGTGCTGATTAGGAAGAAGGGGAAGCTTCCAGGTCCAACAGAGTCTGTGTCTTATACACTGGAATATGGAAAGGTAAATGCACTTTGTGCTTTAATCTGCACATGGTGATTCCATTGAGTCATTTTCTTCTTGTCAGCTAAGTGTAGTCGCTCTGTTGTTTTATGCTCATAACCAAGAGCATCTATTACAGACCAAATATTTTTGCAGATCATCTTTTTGTGAATAAAAGGTTATAAACTTGTACAGGCAGTTAAAAAACTTTTTTTTTAATGTCTAGCTGAAGTATATTCCAGCCCTTAAGTCTAGAGTCATATTCTTCTTGTCTCTAGCAGCAAAATATTTAAGACAATGGAAATATCATTTTAGCTTTGTTGCATCTGAAATAGGATATTTGATAATATTTGTGTGTCTCTGTAAAAAAAAGAAAAAGTAAAAAAATAAAGGTATGTATGTGTTTAAGAAAGTTTTTACTTCACATTTTATTATGCAAAAGGCAACATTACATCTTGCTTTGATATGTATTTAGCGAATGTGAAGCTTTGGCCAGACTACTGTGGCTCTGTAAGATGCTGCTGTATATATGTTCCAGATATAAGTGTTACAATTTCACACAGGTAATGTTTTTTTTTAACTCGTTAAGTCTTTTTCAGTGCTGAAGATTCCGGAAACTGTCTGTAGTCTGCAAACATGGGCTATTATATCTTCCCCAGGGGGGATTATTACCATTTATTTGTAATTACACCCATGGGTAAATGAGATAACAGCCCATGCTTGGTGGGTGAATCAGAAAAGCAGTTTGATAGGCAAAAGTGACAAGCGTCAATGTATATTTACTGTAAGAAAATACAACTTAATAAGATTCAGTTGCTAAAATACTAATTACCTATAGTTTAAAATTATGCTATAACTGGAACCTCCTCTGTGTCAATTTAACATCTTAAAGAAACTGGATGAAAAGTAACGAGCCTCTTATAATACTTTTATATAAGGAATTGCATACCTAGTCTTATTTTAACTTTTATTCTTTGATTCTAATAGAACTTTTTATGATCAATTCAAAAATGTTACTAGTTTTCTCTATTACATAAGGATTGTAAGTAACACAGGTTAAATCTAAAAAAAAAATACTGTCTGTCCAGCAGTAGCCAGCAAACATGCTAGGACTCCACTTGGCATACACAGAGCCTCATTTAATTTGGGCTGTTACTTGCAAGTAACTTTACTATTTGCTACTTGCTCCAGTAGCTCTACTTTAACCTACACATTCAATTGGCCGGGCGCGCAAGTTAGTCCTAATAGTAAACCATATTATCGTCAGTAAGCATTTGCATGCTTGAACAAGCCAGTAACTCATGTTTCAAGCCCACAAACTTGGAGCACTGTAAATGCAAATATAAATTCAATCCAGCACTGTAAAGCACTGTAAATGATGGGGAACACAATAGGTGACATTAGAATTAAAAGCACAACATTCTCAAGCTTGCCCATTGCAAATATCAAATACTTTATTTCATGTTTAATTTCCGTCCAAAGTCCTACAGGCTTGAATGACCGCCAAGCCCGTAACTCGTTATTCAAGCCAGCAGGACTTTAATGAAATATGGAGGTTGATTCCAAAGTCATACGGGCTTGGAGGTTGAAGCCCATAGGACTTTATAATGAAAATTGAACATAAAATAAAGTATTTATTTTTGCAGATTTGCAAGCTTGAGAATGTTGTACTATTAATTCTAAGACTAAACATCACTTTCACTTTTGATTAAAAGTACAGGATTGTTTTTTTTATTTGCTTAATTAGTGCTACTATTTGTAAGTAAGACCTTTGTGGGACCTCCTTGGTACCAGTAACCTGTTGTTGGTGTTTAGCCATTTACCGGCTTGAATAGCGATTTCATTTTTTTCCGGCTGTTAAAGATCAAAAGCTTTGATGGAAGGATGTAACTTACAATCATGAGTAAGTAAGGGATAGTATCGCTCACTAAGTAACCAGAACAGGGCACGCAAGTAGGAGGCAATTGAATAGGGAAGTAACTTGCAATCTCCACTTACTGCTACTTTTTCTAGTAAGTAGCAATTGAATGAGGCCCTTAATCTGTGCCAAAAGAAATGTTGTATTTTTATATAATTCTTTCATATTAGCAGCATAAGCTAACAACACAGAAGGATTTTTTCCATTGTACAAAAGGATGCCATTCAAACTAGCTAAGTGTAGTTGTTCTGTTGTTTTATGCTCATAACCAAGCGCATCTATTACAGACCAAATATTTCTGCAGTAAACCAAATCATCTTTTTGTGAATAAAAGGTTATAAACTTGTACAGGCAGATAAAAAACATTTTTTTTAATGTCTAGCTGAAGTATATTCCAGCCCTTAAGTCTAGACCCAAAAGTTCACCCTGATTTTTGGACAGACTCAATTCCCGAACAAGGTTGGTTAAATTATCTTGTGTTAATAGATGGGACTAAGAATAAGATGTACTTGCTTTAAAAGTAGGGTCATTTTTCTCCTCATGTTGAACTAGGGGATATTGTCATCTTTTTCTGAGTACTTGTTGACGAGTTACATTTTCTTGAGGCTGTTGCACAGGTAAGCCCTTTACTGTATTATCCCTGTGATGTTTGTTAAGCAAAAACAAAACAATCTGATAAATGATCTTTGGGTTCCCTCCAAACCATGGGAATTGCAAAGGACATATGGAGGGAACCATGTACTCATCCTGTCACAAGTCAAGTGAAATTTTGTTGTTGAGTTTTAAATGACAATTCCCACCACACTTAACAGTAGGTATCTGGAAGATTTAAACACATTCTTGACATAATAAAACCATAATACAGTTTCATAGTAATCTAATCACTAGACAAGAGAACCCAAGCTAGCGCAATGCGAACACAGTTAATGTCTGATTACTATTGGCTTAGCGCTGTGTTTATGACGCAACACTGGGCATCATGCATCTGGTTGCCGCCTGCCTGCACATGGCAGCCAGTCTATCTATCAACTGCATGCATTTTTATTTTGAAAAAAAAGTTATTTAATTGTGTCAAAATTGGTTGGATCTTTCAGAATATTTATTAATAAAAAGCGTCCTCATAAAAAAACATTCTGATTGCACCTTTGAATTCAGCATTAAAAAAGTTATTGTAGAAACGTCTTAATCTTTCCGTGTAACAAAAAGTGTGTTTGACAGTGTAATTGATATATTATGTAGAACAAATACATTAAATACAATGTAGGTTTGTTTTTTTCCTCCTCTGTCCTGATAAGTTACTGGAAACAGAGGGGCAGTGGATTTTATGATTATCTCATCTGCAACATGTTGTTCTTTTATTCCCTTTAATTTTAATGTAAATCGGAAAAAAAACACAATTAGCTTGGTGTCCATGAGCCCTTGTTTATGCTTCTTCTTAACTCACTGGTAAGACAAAGGTGGATTTGAAGCATTGTTTTCATCTCCCTGTCTGTTGCTTAATATCATTTTCTATGGGGGTGGGGGGACCATTGCAATATATAAAACATACCCTTAAAAGAACAATAACAGTTCCCTAGAGTAAGACATAAAGGAAAGACATTAACGGGGTGGTTGTTGTTGTTTATTATTATTAGTATTAGAAGCTGTTAAATTACTATACCAAGCAGGCTCTTGGCATATTTAAGTATAAGCATAGATAATATCACTATTGGGGCAGAGCCGTCCACACAACTCGGCAGGCTCCATTTATAAAAGGTGACTACAGAGTAGCTCCTCCTATCATGCTGTAAGTGGGGCCTGCCTAGCTGTGTGGATGGTTCCTCCAGCAATTGTGACATAATCTCTGCATATACCATAAAAAAAAAAAAGATAAACACGATGGAGGAGGATATAAATGTTTTCCAGAGTTCAGTCGTCCTTTAAAGTAACAAAGCAAATTTCCAGTTATTGCAGAGCAACAAATATTCATAAAATTAAGTTTAATTTCACTTGATTGTTATTAAAAAGAAAAAGGTTGAGTAGAAATATTAAGTAATTGAGCTTGAAAGTTGAGTATTCTAAGCATAAATTTAAATCTGATAACCCCCACAATCACATGACATAAAATTATTAGGATAGTGTAGGACCACTTCACGTAATTTATTGTCAAGCTCAATATCTAACATTTCCACTTGGTATATCTACATTAACTGGGAACTTGGCTACGTCATTTTAATTTCAACAATTCAAAGACTGGGGTAAGGGGGTTTAAAATGTAGAAAATGTAAGCATTACCAATTTCTAAGAACATTTCCATTCATCTTGCACAAAATACATTTAAAAAGGTAGAAAAAAAATCAAACAAAAAACAAATCTTGGTACTTACTGTATTTGTATATATTATGTATTTTTTATGCTATGAATGGAAGGTTTCAGTATTCACTGACCTGGCCTACACAAGTGCAATCTTATAAAACACTTAAAGGTGCAGTTTCTTAGCTTTCATTCTACACATGAACATATTTATGCAAATATCTACCATTTTATTGACCTGGATAGACCCTCCCCCCAATATCTCCATCTTAAGGGTATGGCCTTGTTCTATAGAGAGTGGGGGCTGCATATATACCTGAGTGCCCCTTTAATTTGCATATCTATTACACCTTGTTTGTGTAAATAATGCACTCCAGTCTCTGGTCCATTATCATTCTAGTTATATGCACATACCTGTATGCATTGCATCTCAAAGACAGGATTAATGAAGAATAGCTACATATTCACCCTCTCCCCCCACCCATTATCCAAAATCCCTGGCTGTGTAGTCTACCTTCTAAAGTTCACAGGACACTACCCTGCTCTCTCTTTCTTTGTTACTGTTAAAAATAAAATATGGAGGTATTACATCCTTGGTGCCTACTTCTCTCTCCAAAATATAAATTGATTATGATTCATAGTGTTGGTGTAAATTTGGCGAGGAACGTGTTGGGGTATAATTTATCTGCAGTATTTGTTTTTAAATATGTAAATTTAATACTTAAGATGTTTCACATCCATCTCCTGGACTGGCAATATTGCATATGTTCCCTCGAAAAATCCTACATTTTCAGCAATATTTTATGCTTCAGTGTAATAATAACTATTGAATAAAGCCACAGCAAAAGGTTGGTAAAAAGAAAACTCTCAGAATTGAGAAAAAGAAATGAATGCTATATTAATCATTGCAGAAAAGGAGACAGGAGTTGGTTATAAATAAAAAAAAAAATATATATATATTTTTTTTTTCCCTGTAATTGTATATTTTTGTATAGCAAAAGATTGCAAATCAGTATGAAATGTGCCATGCACTCTTATTCTCTTTGATCAATACCTATTTAATTGCTTTGCATATATTATCTATAATTGAATTAACACATTAGAGAAAGGAAACCTGCTGTATCCTATGTTTACCTAAGGTGGTATTTGATGATTTAAATGATTGTTAGTACAATTTATATTTCAATAGCTTTTGTTCATGTATCTTTTGTGTCTTCTCTTTCAAAAAAAAAAAAAAAGACACATCTATCCAGAGATGGGCAATTATATATAATACTTATGAGCCAGGCAGGTTTTTTCTAGGAGCCAGGAGTAAAAACTCTAAGAGGCCACAATTTTTACACCCCTTCTATACCTGTTGGTTAGTAATTAGTGTCATATCCTGTAAACAATTCCTTGTCACAGGAGCTTTGTTGTTTAATTGTTCAGTTGTGTCTGACTCTTTATGACCATATAGATTGCAGCATGCCAGGCACAATTGTTGTTATGTCTCTGGCTGTGCTTATCCATATGGTTTTGCTGGTAAAGATACTGGAGTGGATTGCCAATTTCTGTGATTTGTCTAACCGCTCTGCTATGACTTACCCATCTTGGGTAACCCAACATGGTATAGCTCACAGCTTCAATGAGGTACACAAGTCCTTCAATACAATCCAAGGTAGTGATCCAGGAGTCACATGAGCTTACATCACTTTAAAAGTAAATGTCTACTATACAACAAAAATTGTGTTTGACTAAGAAAACAACATACTTGGACCCTTCTGACATCCATGACACTTTGGTTAAGCTTATGTGTCTTACATTTGTGCAGGAACAGGGATTGTGGTTATTGTTGCAAGCTGCACTTCCTTCAGCCAACTTTCTCCTTAAAATATTTTTTGGTAAATGAATTTGTTGCTTTATTTGTTCATTTTTCTTCTGTCATAATGATAATGCTTCCAAGAAAACTCTAGATATTAAAAGTCTGCTTAAGGCTCATTAAAACTAAACTAACTAAATGTTTTATAATGTCCTACACAATCCTGATATATTCAGATACTCATCTTGTCTAATTGTCCTTATATAGGCTGAACTTGAAATCCAGAGTGATGCTGTGGCTCCTGGGCAGAAAGTGGTGATAATTGACAACTTGCTGGCGACCGGAGGTATAGTAAATGTTTAAAATGTATGACCCGGGCATAGCCCATGGCGATTCCCAATAACTTACAGACCACCATAAATAGACACACGTAGACGTAAGTGGGGTATAAAGTCGTCCACAGCCTTTTATTAAATACTTTATTACTTAACTTATACTTAACTTAACTTTTTGGTGACTCCCTAAGCTATGCTTCCCCCCCAGCCCTTTCTTAACTGACCCGGGGAACCCCTTGCCCCCTTTTGAGTCCTATTCCTTCCAATAAATAACTGTTTAACTGTAAGAAACCATCCAGGGCAAGCATAACCCGCCATACACAGGCTGTAACAACTTCTTAGACAATGCTGAAACTAAAACACTGCTCCGCTTCTTATTAATTTAACAATAAAATTATTATAATTTTTTTTGTTTTGTTTTATTTTGATTAAACAACCAACTTCCAGTCTTAAACCATAGGGTGGGAGGGAAGATCACTAGTGTTTGCAGCCTCATGATACACTAACTCCCCTTCTGCTGCTGCCCCCTGTACTGTGCCTATACTCAGTCACGAGCTGTGCTTACACAACTAGACCTCTATTAACCCGCTATAACCCTTGCTGTTCCCATCTTATGATTAGCCCAGGTCAAACTTTCACTTTCTCAACTTTGTGAGGCCGTGGAATTACATGACCCGGGCATAGCCCATAGCTATTCCCAATAACTTACAGACCACCATAAATAAACACACGTAGACGTAAGTGGGGTATAAATTCGGCCACAACCTTTTGTTAAATATTTTATAACTTAACTTATACTTAATGTAATTTTTTGGCGACTCCCTAAGCTATGCTTTCCCCCAGCCCTTTTTTAACTGACCCGGGGAACCCCTTGCCCCCTTTTGAGCCCCATTCCTTCCAATAAATAACTGTTTAACTGTCAGAAACCATCCAGGGAGAGCACAACCCGCCAAATGCGCAACATCTACCCAACTGTTTGCACACACTCCCCCAAGCCAAAAAAAAACACCTACACCCATTCTTCAACCCATCTTGTGTCACTCAGCACACGTAAACCACCACCAAAAGGCATGCTTCTAACATGCTGTAATGTCAGCACACCCAAACTGATTGGGCAATAGGGATTAAACCCATTCTAGGGAGGCCACCTCTAACTTTCAGCACTCCCTCTGTCGTGCATCCGCTTAGCCATGCCGATCCCCTCCTCCAGCCCCAAATTAAAGATCAGGAGGCCTATATCATTCAGTTGTACCCCGTCTTCTATGAAGAATTTTTTTGCGTCAACCTCTTCTAAAGCCTTATGCCTCACTTATGTCCCACCTAACTTCTTTACGAAAGATGCAATGATTTTATTGAACTTCTTGCAGCACTTTGTCATGATGGCGTCGCCTATGGCTGTGCGCCATTTAAATCTGTGTACCATGTGTGACCACACTAGCACAGTCTGAGGGAAAGGGTAATGTAACCTACGTAAATCTCTATTAATCGTGTCAATCAGGCATTTACAGGCCTTACCCCCAGGTCATTATCACCTGCATGTATTACTAGGATGTCTGGAGATGTCCCCAAACTAGTGTACTGTACTGTCTCTGGTAAGACCCCATCCCAGCGCATACCTCGCTGCCCAAACCACCTGACATGTACCAGACTAGGGTCCAACCCCAACTGCAAACCATGCTTTTTCACTGCAGTGGTTCTACGGGCCCAATAGATGTATGAATGGCCAATGATCTATGCCTGTAAGGGCCGAGCCGCACCTAAACGACGTTTTCAGGTATTGCTTGGCTTATTTTTTTTTTACACAAAATTGAATCAAGAACAGTGAAACATACAGAATCATGGGAAAACGTATTTGGTCTAGAATTGGAAACTAAGGTTACACAAATATAATATCTATCCCTTTAAGATAAAACATATTTCAAACTGATACAAAGATGGTAAATATCCCCTGAAAAATTGTCAAGAATAGCTCCCCTCCAAAATTCTGGCGAATGCTGGAGAGAATGTAAAGAAAAAGGGAGCCTTGAGCATATGTGGTGGAGCTGTCCACAAATCGAAAAACTGTGGGAAGTATGCTTCCAACATTTATCCTTAATTACGAATAGTAAATTACAACTGGTACCAGAACTAATTGTATTCCATATCTCCCTATAATCTATTGAGCATTACATAATTTGCATTATTATTAATGTATTAGCAACAGCCAAGTATCTTGTTGCTTTAAAATGGAAAATCTCTGAAGTTCCAGCTTGGTCAGAGATTAAAATTTTGATAGAAATAAATAAATAAATAGAATTAGACTATTTGTGGTCGTAACCTAATAGACACAAGAAGATTACCAGTAAATGGTCCCTCTGGGATTAAGATCTTATAAATACGAGTGTACAGGTTCAGACAAACTGGGCTCTCTCTTCTCACCTCTGTAAGTTATCTCTCTCGCTCGTTTACTACTATGCTTAAATCCCAAGTTTTGGATTTTAAAATAATTAAGCTCACAAACTGATTTAAAAAAAAAAGCATGTAATAAAGACTGTAAACCTTAAATGTAAAAAAAAACTATTTTGTATTGTTGATGTCTTTTAATGTTTTTCAAAAATTTATAAAAAGGTATACTTTGTAATGTCGATGTCTTTTATTGTTTGTCATTTTGTACTGTTGAAAATTTGAAAAGAAAAAAAAGAAAACATACAGAATCACAATATCTTCCAAGAATACTGAGTGTGTAGACTGAGTACAGGGACAAAAACAGTGAAGAATTTACATAATTATAGTATCATCCAAAGAGGACATGTGTATAAACAAAATACAGCTTGTGTTCCAATCTGCCTGACACCTCACTGTCATCTCCCCGCCCCATCCTTTACTAAGCCACCCTCGGGACTGACGTTACAATAAATCCCAGATACACTCTGGACAGGTGGTTGGTTTTTATGCTGCCCCGGGGGCCAGTGCCCTGAATCTCTCCCATTGCTGTCGGGACAAGGCATCCGCTATTTCATTCTCTACCCCGGGAACATGAACAGCACAACAGTATACGTTATGTTTCAAGCTTGTTAACACTAGCGTCCGCAGCAAAACAACTACCAGGGGAGAGGCAGACGACAAGTTGTTAATCGCCATGACTGCAGAAATTTTATCCCAATGAAAAACCACATGTTGGTCACAAAGCAGTCCCCATAAAAGTACTGCAACAGCTATAGGAAACAGTTCCAGGAAAGTCATGTTCTTAATAATATTGGAATGCAACCAGGCAACCGGCCACCGCTCAGCACACCAAAGGCCTTGAAAATATATCCTAAAACCAATACTACCTGCCGCATCTGTAAAAAGGTGAATGTCCTGGTTGCCCACTCTCTTTGCCATAAATAATGACCCACCCATTAAAACCTTCTAAAAAGGCCTTCCAGACTCCCAAATCATCTCTCAATGACTTTGTGATCTTGATGAAATGATGAGGTTGTTTGGTACTGGCTGTGGCCAGGGACAAACGTCTTCCAAAGATTCTCCCTATCGGAATGATTTTACAGGCGAAGTTCAGCTTGCCTAATAATTACAGTATCTCTTTTAGTGTCGCTTTACTACGCCCTGCCATGCTGGAGATTACTTTAATAAAATCCATGACTTTATATTATGGAAGAAATTATTCAAACTTAACAGAGTCAAGAGAAATGCCCAAGAACTGGATGACCCTGACCGGTCCAACTGTTTTATCCTTCATTAAGGGTATACCAAGCTCATGTGCAATATCTTGAAAGTATCTCATGACGTGTAGGCAGAGACCAAAAGAGGGAGCGACTATTAAGAAGTCGTCTAGGTAGTGAATTCGGACCTTGGACCCAACCACATGCTCGACAACCCACTGAGCAAAGGTGCTGAAAGACTCAAAGTAGGCACAGAAGATGTAACACCACATAGAAAGACACAAATCTACAAAATACTCCCTTATTTAAATTTACAGCCCAGCAGGTGATGTGAAGTGGGGTGCACCGGAAGTAGCCGAAAAGTCGATTCGATGTCAAACTTCACCAAGAAGGCCCGCCTAGCCCGTCTCACTAAACCAATGGCCTAGTCAAAAGAAGCGTAGTGAACCGAAGACAGTGCCTTATCTATCCAATCATTTACAGAAGCCCCCATGGGGTAAGATAGGTGATGGATGAGGCAAAGGCACTTGGCTTCTTTTTGGGTACTACTCCTAGAGGGGAAACTATAAGATCAACCAGGGGGGAGTGTTTGAAAGGGCCAGCTATTCTCCCTAGTTGCACCTCTTTGCTAAGTTTATTCCCTACTACGTGAATATGCTCTTTGGCCGACATGAGATTCCTAGGACACCTACCAATGGGACCCCTCTCAGATGGAATTAAAAACCCAAAACTAAAACCATTAAACAAAAATTGAGCTGCAACCGAGCGCCCCGCAACCCTACAGTACAGTCCTAGCCAAGGGGCCATCCTTGCGACCATGATCAGCGTCAACCCCTTTTTGAGACCCATCGGGCCCTCCCTTATTCTTTCTGAAGCACCTGAAAGCTGGGTGGGGGTTACCGAAGTTAGCTACACTCGTGTCTAAAACGGCATAACAACCCCCACTTACAATTGCTTTCATTGTATTGGAAGCAGTAGCCCTTTTTACCTGCACACCTGCACCCCCTGATTGGCTAAAGGCCGGTATCCCGGCCGCAACACAAAAGGGACCAACTGACCTGGCAGGAGTAACGATGAGCATCCACTATCCCATGTCTCTCTCATCCCAATTCATATCCATGTTCACCGCTAGTTTTTGTCTGAAGTGCTCATCTAAAACCACCAGGCCATGCCTCCATAAGTTCTATGTATATTCTCTATCTCGTCCAGATAACAAAATAAGGATGAGCAATTCTCAGGAGCCTTTTCTCCTATTATACTGGCCAGTCCAGCTTGAGCCCCCCAGGACATCTATCCTGAAAATCAGTGCCCTCTATGCCCACACTATATACTCCCTTAAGAAAATGACCTCTAAGGCTCTTGCCCTTTAAGAGCACTCCTTTAAAGTCACCCTGTTATTTCTTTTTTCTACCCCCTACCATAATGCCCTTCTGCAGAGGTACAGCCCTTGAGGTGATAGATTCCCTCCCCAGTCTATCAGATCCCCCAGCACCCTCCACCTGGCGACCTAACCCGGAAGTACCCCTGCGGCCTAGTCTTGAGATACCTCTAATGCTACCTGGAACTCCCGCCAGTAGCTCCATAGCTTCCTCCTGTGACTTTCAGTCTTGGATCAGGCCTTGCTTCTGGTCGGCCTCTCCTCACCATGCGTCCTATTCATTTTATCCTCTCAATGTAATTGCCATATAAAATGTACACTTCACTTCCAAGAAGCCCCCACAGTAAAACATTTTTGCCTTATGAAAGCAACCCTGTTCTTCTGGTTAACCCTTAAGCAGTGACGTTTCACAGCTGGTGTTCTTCAAGCAGACAGTGACATGCTGTGTGTCTGAGCATCATGAGACACTGGTAATGTGAAGCCCCTCCCTGTAGGTTTGTCTTTATGTGAATCATGGCAGCCTACAGTACAGAGAACGGGAAGACAGGGAAAGGTTCCAGAAGACAAGAAAATAATATTCTGGTGGCTTTTTTAAAATTAAAAACAAATTGTAATTAATTATTAAATTGAGGTGGACAATATTAATAAAATCACTTAGTTTGAGGCACATAAGCACATGAATCCATGTGACCTGTGGGCACAATATACAACAACAACACCCTTATACCCAGCGCCAACAGCATACAGAATATATATTTATGTGAGCTTTGGCTTATCTCACAGTCTCCCTTTCATCAGCAACAAGTTTATAACTTTTACACAAAATTAGTGCATCAGCTACAAGCTGCTGGAACCTTGTGCTGAAAGAACTTTGGCCTATAAAGAGCTACCTACAATCTCTGCACAGCCCCCGGCTTTTGTCATAGCCTGATCAGGCAGCTGGGGCGTGGGAGACCTACATTCCCCCCGGCGGGAGTACCTGCCCAGCGGCATATACAGCAAACTGACTATACTACTACCTGCGTGTCATTGTGGGCCGAATAGCAATTTAACCATGTCTCCCTAAGATCAACAAGACATCCGGGGGGGGGACACGCTAACTCGGGGAGAATGTTGATGTTGTGAGCATATATTACCAGACCAAGCTGGGCGAGAGGATATAATCCAGGGGCCCTGATAGACGATCCAGCCCATTCCTTCTCTCAGACCGAGTCTTTCAAGCACAGCCGGGTTCTTGGGGGTGCAAGCATGAAGATGGGGAAAAATAAGAAGGGCGCGCAGGCAAAACGCATTATAACGGACCACTTTGGACATTCAGGAGCAAGCTCTAGCCCGCCCCATGCTTCCCACTCAGAACCATCCGAAAACTCTGACTCTGAGGGGCAGCCAGTGGCCCTACCACAACAACACATGCATCTCTCGCCCGAATCATTGGCAATGATTGAGGAAATGTTTTTGGCCCACCTCACAAAAACAGTAGACTCTCTTAAAAAGGACATTGGTGACCTAGGGCAGAAAACCCACCTACTCGAAGAATCCACAGACCACATAGTGGAAGCGCAAGAGAGAGACAGGGCTGAGATCGGTCAGAACTCAACACGCAGCATCTTACCGGACGTCCCAGAGTCGATCTGGGAGATGGAAAGGGCCCACAGAGCACTAGGAGCCTCAAAGAACCAGAACTTACCAAAGGATGTGATAATTAGATTTCTGAGGCAAAAGTCAAGGGACCTCATCTTATCGGCCTCCAGGAAGATGGCAGTCATTAAGGGCCCGGACAACTCGGAGCTCCAAATCTACTCGGATCTGTCTCCCATCACTTTGGCCAGACGGAGAGAGATGAAGCCAGCACTGGAGGTTCTGATCAGACATAAAATACAATATAGATGGAGCTTCCCATTTGCCTTGTTGTTCCAACATAATGGTTCCTCTTATTCAGCCAGCTCACGGGAGGAGTGCCAAGAGCTTCTCAAACGCCTCCACTTGTTGCCCGCAGAGGAATCGAGCGAGGCTCAAGATAATATGCCGATGCCACTTCCTACCAAGCAATGGCGGGAAGTAATCCGCGTTAAACAGGCAGAGGAGCCCTCTTCAAGGGGAGACATTCTCTCTCTGCGCCCCTCACAGGGCGGACCATCCTGGCAGAGCCCCTCCGCTTTGGCAGACCCTACTTGAGACTGTTTCTTGGGAGTCCTGGAACGTTTTTTGCACTTGTATCTTCCTCTGGACGGCTGCTGACAGTTAACTGTTTACTCTGTTTGTTTTAGAATGTTAAGGTTTAAGGAAGCTGAACGGCCTATTTTCCATAGCCCTAATCGGTGCACTAGGACTAGGTCTAGAATAAAGAATGTGCCAGGTACTGAAGGGACCTTACAAGAAAAGTACTAGGCCCCTTAGTTGTACACTTTAACCTAAATTAGTAGGCTTCTCTACCCCGGCACTACAAGTAGTCATTAGCCAGGTCAGCACCAGTCCTCATAGTGTAATGATATAGAAATCACAAAGTTGTGGAGACCAGTAGCCAAGGTCAGCAATAATCCAGTTCCGCAAACTTGTAGGTGAAACCAGGAACAAGGTTTATTGAAGTGATCAGGAACCACGCAATAATCTGGCAAGGATCAATAGACAGGAAGTGCCTTATATAGGCCAAGGACCAGACACAGCTGAAGAGACTTAGGTACTGATACTATTGCTAGCAGAGTCAAGCTTATAAGGTCTCAATGGAATTCACAAAGGTAGGCTGGTGCAGTGGTAGGGAAGAGGTATAGCAGCCTGGGGACCAGGGTTCAAAACCCAGCAGAGTCAATTCCTCACATTACCCCCGCCTCTATAGGTGCAGCCTCTGGATGCCCTATTACCTGGTTTAGCAGGGTACTGCACATGAAAAGACCGAAGGAGATCAGGAGCGTGAATATTGTCCACTGGTTCCCACGAACTCTCCTCCTCACCATAGCCTTTCCAGCGAACCAGATACGGAAGCTTGCCACGGAAGATCCTGGAGTCAAGAATTTTGTCCACTTCGTACTCATCCTCACCATCCACGAGGACTGGAGGTGGGGCAGACAGGGCTCGGCCAGGGAAAGTGTTTTCATGAAAAGGTTTAAGCAGTGCAACGTGAAACACTGGATGTATTTTCATGGAATTCGGGAGTTGTAAACGGAAAGTGACAGCATTGATCTGAGCAATGATCTCAAAAGGTCCCATGAACCTTTGACCCAATTTATGAGAAGGAATCCGAAGCTTGAGATTCCTTGTTGACAGCCACACCTTGTCACCAACGTGATAGACTGGGGCCTCCTTTCTATGCCTATCAGCAGCTCTTTTGTAACATTCCTGAGCCTCCAAAAGAGTCTCTTTCAACAGTGCTTGGGAATCACGTAAGGCCGTTAGCCGGTCAGTGACAGCAGGAATGGAAGTAGTAATTGGGAGACTGACTAGAAAGGTCGGATGGTAACCATAGTTGGCAAAAAATGGGCTCAAAGAAGTGGAGCAGTGTTGGGCATTGTTATAGGCAAACTCCGCCGTGGGTAGAAAATCCAGCCAGTCATCCTGCAGGTAACTAATATAGCACCGCAAATATTGCTCCAAAGTCTGGTTGGTTCGCTCAGTCTGTCCATTACTTTGCGGATGAAAAGCTGACGACAGATTTACATTAATACCTAGATTAGAACAAAAATGTTTCCAAAAACGAGACGTAAACTGCACTCCCCTGTCAGAAACTACTTCATCAGGCACTCCATGCAAGCTAAATATTTCCCGAATAACCAGGTCAGCCGTCTGTTTAGCTGAAGGGAGACCACGAGCTGGTATGAAATGACCCATCTTAGTTAACCTGTCCACAACAACAAGAATGGTAGTGTGTTCCTTAGAGGGAGGTAGTTCCACAATAAAGTCCATGGATATAGATCCCCAGGGACGATGAGGAATCGGAAGAGGCTGAAGCAAGCCAACAGGGGATGAGCGAGGAGTCTTATGTCTGGCACACACATCACAAGAGGACACATACTTCTTAACATCCTCATGATACTTCGGCCACCAAAAGGATCGGGCAAGTAGCTCTTGTGTCTTTCGGATTCCTGGATGACCTGCTGGTTTTGAGTCATGGTAGAGACGTAAAAGGTCCAGTCGCACTGACTCCGGAGCAAACAGACGTTGTTGAAAAATCCAAAACCCATTAAGCATCGTCATATGGAGGTCACGAGGAGGATCGCGAAGAACTGGGTCTTCAGCGTAGCCCTTTTTAATGCGAGACATCAGATCAGAAGGAAATGTAACTCCTATAAATATATCCTCTGGCAAGATGGTGGTCTTGGTTACGGTAGTATGGAGGGGGTCAGCTATTCTAGACAAGGCATCCGCCTTACCATTCTTGGAGCCAGGACGGTATGTAACCAAAAAATTAAACCTTGAGAAGAATAGGGACCAGCGTGCTTGTCTGGCTGACAGTCTCTTAGCTGATCGAATACATTCCAGATTTTTGTGATCTGTGAGGACAGTAATTGGATGGGTAGCTCCCTCCAAGAGATGTCTCCATTCGGTGAAGGCAGCTTTTATAGCCAATAGTTCTTTATTCCCTATGTCATAGTTTCTTTCTGCTGGCACCATCTGGCGGGAATAGAAGGCACACGGATGTAACAGCATCTTAGGTCCAGTCCTTTGAGACAGTATGGCACCAACAGCTGAATCAGAAGCATCAACTTCCACAATAAATGATAATTCCGGCTGAGGATGTACCAGGACGGGGACAGAGGTAAACAGAGTCTTCAATCGGGAAAATGCGGTATCCGCCTTATCGGACCACTGAAAAGGAGTCCCCTTACGTGTGAGTTCAGTGATCGGTGTAATAACGGCAGAGAAATTCTTAATGAAACGCCTGTAAAAATTGGCAAACCCCACAAATCTCTGAACATCTTTTTCATTCTTGGGGATGGGCCAGTCCAGCACAGCTTTAATTTTACTTGCGTCCATACTTAAACTTTTGGGAGTTATTACATACCCCAGGAATTGAATGTCTGTTTGTTCAAACTCACATTTTTCTAGTTTAATGTATAGGCGGTGGGTACGAAGGCGTCTAGAACTATACGGACCTGTTTTCTGTGGTTTTCAAGATTATCAGAGAATATTAGGATATCATCCAAATATGCCACAACAAACTGATCCAGGAGATCTCGTAGTACATCATTGATAAGATGCTGGAAAGTTGCAGGGGCATTACACAGCCCAAAAGGCATTACTAGATATTCGTAATGCCCGTACCTGGTTCTGAAAGCTGTTTTCCATTCATCATTGGGTCTTATGCGAACCAGATTATATGCCCCCCGAAGATCAAGCTTCGTAAATATTTTAGCTGAGCGAAGTCTCTCCAAAAGTTCACGAATCAGAGGCAAGGGGTAGCGGTTTTTAACAGTGATGTTATTAATGTCCCTGTAATCAACGCATGGCCGTAGGCTGCCATCTTTCTTTTCTACGAAGAAAATAGGAGCTCCTGCTGGAGAAGTAGATGGTCGAATAAAGCCTTTGGCAAGATTTTTTTGTAGGTATTCACGAAGAGCTTTCAATTCAGGCTCAGAAAGGGAATATATACGGCCAAATGGGATAGCAGCCCCAGGGAACAGCTCTATTGGGCAATCATAAGGCCTGTGTGGGGGAAGCTGATCAGCATTCTTCTTATCACAGACATCTGCAAAATCCCGATATTGTAGAGGAAGCTTAGTCATGTTTGTAGCAACCATTTCATTAATTGTTGTGGCAACCGGTGTTACCTTAGAGGGTTGACAATTCATTAAGCAGTGTTCTGAAGGAAAGGACAAAGTTCTGATCTTCCAATCAATCTGTGGGTTATGCAGAGCAAGCCAAGGTACCCCCAAAATCCCTGGAAACTGTGTTGAGGAAATTAGGTGGAAAGATATAGTCTCATGGTGATTCACTTCCACAGTCAACTTTAAGGGCACAGTCTCATGTGTAACCGGTCCTGACGTAAGTGGAGAACCATCAACTGTCTCCATTAACACAGGTGAAGAAATAGGGATAGACTGAATTCTATTTCCTGCTGCAAACTTAATGTCCATAAAGTTTCCGCCTGCTCCAGAATCTATCATAGCTGTAGTTGAAATTTTACGATCACCACATTGCAACGTGATAGGCACCACAAAATAAGGATGTTGAGTCAACATACCCTCTTCACCATGAGCCAGAGAAAACAAGGGTTGTGTGACAGAATCCAGTTGATCCGAAATCTGGGATTGGTGTCGAATCTGTGCACCCTCAGCCGCCATAGCTATTGTTCTTTTGGATTTGCTAGGGCAATTGATGGCATAGTGCCCTGCACTACCACAATACAGGCATAAATTGTGAGTGCGTCGCCACTGTTTTTCTTCATTGGATAATGGCCCTCTTATTAGATTTACCTGCATAGCCTCAGGCTCAGAGTCTGAAGGTGTTTGTGGGGTTGGAGTAGAAATTCTTGAATAGGAAATTGGAGTAGTACTTGGTCTAAAAGAGCCCTGTCTTTCCAATCTTCTTTCAGAAAGTCTCCGATCAATACGGATAGCCAAACGCACAAATGCATCAAAGTCAGCAGGAAGATCAACACGAGCTAGCTCATCTTTTATAGCTTCTGAGAGACCTTTTCTGAAGTGGAACCTCTGGGCTGATTGGTTCCAGGTAGTATCAGCAACCCACTGTCTGAATTCAGCAGCATATTCAGCCACCGAGCGCCTCCCTTGATGCAAATGAAGGAGAGTGGCTTCTGCTGTAGCACATCGATTGGGGTCATCAAAAACTAGGCACATAGCCTCAAGAAAGTCATTTAGATTACCCACTGGACTGTCTTGTTCCAGAAGAGGGGAGCCCCAAGCCAGGGCTTCATCTTTGAATAAGGAAAAAATAAATCCCACCTTCTCTCTTTCAGATGGAAATTGGTGAGGTAACATCATGAAGTGCAAACGGCATTGATTTAGGAAACCCCTAAATTGTTTGCGATCTCCTCCAAACTTTTCTGGCAGGGGCAAGCGGGCCTCTTGTGCAGGTGTGACAGTAGCAGCCGCAGCATCACGTGCCCTGTAGCTGGTATACTCACTGTGCATTGACTGAAATTTATTTTGCAGTTCAGCTACCTGGTCCTGCAGCACTTGGATGGTCTGTGCCTGGGTCTGCACAGTTCTTGCAAATAAAGCAACCTGCTGGGCCAATGCAGAATCTGTCCCGGCGGTCTCCATGAAAGGGCCAGATTATTCTGTAATGATATAGAAATCACAAAGTTGTGGAGACCAGTAGCCAAGGTCAGCAATAATCCAGTTCCGCAAACTTGTAGGTGAAACCAGGAACAAGGTTTATTGAAGTGATCAGGAACCACACAATAATCTGGCAAGGATCAATAGACAGGAAGTGCCTTATATAGGCCAAGGACCAGACCAGACACAGCTGAAGAGACTTAGGTACTGATACTATTGCTAGCAGAGTCAAGCTTATAAGGTCTCAATGGAATTCACAAAGGTAGGCTGGCGCAGTGGTAGGGAAGAGGTATAGCAGCCTGGGGACCAGGGTTCAAAACCCAGCAGAGTCAATTCCTCACACATAGCGAGGCCCTATGGGTCTTATTCTCCCCCCTTCCCCGACTCATACTCTAACTGTTTCCAGTACCCCTCCCTTTGAGGGTAGTTTGGAGGTATGGTCAGCCAAACCTCCACCCCTGAATCCTCCACTGCAGTAAGGTGGCTAGGGAGGTTATGTTTATTATGTCCATTAAGTTGTTTACTCGTTTGTTTCTTGTTTATGGCATCTTATGTGAAAACTGAAAGTTTAACCTTATTATTACTCTTCTCTCCTTCCTTTGTTCTTGTCTCACCTTCTCCTGGCGGGAAATATCTCCACTCCGCTCTACCTCAACATGCTCGGGCTCACAAGCTGAGGTTATGGGCTCCGTCTGGTCTCCCCGCCCCGCAGGGCCTGGATCCAGGGATGGGTGAGTCAGCAGCTGATGAGCACTCCTCACTTCAACACGGTCATGGCTAGTGTAGAGTATACATTTGTGACGCATAATGTACAAGGCTTCAATTCCCAATTCAAGAGGAGGAAGGCTTTCCTTTACTATAAAGAGATTAAGCCATCAGTGCTCTTCTTGCAAGAGAGCCACTTCTCCCGTAACCATGTCCCTAGCTACTTACACAAAGACTACCCGGTATTTTTCTCAGCGACACAACCTACTAGGAAAGCAGGCACCTCAATACTCATCCACCGAGAGTTCCCCTTCATTTTGGAATCAAAAAAGGTAGATAAGGAGGGACACTATATTATCCTAAACGGCTCTGTAAATGGCCAGCCCATAACTCTAGTCTCCATATACGCTCCCACCACATCCCCTCATAAAATTTTGTTAAGGATCTTGAGGATTCTAGAAACACAGGCCAAAGGGAGGGTGATAGTGGGGGGTGACTTCAACCTAACTCTTGATCACACATTGGACAGATCTAATAGTTTAACGAATGGGCGCTTCTCCAACAAAATAAAACAAATTAATAAATGTCTGGACGGGTTGGGACTGGTGGACGCTTGGAGGGGACATTATCCCAGGTCGAGAGAGTATACACACTGCTCACACACTCATGGGTCTTATTCGCGCATAGATTCCCTACTAATAGACTCGTCCCTTTTTGACACCTGGTCGGACCACTCGGCTGTTCTTATTACCTTGAATTTGGGATCCCAGCTTAAACCTCCTTATGCATGGAAGTTGAACAAGCTACTTCTCACAATTCCTTCCCTGCATGAACAAATGGCCGGTGACTTGCAATTATTCTTCAACCAGAATTTGCTCACAGACGTGGGAATTGGTTGGACCTAGGTCGCCCATAAGGCATTTATGAGAGGAACTTGTATAAAGCTAGCATCGGGCTATAAGAAGCAATGTAGGCAGCGGGAATCGGAGCTTAGGGAGGAGTTGGGGTTACTGGAATGTCAGAACCAACTTAATTCTAAGGCCCAGCTGCGCCAAAAAATTGAAACTTGTAGACTTGAATTACATAACCTCCTGAGCGATAGAACAGAAAAGGCCCTCCGGCGCTCTAAACATCTATTTTATGCTAAAGCCAATAAACCAGGCTCCATGTTAGCAAGGAGGCTTAAAACAAAATCTGGCAAAACCACTATCTCTAGAGTCAAAACACCTACTGGTGGCATTACGGTGAGCCAAAATGAAATTCAGAAAACTTTTGCTGAATTCTACCAGGATATTTACACCTCAAAGCCCAAAAGCAGTGCAGAAGTCATACAATCATATTTGGATAAATACGACTTCCCATCGGTGTCAGACCAAAATTTAAGCAAACTTAACTCGAATATCACAGAGGAGGAAGTTCAAACGGCCATTAAGAACCTTAAGACGGGCAAAGCCCCTGGGCCGGACGGGTTCACTAACTCATATTACAAAAAGTTTGTGGCCCAATTATCCCCCTTTCTCTGTAAACTATTCAATTCAATTCTTGATGGAGACTCGATGCCCCCAGAGCTTAACATGGCGGATCTGGTCCTCTTTCCTAAAGAGGGCAGGGACCCTCTCGAGGCCAAGAATTATCGACCGATCTCCCTTATGAATGGAGACATTAAGCTCCTGGCTAAGATAATGGCGGGCAGGGTCTCTGACTTCCTACCAGATTTGGTGCATAAGGACCAAACAGGCTTCATCCCCTATCGACAGACAGCAGATATTATCAGGAGGACGCTGAATGTCTTGCACTCTGCGCAAGTAGCTAGCACACCTTTGTGCGTTCTCGCACTGGATATAGAGAAGGCCTTCGACACGGTCGAGTGGCCTTATCTCTATTCAGTCCTGGGGAAGTTTGGCTTCGGGGGACGCTTCATTAACCTAATTAAAACACTTTATCATTACCCAGCAGCCAGTATTAGATTACCAGGAACAAAGAAAGTGGATATTAAAATTCAGAGAGGGACTAGGCAGGGATGCCCACTCTCTCCACTATTATTTGCTTTGGCGATTGAGCCCCTTGCCCAGGCCATTAGGACCAGATCGGACATCCAGGGCCCGGAGGTGGGATTTCAACACATTAAATGTTCGCTATTCGTGGACGATCTTCTCTGCACTCTGACAAATCCGGTAGCATCGATTGCCAATCTTATGCTGACTATCGATGAGTTTAGCTTACACTCGGGTCTGAAAATTAACTGGGATAAGACTGAGGCGATGGGCGTGGAGATGCGACAGACCGACATCCAGGTTCTGAAACTTAGGTACAAATTTGTCTGGCCGTCAGACGGCATACAATACCTGGGGGTCAGGATCACGGAGAGAGTCTCAGGGATGTATAAAGCAAACTACCCCCCACTGTTTCGGAAACTGTTAGATGACTTACAAAAATGGTCTAAATATAATATATCATGGACAGTGCGTATCGCTACTATTAAAATGAATGTGTTACCTAAAATTCTTTACCTATTTAGGACGCTGGCCATCCCAGTAGAAACCCGAGATCTCGAAAGAATGCAACAACATATTTTTAAATTTATTTGGGCAAACATACCACCACGGATAGCTAAGCAGTTAATGTGCAGGCATAGAACCCAAGGGGGTCTCTCTTGCCCCAATCTTAGGCTGTATCTAAGAGCCGCCCAGCTAGCTTTCTTACCTAGAGCCCACTCAGTCAAACACCAGTCTACCTGGGTGTTTATGGAGAATCAAGATCTCAAGCCCTGGACGTGGTACACTATTATATGGCATCCAGGGTCTAACCAGCCTCTTCCTAAATTTTCCAACCCAATGATTAAAATAACTCTCTCGGTATGGGACTGGGCAGTCAAGAAGCATCAGTTGTCAACCCTGCTGTCCCCTCTAACCTCCATTAGATCCTTTCCAAGTTTTAAAGACGTTTTTCACGCAGAGTCCTGTCAGTGGTGGGCTCTTGGACAACTAGATAGGATAAACACCTGGTTCTCCAATGATATAATTTACCCACATGCTCAAATGCTGGATAAGTACGATATCCCGCCAAGAGAAAATTGGCGCTACCTGCGTCTTAGGCACTGGTTAACGTCGTTGGTACAGAGTCTAGGACCCCCAAGATCAACCTGGTTCTCGGTGGTGTGTAAGAACCTGCCTCTGACTAGGGGTACACTGGGAGCCCTGTACTCCTTTTTTAATAGGGCTGATAAAACTCCTAAACCCCCCATTATGCACAAATGGAAACAGGACCTGGGAAGGGGACTGGGGCCGGCGGAATGGAAGGAGGCCTTTACCAATCTGTCTAGGGGGACTATTACATATAATATTCTGGAGGTGTCGCTTAAAGTCCTACACAGGACATACCTCACCCACGCTAGAATGCATTCTATGAATGCACAGAACAACGATAAATGCCTTAGGGGCTGTCATCAGAAAGGGGAGTTTTTGCATATTTGGTGGTCATTCCCAGTGGCTAGGGACATTTGGGAACAAGCTATGAGTCTCGGATCCAAATTATTTGGTAGCCCAATTCGACCCTCAATTGAAAATTGCCTTTTAGGAATGCATATTGAAGCCTTAACTAAAATACAAAACAAGTTATTGCAATTTATTAATTTAGCAGTTAAACAGCATATAGCTAGAAAATGGAAATCCCCAAGGCTTAGCTTAGGTGAGATAATCACCAAGGTTAACTTCATTATGATTAATGAAAGATTAACCAGTACTTTAGAAGATCAGTACCCCCAGTTTTTAAAGATATGGACCCCCTGGCTAGACTCCCAACATAGTATATCGATTAGGTAAGGCACACTATTCTCTGCTTTGTGTCCCTGGCCCTGCGGGGGGGGGTGGCGGAGGCCGGCTGGAGCGTGGACCGGAAGGGATCATGAGTGAGGTAACTAACCAGGAGATGCCTTTTGTCCCTTTTTCTATCTTTCTCTTTCTTTCCTTTTTTCTCTGTTTTTTTTTTTTTTCTTTTCTTTAATTATAGTTTCTGTTTATACTAGATGCTATGTTAAGTTAATTAGTTGCAATTACCGAGTTATATTGGCTAATTTCTGAGCTCCTCTATATTTTATATATCGAGTAGGCTAAGTTTAGATTTGAGGAGGGAACTCCTCAGTAAATAAATCACAGAAAATTATTCAAAAATGTGTGAAGACTGCAGAATATCCTTGGATAGATTGCACCTTGTATTTAAGTTTTCAAATCTGACACTGTGTTTATGTTTAACATATAATGCTTGGCAATGGAGAATCTGTCTATCTGATCTATCAGTACATGCTGTGTTTTACCTTTGGTCTTCAATAAAAAAGATTGGAATAAAAAAAATCACTTAGGTTAAATATGTGACAACAGTGATTATTCAGCATTTTTATATTTTTTTTCAGTAGGATTGTATAAAATAATAGGCAAAACTGTTTTTAAAAAGGGAAAAGGGCATTTACTTATCTATAGTGTAGGAATGAATTGACTGAGCTGCCTTCTGCAAGGAAGGGATTATAAAATATTTGCATTAGTCCTAAAATTATCTTGTTAAAAGAGCACATTATAAACAGGACTATGGTTTAAAGTCATTGTAGCCCCCAATTTTCTGTTATGCATTTAAAAGATCATGTTTTGCACATTACAGGTTGTTGTTTTTCCCCCATGGAACAAAGACTATGTTAATTGAAGAAAATGTAACACTAAAATAGATAAAACCACATGTCACATCCATTATCTTACAATGGGTTAAGAGGAAGTATAAATAATGGCTCAAGGAGACTACAATTGTGTTTTCATACCCGATTTACATTAAATGTGAACAAAATCGTAATTTGTTGCAGTTCAGACATCCATAAGGCTCACTGTTTCCTAAGCATATAAAGACAGAGGCAGAAAAAACAGTTCCACATTATGTTTAATGTTATTTTTATCATTATAGAGCAATTATTTCTCATAGAAAAAAGAAAAAAAAACAAATGCCGGATCCTGGGCTGCCTGTTGCCTGCCTCTGACTGCAGTGCATGTGTAGAGCTCCATGTTCACATTATTTTTTTTATTCATTAATCTTTATTTTTCCCAATCATATGTCATAACATTTTCATATTTCAAATTTAAACACACGTCATAAACAGCGTTTAATAAAATCTGAAAGTATTTCTCTAAAAAATGTTGTAGTTATTTTGTTTGTGTGACCTTCCTCCAGTTTTTTCCGTTTGACTGTAGCTGTAGATTCAGTAAAACATATTAACTAAATGAACCTAAAACATATTAAATTAAACTGTACTAACCCTAACATTCAGGTGTGTGTGTGGGGGGGGGGGGGGGGGGGGGGGGGGGGGATACACTTGAGTGAGTAATAGTTTATTTTGTTTCTTTCTTTTATCCCTAATGGGTTTGAACTCCAGATTACAATTTTGTCAATAAAGTTGTCATTGAATCTGTACCGGTTCAGCTTCTGCTTTCCACTCCGAGGGGTTATCAACTCAGCCCGTTTTAATATAATTTTTTTAGTGTTTGTTTTGTGATATTTGTAATTTATATATGATTGTGATTGAGTATGTGGAGTTGATCCATATGTCTGAAAATATTGGATATGTATTGGATCCGACATGAGTCATTTTTTCATTAATCATCATGAAACTTAGCTTATGTATTAATTCTTGGAGGTGAAGTTGTGGCGTCTTGGTGGCAGGAATTGTAGCCATTTATTATGTCGCCTCTGTAGTAGAGGAGAATAGTCTCCAAATAGGCAAATGTTTATCGATGGGTGTATTGTTGTCTTCAAAATGGTAGATGCTAATTCCACTCCCACCAAGTGTGGAGAAATGTACCTGTAGTTTGACATAATCTATAGCAACTTGAAAATGTTTGTGTGTTAATTTGATGTAATCTATAAGGTGTGAGATAAGTTTGCATTATTATTGTCCATTTTCCCTCTGCAGGTACAATGAGAGCAGCATGTGAACTGATGGGCAGAGTAGAAGCTGAAATACTGGAGTGTTTAGTCCTGATAGAACTGACCTCACTACATGGCGCTGAGAAGCTGAAGCCTCACCGAGTGCATTCACTGCTGAAGTATGATGACTAGGTCCATGATATGTACATGAGAATGTCACATTTCTGTATTTACCTTAAACCTCTCCCTGATTGTAAATCGTTAATTAATCATGTGCCTTGCTCCCTAAATTCAATTAGCAATTTAGCATTTGACTATGCACTTACTCTCATAAATCAGGGATCTCCAGCTGTTTCTGTAAAGTGACAATGCAAATGTCCCAGTTGTTGTGCCCTCTTCTTCCTCCAGTCACAATATCATCCCCTCCCTAACCCTCACAAGCAGAAACAGCACTGTAAGTCCCAGTCCCATCTTCTCTCCCTTTCACTCCTCCTTCTCTTGGCTGCGGGAGATATATCCCCTAACCCAGGCCCCTCACTCATCTCCACTCGCTGTCAGCCAGCAAACACCAGCAAACATCCATCACGCCACAAACCTTCAACTCTACCTTTCTCTTGTGCCCTCTGGAACGCACGATCTATCTGCAATAAACTCATATTCCCTCATGATCTCTTCACTACAAACTCCCTCAATCTACTGGCTCTCACTGAAACCTGGCTCTCATCCTCAGACACTGCCTCCCCTGCAGCACTCTCTCATGGTGGTTTTCACATCAGCTACACACCTAGACTTAGGAACAAACAAGGTGGTGGTGTTGGTTTTTTGCTTTCCACTCGCTGTACATTTCACCTCATACCCCCTGTCCCATCCCTCCAATTCTCATTGTTCGAAGTTCATACAATCCTCCTCTTCTCACCTATCTCTCTACGTGTAGCTGTGATCTATCGCCCCCCAGGCACTCCCTCTCAATTTCTTGATCACTTTTCTGCCTGGCCCCCTCACTTTCTCTCCTCCAATGTTCCTTCACTGGTACTTGAAGATTTTAACATTGCTGTTGACACTCCCACCTCCCCAGCAGCAGCCAAACTGCTTGCACTAACCTCTTCCCTTGGCCTCTCACAACTAACAGATTCTTCTCATCATGCTGGACATTCTCTTGACCTTATCTTCACCAATCTCAGCACAACCTCCAACCCAGTCATCCATCCATTCCCTCTATCTGACCACCGCTCCCTTACCTTCAACCACACCACATCACCCTCTCTCCACCCCTCTCCAACCCCTATCACCATCACGAACAGAAACTTGCGAGCACTTGACCCTACTCAGCTCTCCACTATTATCCAACCCCTTCTCAGTCCCATCACCAACCTCAACTGCCCTGACACTGCCACCTCACTCTACAACTCTACTCTCTCTTCCACCATTGACACTCTGGCCACCATAACCACACGCAGATGCCCTAGCTCTCATCCACAACCATGGCACACTACACAAACACGATACATCCAGAGATTCTTCCGCACTGCTGAACGACTATGGTGGAAATCACGCACTTCAGCAGATTTCCTCCACAACAAATGTATGTTACGCTCCTATTCCTCTGCCCTTAACCTTGCCAAACAGCAGTACTTTACAACACTAATATCAGCTTTGTCCTCTAAACCCAAGCCACTTTCAATACTCTCCTCCATCCACCACCTCCTCCTCCCATCCCTTCCTCTCACAGCTGAAGGCTTTGCCAACCATTTTATTCATAAAATTCAAAACATCCGCAATTAACTCTTATCTCATAGTGGTTTACACACTCCACCCTCTCAACTAACCAACAACACCCAGTCTTCTCCCTTCCCAAATCCCACTGCCACTTTGAACTGCTTTGATCCGGCTACAGAGGATGAAGTCTCCAAACTGCTATCATCCACTCATCTCACTACCTGTCCTCAGGATCCTATTGCATCTTCGCTCATATCTCCCCTCTCTATGACACTAATCCCAGCTCTCACACATTTTTTTCAACCTCTCCCTTACTACTGGCATGTTTCCATCTTCTCTAAAACATAGTTAGTAATAGTTTTACACACCCTCAAAAAACCCTCATCTGACACTGGCGTTGTATCTAACTACCGCCCTATCTCTTTGCTTCCCCTGGCTTCCAAACTGCTGAAGTGGCTCGTCTATACCCGCCCTACCACCTTTATTTCCTCTAACTCCCTTCTTGACACCTTCCAATCCGGCTTTCCGCCCCAACACTCCACTGAGACAGCTCTCACTAAAGTCATCTGCTTACCGCCAAGTCAAAAGGTCACTTCGCAATTCTTCTAGATCTCTCTGCTGCCTTTGACACTGTCAACCATCCACTTCTACTCCATATCCTCTCCTCCCTCAGTATTCAAAACACTGCTCTCTTGTGGTTCTCATCATACCTACAAAATCGATCATTCAGTATCTCCTTCTCTGACACCTTTTCTTCTTCTCACCCCGTCTGTTGGTGTACCCCAAGGATCTGTCCTTGGCCCCCTCCTCTTCTCCATCTACACTTCCTCACTTGGTACCCTCATAAACTCTTTGGACTACATTATCATCTCTATGCAGATGACACCCAAATCTACCTCTCCACACCAGATCTATCCCCCTCTCTTCTAACACACGTCTCCAACTGCCTTCCTAGTATATCCTCTTGGATGTCCACCCACCATCTCAAACTCAACATGTCTAAAACTGAACTCCTAATCTTCCCTCCCTCTCCCACAGCGTCAATTCCTCACATCTCTCTCACTGTCAACAAAGACATTCATCACCCCCTCCTCCCAAGCCCGTTGTCTTGGAGTTCTACTGGACCCCGCTGTCTTTCATCCCTCACATACAATCACTAACTAAATCTTGTCTTCTCCATCTAAAAAAACATCTCCAGAATTCGCCACTTTCTTACACAAGACACAACTAAAATCCTTATACACTCTCTCATCATCTCTCGATTATACTGCAACTCGCTTCTTGTTGGCCTACCTACCACCCGACTGTCTCCACTTCAATCCATTATGAATGCCTCTGCTAGACTCATCTTCAGTACACAATATTCTGTGTCCGCATCACCTGTCAATCACTCCACTGGCTTCCCTTAGCCTCAAGAATAAAAACATCAGCTTGTTTTTTATTAGAATTTTTTGTTTTGATGTCTCTGGAGGAATCCATGACACATTGCTTTTAAAACCCAACATTCACGCTCTCATATATTAATTTATTTGACTTTCATTTGTGAAAGAACTTAAGCAGTTGCTGTATCCCTCTAATGAAAGCTCTGTCTGACCAGTCATAAATAGCACAAACTCCTTTTTATTTTATATGCATTTTTAAGATTTACATTTTTTTCTTTATTGACAAATGAAATGGATTGCAAGCTCTTATGTTAATCTGAATGTTTAAGCTCTATGGAGGATACACACACTATGTAGAGTTTTATATGATGAGTGTAGGACTGTCCGGGACCCACTAGTGAGCTACGTCACATACTGGTTGCAGACCTGGGTGTAAATATATAAAGGGCCAGGCATGTAATCAAATATGGGGAAATGTACTATTGAAGGCTGACTAAATAATCAGTTTGGCAGTTATCGTAATATCCAGTGATTTGTTCTTGTGTCTAGGGGCAGCCATACCATCAGTCTGGAAAATGGAGTTTGCTCTGTGGACAACAGTGTTATGTTCCTAAGCCGCTGCTCATCCACCCCACTAGTGGAGTAATAGAAAATGCAGCATTTATTAGTCTCCTCCCATAATAAAGTAGATTAGTATCCACTCTCAGCACAATGTCATCAGTTGAGTCCCATTATGCACTGCTGGAAAATGTACTGAAGGTCCTGGAAGAGATCAGGAGATATTATTTCTGAAATCTGTCTCTCACACTCGGTAGAGCCCTAAGCAACCAAACAGTGATGGCTGGTGGCACGTCTTTCCTGCGCTAGAGACCAGCGCGCTGTCATCAGGGCACCGAGAACTGCGCTCTGATGACGCACTGCACTAGAGCCTGCATCCCATCTCATATTTACTGGAGGCTGCCAAGACTAAGGTAAGGGGCTGACAGTATGCCATGTGGGACTGGCATGTGTCACTAGGAGCATATTGTAATGTCACTGTCATTGTGTGCATGTCACAACATACATGATAAACATGCAATGCAACATGCTCCTAGGGACACATGCACACAATGCCGGGCCCATATGGCACACTGTCAGTCCCTTACCTTGCCAAGCAGGTCCAGTAAATAGGAGATGGGAGCCTCTGTGGCAAATGTAAGCAGGCTGGAGCGCAGAGCGTCATCAGGGCGCAGTTCTCAGCGCCCTGATGACGGCGCATTGCTCAGCAGTGCGCAAAGGTCGGCGTGCCGTGATGGCTACCCCTAGACATAAGCATCCTGTAAATACGTTCATTTGTAAAATTCTATGTGAACTTAATTTGTATTCCTGTCAGCATAATTAAACTTTATAGAATAGTCCATTTTTTTGCCACAATATTTAGTTTTCTTTGAATAACTAAACTAGATATTGGATAACAATTTTTAGAAAGTAAAACAATAAATACAAGCCATTGCATTTTTCACATTTAAATGCAATTACTTTTACTGCAGGTTTCCATTTAGACAGTTTCTCTCTCAACAGGGTGTGTCTTGTAAACTAATGAGCTTTGCATTAATCCTAATGAGAACGGTTTCACCTCTGAAAGTATTTAACTGGAAAGTAAAATGGTAGATTCCACAGTAATATTATTTTATATAAAAGTAATACATGGTTTTGTAATTATGCACTTGTCCTTTGCATATAATTCTTCCATATCACATACCTGCTGCTACGACAATCAGACATACAGAATATAGTTATGTTGAAAAGCACAATTGCTAATAGTTCTTGTGTCGGAGGAACTATGCCATTTTTTTTCTCTCTACTAATTTACCAAAGCATAACAAAAATTATAAATGATACGTATTTTTGAAATTATGTTGCAGAGAAAAAAACCTGGTAAAGATATCCACACTTTTCCTTATATATCAACTCCTGTGCTTGGTTCTGTGGTTAATTGACAATTTATAAATAATTTTAGGTTAGAATCACAGTTTCTGCACTCTGAGTATTCTAAAATATTACTTTTTTGGTCATTTAATAAAAATAAAATTCTGTTGATCTTCATTTTAAACCACGTGAGAAAAAACGATATTAAAAACACAAGGATTGTATATCCCAAGAGAAATACATTTTTTTTAAGGCTGTGCACTTATTCCCTGGAACCTTGCCAATTAAAAAAAATATATACATTTTTTTCAACCTAAGAAATAACTATGGGTTGATTTTCTTATTCCTGGACCTATGCCTTAGGCAATGTCTACTCTATTAACTCTACTAGTATTTATAAATAATTGTATTACCCTCCAAGCAAATATCTGTCTTTTTGTTATCTTCTACAATATCTTAAGCTTGGGAGAACATGTTTTTCTTTATACAAAACCGAACACCTAAAGAGTGGAATAGACAAAATAAGGACTAAGGTCCCTGCTTGGGAACCCCAGTCAGCCCTGACGTTTCAAATCTCTCTATCAACAAATGAGTTCCCCACATGCAAAATGGCCATTTATGGTATTTTTAACCAATCAATGAAAATCATACTATTTATGTGCTAAAATATCTCATTGGTGGGTATCCATCAAGCATCTCAACAACAAAGTATTCGATTTGTAAATGTAATCATGCGATCAAAGGCCAATGATTCTCTGATCTGAAGACCATTGTTATTGGGCACCAGTTTCTAAAAAAATAAAAAAGAAAAAGGGTTGTCATCTTAAATGAGTCCAGTTCTCCTTTACAGTGAGATTCCTTATTCAGTCTCATGCCTTATGGCATAGATTTTTCCAAGAGCCCCAGTAATTGCATTATAACAGGCATTTTAGCATAGGAGTCAGATCCAAATGAGTCAGTTTATGACATTTTAAATGCAGGTTTCTCTGCTTCCTGTTCTTATCTTGTAAGATTTTTTTTTTTCCCCAAACTAAAAAGCTATTTATAGGTCTCAGGAAAATAGATTTTTTTTTTATACATTTTTTTCCCTTGTAAATAAAAAGTTAATGGATGTTATAATATTACAGGTCAGTGAAAAAAAAATAAAAAATGAATGTGTTCAGTTGTGTGACTCCAGGACACTATGGACCACAGCATACCAGGTCCATCTATTAGCCACTGCCCCTCTAAGCGCTCTAAAGCACAAGCCCATTGATTCAATGTCCTCATCTATCCATCTCCACCTCTGCCCTCCCTTCAAATGTCTTCTCTAAGGAAACCTGCTCTCATGATCTGGCCAAAATATTTAACCCTCTGCCTTGTGATCATACCTTATAACAAACAATTTGTCTTTATTTCCTGAAGTACTGATTTAATGGGGCGTCTTGCAGTCCAAGGGACTATAAGCAGCCACCCAACACAATTTAAATGTGTTTTCTGTGTCACTCCAGCTTGGGGGCATATACTCAGACATGAGCTTGTAGTTCTGATATTTACACTGGGATGGAGCATTTTCTTGAAAACATGTTAGCCAATCCATAAAAATCAAGAGGCCTGTATGCTAACACTAGACGTAGAGAGAATTTATTTGCATCTAATGTTTTGCAGGGTGTTTACTTTTGGCAAATTAATTTCTTGGGGCAAGTTATATTGCTTTCAGAACTGTAGAACTGTACCCGGGTCGTTGTCCGTCAACCAATGTGCAGCAATAAAAGTCTCTGCAACTGAAATCTAGAGTTGTGAATTTTTCCACGCGGCTTTGCTGTTCGTGTGCACAAGTTTTATCAAATTAAGTAGGGAACCAGCTGAAAAGTTATAGGACCTATGGTTTCCAGGTTTGTGGATTATAAACCACTAAATGCAGAAAATCCCTATGAGGAACTTTTAGACAGAGTAAGAGAAGATATTAAATACATTTTAAAAAACAGGAGTATAATCATTAAAACTAGTTTAATTCAACTGGCAAAAATGAAGGGTTGCTTCCAGTAGCAAATAAACAATCTTACAGCTTAGACATTTCCACATGCTGACTTGAGATTAATAGGTAGAGTTTGTGAGCATAGTTACATCTGTGCAACATTAAAAATGGGAAATTCACAAGGAAATCCAAAACTTAATGTTACTGTTGCATGTAAAAAAAAAAAAAAAAAAAAAAAAAAAAAAAAAAAAAACTGTTTGCAATTTCTAAATGTAAACATTGTTAGTTTAAAATGAGAATTAAATCAGAAACTAGTGGACCCCAACAAGAAAACAAATTTAAACAGTCTGTAGACATTATGTTGCCATGGAGGAAGCCGGTGCGTGGAGAAAGATTACTGGTTCATTGCTACATTCACATAATGATTGCACATCTGTTCACTAAAAGACAGGACCCATGAAAAAAAAAAGCAGCAAGTCTATTAAAAAAAAAAAAAATAACCAAGTCCCATTTGTCACTGAGACTCTTCTTCCTTCATCTTTTTGGCCAACCTCTCCAGAATAAGATTGAGATCCATAGATTTATTTAGCTTGTAGTAAGTATCCTTTCTGACAGGATGAACACTGAGCCAGTCAGGAAGAAGTTCTGACAATAACCCAAGGTGTTTTTCCATTTCACCTGTAAAGAAAAAAAAAAAAGCATGTTGACCTTAATAGTTTGTATGTACAAATATAAAGTTAGAACAATGCTATGTAAATGTAGCAGTTTTCTGGACATGTCTAAAGGAGCTACGTTTTACCTGGAGTCATGGATGAGCGGTAACTGACAATCACTCTGTTGCAAGTCAATTCCACAGTTAAAGCCGGCTTCTTTTCAGCCACAAATACATTGCGCAGAATCCGAGCCAGTTCAGGAAGTCTTGACATCATAAGAAGCCTCTCTTCTTGTTGTGGTTTGCGGGTCATCATAGCTTGCAACTTCTGAGCTTCTTTAGCACGTATCTGCACAGATACAAGTGTATAACATACTTAGGACTTGATATAACTTCAGGTCGATTATTAAAATATCAGCTAGTGTGCAAATGACACCTACCCTCTCCAGCAGGGACTGGGACACCCCTTTCAAAGCACTTGATGTAGGAACACTTGGTGCTGGTTTTGCCACCTCCACCAGGGAAGTCTTCTGTTCTGCTATGTTGCTCTCTGCAGTTCTCAGAGCCAAGTTAGCTAGAGCCTTCTCCATCTGTAAGAGGATACAAGTCACAATGAGTACCTTTCAAGCTCATGTCTGAGTATTACAAGTTACTTAAATCTATTGTTAACAGGAATGGTCTACAAAAAAAAAAAAAAAGGCAGACCTGACTGAAGAGACAGGTCTTAATTCATCACACATTGCCACTAACAGAATGGCTTCTCATGTAGCGGTCAAATGGCCACTCACCTTCGGTGTCATCATGCCCCGTGCCTTGGACAGCACCTCTTGCGCAGTTGTTAGCCTGTCTAGCTGAGGTGGCTGTGGGAGTTCCGCAGGCTCTACATCTGGCACATCATCAACATTAAAACGTGGGTGCCAACGAGACAGCTGATCATCTGGCACCAGCATTGGCGGATTAAGGGAAGATAAGAAAGTCTGCAAAACATAGGAGGATATAGGCTTAGATTGAAAAATACAACAGACAACTGAGCCTCATACTATTATGGAGTAGCGAGGATCACAAGACAGCACACAGAGGAATTTCAACGTTAAAAACATTCTGAACTCATAGGCCATACTACAGCAGAAGAGCAACGGACTACTTACCCGGTGGTGCTGCTTTACTATATTGACGAGATACCTGGAGAACATTTGTCTGCGTTTAAGCAAACGTGATACTGTGAGTTGCAGACGACCATCCACCTTATCCTCTGAAATGAAAATGGAAAGAGTTCTTAAAACAGTCTCCCAAGATTCAGTGTAGAAGACAGTCAAGTCCAAAAATGCTCACACATTTTACAAGGCCATACAGATTAGGAAACATGACATTGTAGGTTCCATATAGTATAATTTATAACTATGGGTAATAAGCACGAAAAGAAACATTTGCATTCAATAGTAAACAGTTTATTGCTACTAATAATGCAGATTTAGTTGCAATGTCTTGAGTACAGGCAGAGTCTGAGCATGATAACGACAATCAGGACAGTAAACCTAAGGGCTAATCAGTAATTGGTTGTGATTATCTCCAACAAAAAAATACAATCATAATCCCTGTGGGTGGATTAGAGAAAAAAAAAAAAAGGTAATGGCAAAATTAAAAAACAACATTTCTACATTAAACTGACATCCAGTTTATAAAGTAAGTTATCACAGAAGAACATCAGCCAATTTTTTCCTTTAAACCAATACAGGCCGCAACTGAGCATGACCAACATTGCAATGTAACGCACACAGACAACTATCATAGTGATCACCGGCTACAGTCATAAAATTGACCGCAAGACAATGCATGCTTGAGAAAAAACATTATGTAAAAAAAAAAGTTCAGAAGACAAACTGCAAATTAGCAATGTAGGGGTGGAAGGTTTGTAAATAAAAGGACTGTTGCCACAATTTATGCAATCATTCAATTTACTGTTCTCACCTTCCTCAACCAATGGTTCAACAGTAAGCTGATAATCACTTTTCTTCACCCCATCCTTGAAAGTAGGGACGTTAGTTTCCTGTCTGAACCTGTATGCAGTTGGATACACAGTCTTGATCTGTCCCATATTACGCTCTTCAAATTGCCTGAGACAGAGAAGTTTGATTAGAATAGTTCTTAGGTTATAAAGAAAGCACGGTAGCATTTATCCGTAGCAGCTACTTACTTGTGCATCATGTCCTGAACTCCCTGCTTGACTTTAGAGAAGGTGATGGTTTCCAGCCTGTTGAATAGCATGCTTACAATTGTATCCATGCTGCGGAACATCTCAGCCAGAACTTTGTATTTGTATGGTAAAGAAAGTCCAGGGGGAATATCCTGAGCAAGGGTATGGAAGCGCTGGTAGGCTGGAGCTCTCTCACTAGCACTAAAAAAAAAAAAAGAAGTTTTAAAAAAAAAAAAAAAAATCCTTTAAGAAACTGGTTTACTAAAATTCAGCTTGGTGTAAATTTAGAAGATCATTTTAAGTTAAAAAACGTTTTGTATGAATAGTGATCTAAAGTAGAAAAGTTAAATCAGAGAAATAAAACGATTATACGTTATCTTGTTAACTTATTTACACATTTTTAAACTTCAATTTGCCAGGCTAAAGCAAATGAAACATATTAAAGAACCGCAATCAAAGTCCTTGATATGGTATGAAAATTAAAGATAAAAAAAAGGTACAATTTACAAATATTTCTGTATTTTATAGTAAGTTACTTGAGTAATACAATAGCTAAGATTTAGTTGTGAATGTCACTCAAGAAAAACAGTCTCTTTGTAAAATGTAGTTCTGTCCACAGAATAAACTAGCCCAGTTATCCAAATTCTTGCCCACCCTAGAGGACAATTATTAGCCCTGCTATTAAAGCAGACATACCATTCTTGTGAATACTGCTCAACATTTGATGCCCGTGATTTCTCAGATTCTCGCTCTTTAATCTTTGATTCTAACTCCTTTGCACGTTTAAGCCTGGCTTTCAGATTGGAGATGGATACTTTAGTCTCAGTTGCAGGTTTGACCTTCTGGCTCAATTCCTGAATCCTTTGCAGACGAGACTTCAACTCCAAGAGATTTTCCTTTGTTGGTGCCTAAAAACAGCAATTATAAAATGTACTATTAACCTAGACAAAGCAATGTATATAAAAAAGGTGAGTTTAATCACTCTGTTGAAGAGCCTACCTTTGTCTCTGTAGTTGGGCTACTTTTTAGGCCACTAGGTTTCAGTACAGGCGACAAGGTCACATTCACCAGGTCCTTTATATTCTTTCCTAGGGATAGCGGTGTTGCACATTGCACATCTGTTTTTGTGCTTGGGCTGAAACACTGAACAAGAAAAATAAACTTGAATACAACTGAACCAGAGTGGTATCTACAGACAGTAGCAAAACATTTAGCAAGTTCTCGAAATATTTAGGACCTTTAGTCCAATCAATTTACATATAAAACAAGGTAGATTTGCTCCCTCTGCTTGAGATCAAAACATAAACAGCACATTTGAATCCCCAAACACAAAAAACACATAGGCGGAGTAGGTAAACATTTCAAGGCAGATGTGTTCTGATTACTATCTGTAAACTAAAGAAAAATGGATAACCTTGATAAAAAGAAAACATAGCAATAACCAAAGGTTCGAAAAGTCACATGAAAATGTGTTCAGTTATAAGGAACAGTGATAAATTGTCTAATGTTCCATATCTAAGGGCGCTACAACTAGTATAAATAAAGACACCCGAGTCAGCACGGACAAAAAAAGTATTTACATTAACGAAATGTGCCATTAAAGTGCAAATAATTGTGTTTTTCCCCAGAAACACAAGTGGTGAATATAGTTATAACATACAAGTTAAAAGGGGTTTTCGTGCAATAGGGGTTAGCTCTGATAAAACATAAGAGTAACTCCAGTTAAAATCTGATTTTGAGTAATCAACTAGGTAAGGAAACTCTGCTAGTTAATTACTACCTAGCAAAACAGGCCAGGTAATTCTCATGTTGATTCCTTATTTGTGTGGTAGGACATACTGTGATTCAGCTGATTGACCATATGTTTGTATTTCATTAGCATACTTTTACATTTAAAAAAAAAAACACTCCATCCCCCATTTTTTTTAATTCACAAGCCTAAAATTGATCAAATGGCACTCCTCTACTTCAGTGTGACTACAGTATACAAGGTATGTTCTTGTGAGAGTGTGTAAGCCTGTGGTAATATTACCATCACGGTTAGAAATGTTTCACACCAGAAAGCACTATTTTCTTACTGTCTCTGCGTGGACTGAATCACAATTACAGTACTAAAGCAAATACTTGCTGCCCTGAGCACATATATAAAATGTGATAAGCACTCCCGGGAATGATCTGAAGTCCTGAAAGCACCTGGCCCCATAGTGTCACATTAAGGGGAATGAGCGCACACAACAGACTCGCAACACCTCATTGCATGGAGAATTTAGAGGTATATTTAAGTTCCCTGTATTATAAATGCATCTGAAGCCAGTAGTGTATGAAAAGATACCAAAACAAATACATAGCTGAGATTCCCTGTGTAACTTTTCCTAATCTAATACATGCTGCCTTTATCAGAATGACACATTACATCAATGCTATACACATGCAGGTTTATTTTATTTAGTTTACCACGCCCCATAGCTGTTTCCATAGGCACAATGTACCTACCAATAGAAACACCGCATTTGTGTATGGATATTAACCCTTTCCTAATTTTCAAACCAGTAGTAGCTCAATGCAGAGACCATAAACAGCAATGTCTGGCTCCTCCTGCTGCAGAGGACTACATATCCCATGATGCCTTCCTGCACAAGAGTGCAAACTAATGCGATGTAATGTTTATTTGGGGGTCCCCATCCATTAAAATGTCTTTATAGACTACTGCTTCTTCTCTATAAGATGCATTCATAACACAGGAAACAGATATGACTTTAACACAGATCCCGGACCCCCACATTGAAGGTCCTCAGTACATAAAGCCATATGATCTTACACACCTGTGCCCACTCCAAATAATGCCATGCACACCCCATTACCCTCCCGTAATGCCCCCCACATTACCGGTTCCTGCTCTTCCTCCCGGGCCGGCTCTTCCTCGGGCAGTCTTAGTTTCTTCCGTGCGGATTTCTTCCCCTCTACCTCGGGCACAGGCCGCACCTGCACTCTCTTTTTTCCGCTCTTGCTCAGTACGGGAGTCTCGGTTCGTTTCTCCGGGGTGCGGAGCAGCTCCTCTATCTTGGCCGGGGTCTTAGTGCTCGGGAGTCGCAACACCTCCTCCACAGGCACTGTGGCATGGCTGACCGGGGCCTCCTCCTGCACCGGCACATGCTTGGGGGCTCTGCTGCGGGTCACCGTGCGGGGTCTCTCCACCACTGGCTGCTTCCGTAGTTTGGACTCCCGAGCACCATCTGGCCGCTTACTCTGAGCGAAGAAATCGGTGACTCGCATCTGCGCCATGATACCTGAGAGACCACACAACTAGTGAGAGAAGGATGTGAGAACTGAACCAAGAGCGGGAAACCTGGGTCACAACCTGGAGAGCGACGTCATCAATATCCTCATTTCTAATTGGCTAATACGTCTAGAGCCCCGGGCTACGGAACTTGGATTTCGCGGGGTTTTGAGCCACGTGACCAAACTAAGAATGTTCCACTTCAATAGGGGACGCGCAAATCGACTTGGCACATTCCAAGTAAGCAATATATTAGTATCTATTTATCCTCCAAAGCCTAGGCGCTGCCACCACAAAGTGATATCGTATTTAGGTTGTTATTATGATTAAATAATATGAAAACAAGTCATCTATTTTAAAAGCCATTTTATTCTAAATCGACATATTCAGCATTGAGCAACTTTTCAGCTGCTGAGAACTAATTAGTATCACAGTCTGCCTCTGTGGTGGCATAACAATGTCCCCAAATGTTATCATACAGTCAAATCCTCTCCCTCACCTTTATTAAGTGTTCTGATCTGCAAATTAGCATAGAGACGTAGCACAAACAATGCTGAATATCTTGTTAATTTTTCATACCCTTTGATAATCCTGAAATTGAAACAGTGGTTGTTAAGGAGACAGCGTCCGTTTAAGGCCACTAAAGTGCCCAGTGTTTACTCAGATCACCCCTAAATCAACTTTATTGTAGTTTATTCTTAAAGAGCATGAAAAACTGACTGTGTATTGTAGTGAATCATTCCTGAGTAATTCAGTGTTGTGAATTCTAAATTTTTAGGCAAATGAGTATCTCACCAATCACATATATAGTTGTGAGCGTACGAGTTGTTGCTAACGCTTGCGGGCTCACGTAGCAAGCCCGCAGCCCTCAGTTGCTGACATGGAGTGCCGAAGGCGCTCCTTGCCAGCAACTGCGACCCTCGCAAAATTTACGTTTAAACGCAAACAACCACACAACAACCACGACCACGCAAACAACACGACACAACAACTACGACCCCCGCAAACTTTACCTCGCACACATTACGACCTCGCAACAATCGGACACAACTCGCGAACATTACAAAATTCAAAACACAATAAATACACACAGCACATACATAAAAAGCTTACCTACAGCAAGAGGGAGCATCCAGGACCACAAAAAAAACAACTTACAGCTTCATTTAACTAAAACTAAAAGAGTTTGAACACTAAAAAATTCGCTAAGCGAGAGAAAAAATGGCCACCGAACAAAACGAAAACGAGGCTACAGCAATCTAAACACGCAAAACACCACAAGAAACTCGCAAAACACCACAAAAGACCTACAGATATTCTGCTAAGACGCATACCACACATTACCCGCCATTTTATGACAATGCGGAAGTACATGACTACGCTAACGGTTTGGTCTCGCGCACGCACACTATTACACTGCACACATTCAGCACGCTTACACAGCAGCTCCACACCACTAATGCTGCAGCAACATCAAAACACATTGCAGCTCTTCAACAGAATGCTTCAAAATAGGTAAAGTATATTCATTTATTAATGTATTACATATTTCATTATTACACACTAAACAGCATTAGCTACCTTACAATTTCATTGCCGTTATTTTTTAACGGGCAATTTGCTAGTGTTAATTAGAAACTTTGGTCCGTTCCTTTTATAGTCGCACGCCCGTGTCCGTGCGCTGCGCCACAGTGGTGAACAGAAGGTAGTGCAGGCAAAAAAAGTATTTCCCCCTCCGACGTGCTGCATAAGGCGCACCGACAGAAGAGGCCTTGATCTATGAGAGACGCTCCGGAGGCCCTGGGGGGCCGAGTGCCCACACCGAACATAAAGATGGCCTCGCTGTTGACTCAGCGCCGTTAAGATGCAACACATCTGAGGATGGAATAGTTCTTTGCCTGCACTACAACTTTTCAACACTGTGGCGCAGGGCATGGACACTCGCGCGCCACTGTAACAGGATAGGTCCGAAACTTTGATGTAATGAGTCTGCTTGTCTGTCTATGTAGTGGCCAAAAAAAATGACCGCCCAATGTTGTCATTCAGCAAGAACATCCCTACCCTTATCGAATACCATTGAGATGCAAATAAACATATTATGTTGGATCCTATCCACTTATGGTAGCGCAGCACAAGGCAGCAGCAGTGGCGGTGAGCATCCGCTAGATGGCGATGCTGATATTCTGGTGCCATATCATAGAGTCAAGGCTTTGGTAAACTGTTAGGGTTAGGGGTGAGGGTTAGTTCAGGGATTAGGCTAACATTATAAGCATTATAAGCTTAGAACTTCTCTAAGCTGCAAAATATCGGCAGTGCAATATAGCGATTGGAGGCCGCACTGCAGCGGCCGACCTGTCCCGACACCATAACAGGATAGATCCCAATGTTGTATATCTTTTGAATGATTTGCTATAGTGAAAAAGGCTAGCACAATGTATAGCCAGTTTTTCAATGTGCTTAAAGATTACATTTACTTCCTATTTGAGTGACAATGTCCCTTTAAAGAAACATTTTAATTAGAAATGTTATTTTGTATAATAAATAACTGATAAGAACTGTTAACGAAAATTCCTACTAAGGGAAAGAAACAGATGAGACATACATAGGCCAGGGTTTCAGGAATTCCTTTCGCACAGATAAGTCAGTCAGAATCAATGAGGCAGTGATTGACTCCGCTAGGCACATCACAGAATCCTCAAATCCTGGCCTGTGTATGTCCTACCTAGCGTATACACAGACAAGAGGAGGCGAAAGCAACCCCAATTTTGTCTCACTTTAAATTAAAAATACACCAAAAATTCCAATTATCCAGTTATATACACAAATAAATACAAATAATTGCATTTAGTTGTTATTAGACATAGCGACTAGATACATGAACTTCAGAGTTGGGTATTTTAAGAATAAATTATATATACAAGATAAAACGATAATTCTCCTTATCTTGGGCCATTAATTAACTCCCAGTGAGGGTTGGCAAGTAAGATAAGCATGTCCAACTTATATAAATATATAACAGACTACACTATTACTTGGCATGCTCTTTGTTATCACCTCCACTGTGAGAGATAATTAAGGAGACTTGGAGACTATGCTGAAAATACCCAACTTTAGTCCAATTATCTAACATTCCCAGTCAAAATTTTTAATAACAGCCAGTAGAAATTACATGGATGTATATGTATACTTTTTATTTCTGCAATGGAGCCTTTTCTGCGTCGCTCTATATATTCTCCATATCCGACACTCCTACCTAATTACTAAGGCTGCTGCCGTCCCTACTTTTCTATCAGGTGTTTGAAAGGACATGTTGACACTTTGCAACAAGTGCACTTTGCGCAGTCTACTTCCAGGAAGTCCCTGATCATCTTATGCATAAAACTGATGTGAACACCATGATAGCCACAAAAGAGGTCCATCAAACACTAATTGCTACCAAGAATTCTCACAAGAGGGCGCTGACTTGCTACACACCGGGCCCTATTGTATTACCCAATTCGTACATTTATACACACTTAAAACTGCTCTTAATATTGACACATACAGCCTTATTAAATTGTGATTCGGTACATTTAAAAGGGCTCTATTTAGCCACACAGCATATTTTTTTTACAGCAGTTTTTAGTTAGTGAACTTCTATCCAAAATCAAGGTCTTCACTAACTAAAACTTCTGTAAATAAAATATGCTGTGTGCTTACATAGAGCCCTTTTAAATTTACTGAATCACAATTTAATAAGGCTGATATTCTATAAGCTACTCGCAATCCCATTATGAGATCCCCGCCCACAATCACTACGGGCCAGACAAAGACAAAATGGATATTCTATCAGACCCGTAGCTCTAGCTTTCAAATAAAGTGTAACCCGCCAATAAAAGAAGTATCATGTTTCTGTCAAAAATGTTAAGAGTACTAAACCACTTTACAATTAATATCACAAGAGTCTCAAACCCACAAACATGCCATTCAAAAATATTATTTTTAAACTAGTCAATTGCCCATCAAAAATGATGGTATAATATTGTGTGTTCTGTCTCTTTGTGCGCCCTCACTATGTGTACCCTGTCTCTCTCTCTGGGCTAACTCTCTCTCTGTGCGCTCTCTCTTTCTCACACTCTCCCTCTCCTCACTCTCTCCTTCTCTCCTTCTCCTTCTCTCTCTCTCTCCCACTCATTCTCTCTTCCTCTCTCTCTCTCTCCATCTTTCCCTCTCTCTCTCTTTCCCTCCATTCCTCCCCCTCTTTCCCTCCATTCCTCCCCCTCTTTCTCTCTCCCCCTCTCCTTTTCCCTCTCTCACTTCTCTCTCTCTCTTCTCTCTCCCTGCTTCTCCCCCTCCCTCCTTCTCTATCACTCTGTCCCCCTCTCTCTCCCTCTCCTTCTCACTCTCTCTCCTCCTCCTTCCTTCTCTCTCCCCCTCCTTCACTCTCTCTCTCCTTCCCTCCTATCTCTTGCTCCTTCCATCCTCTCTATTCCTCTCCTTCTCTCTATCCCTCTCCTCTCACTCTCTCCTTCTCTCCTTCTCCTTCTCTCTCTCTCTCTCTCTCTCTCTCTCTCCTTCTCACTCTCTTTCTTTCTCTCCCTCCTTCTCTCTCCATCTTTCCCTCCCTCCTTCTCTCTCTCTTCCCCTCCATTCCTCCCCCCTCTTTCTCTCTCCCCCTCTCCTTTTCCCTCTCTCCCTTCTCTCTCTCTTCTTCTCACTCCCTGCTTCTCCCCTCCCTCCTTCTCTCTTACTCTGTCCCCCTCTCTCTCCCTTTCCTTCTCACTTTCTCACTCTCTCCTCCTCCTTCCTTCTCTCTCCCCCTCCTTCCCTCACTCTCTCCTTCCCTCCTGTCTCTTGCTCCTTCCATCCTCTCTCTCCCTCTCCCTCTCTCTCTCCCTCCTTCTCTCTCTCTCTCCCTCCTTCTCTCTCTCCCTCTCCTTCTCTCTCCCTCTCCTTCTCTCTCTCTCCCTCTCCTACTCTTCCTCTCCTTCTCTCTCTCTCACTCTTTCTCACTCTCCCTCTCTTTCTTTCTCTCCCTCCTTCTCTCTCTCTCATTCTCTCTATCTTCTTCTCTCTCTCCCCTTCTCTTTCTCTCTCTCTCTCCCTCCTTCTCTCTCTCTCCCTCCTTCTCTCTCTCCCTCCCCTTCTCTCTCCCTCTCCTTCTCTCTCTCCCTCTCCTTCTCTCTCTCTCCCTCTCCTTCTCTCCCTCTCCTTCTCTCCCTCTCCTTCTCTCCCTCTCCTTCTCTCCCTCTCCTTCTCTCCCTCTCCTTCTCTCCCTCTCCTTTTCTCTCTCTCTCTCCCTCCTTCTCACTCCCCCTCTCTTTCTATCTTTCTATCTCTCCCTTCATTCCTCCCTCCCCCTCCTTCCTTCTTTCTCCCCCTCCTTCCTTTTCTCTCCCCCCTCCTTCCTCCTCTCTACGCCCTCCTTCCTTCTCTCTACCCCCTCATTCCTTCTCTCTCCCCCTCCTTCCTTCTTTCTCCTTCCCTCTCCTTCTCACTCTCTCCCTCCCTCTCCACATTTCTGGGTTGTCTCTGTCTAAGCAGTAAGTTGGTGATCTTGCTTACTTGATCACGATCAGGCCCTAAAATGCTACATATAAAAACATGATTTACAATTTTGGCTTTGTGCCATGTACTTCCAAGCTTGGTACAATTTAATCTTTCTGTAACTATTGCAATTTTCAAGGCTGTGCAACAACTATATATGTGATGTTTTTTCTGAGTAATAGCGATACCAGGACTCAAGGGTTTAATACATATAATGAAACTCACATGGACCAAAACTAGAAAGCTAGATTGCGAGACTGATCTGCAAATATTATTTACTAGCGACTTGCCTGTCAAAAATGACGTTAATAACATTTGAAGGCTGGCAATGCTGTTTGCCCCACAATGCAAGGCTCTCCCACCTCTAAGTTGCGGGCCTTACGATGAGCCCCGCAATGAGCGCTCATTGCAGCCTAAGTCCTGCAGGCCTTGCAGTGGCGTGCCTCAACTGCTCGCCTTGCTTCATGAGGCTCTCAGTTGCGGCAGCAACGTGAGCAACAATCTTGGTGCACGCATCACCGGCTCACCTTGCGACTCACCTTGCTTCGCGAGGCTGGCAAAGCATGACCAATGTCCCGTATATCCACAACTATTGTAGGTGATTGGCTGTCATTAATTCTTAGCCTTCGATTGCAGATTACATCTAACTTCCATGTTTTACTGTCTCATTTACTATTGGCTATGTCTAAGAAGTAAATTACGGACTTTCCTAAATATTGTCAGATCATATGATCACGTCCCCTAATATTCTACTTAAAAAGGCAGGGTTTACAAGTTCAGCCTTAAGGTTGGAATTTGCGAGCTTCGGGTAATAGAATACATCTAAACATTTAGAAAAAACAAACACCTGCAACCAAAAGTATGAGTTTGAGGCATTTGTGGGCTTCTAATAGAATAGGGTTCCCTGGTGGTTAGGATGCAGGTGCTTTTACCACAGCATCCTGGTTTCAAAATCCAGGCAGGGCACCAAGAGGTCACACTGGTCAGTACTTGGATGGGAGACCACCTGGGAATACCAGAAGCTGTATGCTGTGGCCCACTGGAGAAGGGACTGGCAACCCACTCCAGTATCTTTGCCATAAAAACCAACTGGATCAGCATGGTGTGTTGCAGTCCATGAGGTCACGGAGAGTCGGACATGGCTAAGCGACGCCATTTACAATAGAATAGGGCCCTTTGTGTGTAGCTGTCAAAAACTGTTTCGGGTGTCCATCTTTGCTCACTTTTCATCAAGCACCACCTATTTTACCAAAACATGATCCAACACTAATTCTAGTTACTTATGACAGGACTTCACCATTACCAAAAAAGTGAAATGTCTACAAGTCTACTAAATTTCAATTACAATAATGGATGGACCACAGAAGTCCAACATTAAATATGTGGACTTCAAAAAGTAAACACTGCCTACACTTAGAATGGACGTCAGTCATCATGAACAAGGAACTTTCGGGAGACAACATTACTAACCAAGAGCTTCCAATATACTCAGTGAATGAGAACTTTATCATTAGCTGATAAAACTGGAGAAACAATGAAGGGGGGTGCACAATGTGCACCAGGGCAATGGGAAAGGTAAGACAGTGTGCCAAGGGTAAACAGGTTATAATACCAACAAGCATCTACACATAAGGTAAAGACACCGTAAACTTTACAGTTTGTCACTTTCCATTTTATTTATACCATTTGTAGCATTCCTTCTTTATTTTTACTTGTACAATTTGTTTTAAGAAAATCTAAAATCAAAGTTTTTGATACTGGGAACTTGTGATGGTACTGAACATTCATTTAATAACTGCTTTGATGTAACCAATCGAGGGCAAGAATTTATTGTTAATGTCTACTGTATAATGTGCCATGATACTCCAATAAAACAGTAATTACAAAAAAAGTTGCAGTATTGAAATTAACTTATATTTAGTTGCCCAACACACAAATACCCACAGTAAAGTATGGTAGGAGGTAGTGGGCCAACATGGTAGCTCTCTAGAGACGAGCAAAGGGATATTAAAAACAGTAATAATTCATAATTAAGACCATGACTTCTTTTATCACTACTGTGTTCTAGACATGCAAGTTATGTGAGGGTTTAGCTACCATTGGTATTATAGGCTTGGTAGTTTATAGAGTTTTTAGCTACTTTTGGATTTCTAGGCTGTCATAACCCAGTGAGGGGGGTCTGCTTTTCTCCAAAACTCCTGTCTTTGAGTACAGGAATTCTCCCTCATGATAGTGAAGGGGAGGGCTTTTTGGTGTCCGGCATAATATCACAACCATCAGCAGAAGAAGCAGGAACCCAGAATAACATCATTGTCACAGTCTGCACTTCAGTGGGCTTGAAATGGCCAAGGAGATCAAGCCTACCCACAGATCTGATCCAGTTCTTCAGTCCCTTCTTCCAGGCTAGAAGCAGCCGTTCAGGATACAAAGTGATTAATAGAAATCAAAGAAACACATCATTCCTATGTGTCCCAGTGAGAGCATAATCTTTATTCCTTGGATTTTGTTTGTATACATTTCTTCCATACTATAAAACAATGGTACATTTACATAGGGCATCCCTGAACCAATCAGCCAACAGCTTGGTGAGTGCTTATTCGTGGGAAGTATAGGAGCAAGGAAGGGACTACTGGGTTCCTGCAGGGCCAAGTATGCCAGGATGTCCACCTCCATCTAGGTGTTGGCTTCTGTCCCCATCAAGTGGTTAGACATTCTGTATAGCATCTGGGATCTCAAGGGGGGTTGGCAGTGTCTCCACTGGGGGAATTGGCTGCCTGGTAATCCAGAGTTACCCAGCCCAGAGTTGGCTTATCCCCTCACCAAAGACTGAGTGCTGTAGAATTGACACCTTTGAATTATGTTGTTGAAGAAAACTAAAGTCCATTGGACATGAACAACTCTTCGTTGGGCTTAAAAAGGCCAGTGGAACCAATCTTTCCTAAATAGGTTATAACCATCCAGATTTACAGTCTAGTCATGAGATTCTTCCCACCATGTTTCAGTAATGCCTATTAAATCCCATTTCTCATTAACTGCTAATAATTCTTGCCCATTTTTCCTGGCAAGCTTCTGGCATTAGCAAGCATACACTTTATGTTGTTATGAGTTTGTAGTTTTGAAGTGACTGCCATTGTACTTGAGTTATGTAGCTATACCTCCCTATTGACTATACTAACCCCCCCCATCTCCTCCCCCATTACTAGTTAATTAATTCCTTACCCCTTCTATACCTTCTACCCCATTACTTCTATCTAGTCCCTTCCCCCACCTACTAGTTTAAAAACTCCCCCAGCCATTCTACCATCCTATCCACTAGCACAAAAACTCCCTCATCATTATGGTGCCATCCATCCCTGCTATAGAGATTGTACCCAAGTCAGCCCAGGGCTCTAAAAACCCAAACCCCTCCTTAGTGCACCACTTTTTTAGCTACGCATTAACCTCCCTAAGCTCCTGTCTCCCTGGACTAGCACATGGCACTGGTAGTATCTTGGAAAATACTACCTTGGAGGTCCTTGCCTTAAGCGTATTTCCTAGTTCTCTAAATTCATCCTTTTAGGACACTCCATCTTCCACTTTGTCATTGGCACCAATGTGTACCAAGACCCCTGGTTCATTTCCAGCCCTTCACAATAATTTATCTATCTGAACCACATCATGACGACCCCCAGCACCCGGGAGACAGCAAACTGTTCGATTGCTGGGATCTGGGTGACAAATCACCCTGTCTACCTTCCTAATAATAGAGTCACCTACCACCAAAACCTGTCTGTTGATGGTAGTCTGTAGTCACAATATTGCTGTGTGCACAGCTTTGTCAAACTCAAGTCCCATTTACAGTGTACTATAAATATACTGGGACAATGGAGGGAAAGAGAGAGAAGGAGGGAGGGAAAGATGGAGAGAGGAAGAGAGAATGAGTGGGAGAGAGAGAGAAGGAGAAGGAGAGAGTAGTTTAGGGAGTTTTTTAGTAACCCCAGCCTGACAGTTTAGCATGTTTTTTGTTGATATTCTGTAAAGCCTGGCAGTTTGAGGACATTTAGATATCTCAGATATCGTAGGTTTGTGTTTTTTTGCCATTTTTGGTGTCCTGGTCCTGATAACTTAGTGTATGTTTTAGACCTGGCAGTTTATTGAAGTTTAATGATTTTTTGCATCCTGCTCCTGTTACTTTAGTGAGTTTATAGTTAGTATTTATTGAGTTTTTAGCAATTGCAAGGGCCCTGGACCTAGTTGTTTGGTAGTTTACAGAATTTTTAGGGCCTCATTCAATTTGGGGCTGTTACTTGCAAGTAACTTTCCGGTTTGCTACTTTTGGGCTACTTGCTCCAGTAGCTCTATTTTTACTTACCTATTCAATTGGCCGGGCGTGCAAGTTAGTCCCCCTTCCCAATAATTGCAAACTATGCCAGCGGCAGTAAGCATTTGCGTGCTTGAACATGATCGCTGCCGCAAGCCCGTAACTCGTGTTTCAAGCCAGCAAACTCGAAGCACTGTAAATGCAAATATAAATTAAATCCAGCACTGTAAAGCACTGTAAATGATGGGGAACACAATGGGTGACATTAGATTTAAAAACACAACATTCTCAAGCTCGCACATTGCCAAAATCAGATACTTTATTTCATGTTTATTTTCCGTCCAAAGTCCTACGGGCCTGAATGACCTCCAAGCCCGTAACTCGTTATTCAAGCCTGTAGGACTTAAATGAAATATGGAGATTGGATTCCAAAGTCCTACAGGCTTGAACATGAAATAATGTATTTATTTTTGCCGATTTGCGAGCTTGAGAATATTGTGCTATCTATTCTAAGACCAAACATCACTTTCACTTCTAATAATTTTTTCTTCTAATTGTTTTTTTTTATTTGCTTAATTAGTGCTACGCTTTGTAAGTAAGACCTTTGCGAGACCTCCTTGGTACCAGTAACCTGTTGTTCGCGTTTAGCCATTTACGGGCTTGACGGAAGGGTCAATCTGAGCAATTAATTAGCGATTTGTGTTTTTTGCAGCCGCTACTCTTGCGGCCGTTAAAGATCAAAGGCGTTGATGGAAGTAACTTGCGATTATGAGTAAAGTAAGGGAAAGTAGCGCGCAGTAAGTAACACAAACGGGGCATGCAAGTAGGAGACATTTGAATAGCAAAGTAACTTGCTATCTCTACTTGTGGCCCTGATCTCAAGTAACTAGCAACTGAATAAGACCCTTGGTCTGTTTGTTGCAAAAAAAATTGTACTTCAGGGAGCTTTAGTAATTTTTGTGCCATTGTGCCAGTATATTTATAGTACACTGTAAATGGTACTTAAGTTTGACAAAGCTGTGCACACAGCAACATTGTCACTCCTCATACACTCCTGTTGTACAGCCATACTCTTGTATCGTGCCTCAAGGCTCTCCACTTACCTTCAAAGAAGCAATTGTTCTCTTACTAGATCAATGTGTTCTACCATCTCTCCAGGTGTTTATGGGAAGAGTTTGGCACAATGTGAAGTGTTACTCATCGTTCCCAAATGTACTATTTTCACTACAAAATATTTGTTAATCTTACAAACTCAATAGTAATTGCAGTCTTCCAGATTTTGAGTATCACATAAATGTAAGAATCCAGTACATCTTCAAACACTTAATTATAGAAAGCAACCATAGCAAAAAGCTGATGGACAGAGATTTTTACACACGGCTCATTAAAGGACCACTGCAGTTAAATATACCCAAAATAAACCCCAGCTCTTCTTTATCATACCACAGTAAGTTACAATAAATGATCCACTGCAGCACCTTTACCTCAATAACATTCTCATAAAAATCTATTTAGCTTACAAGAACAGAACCTTCTGAAAGGAGTTGTTCCTTAAAGGGACAGTTAATTCAGCATAACTTGGAGCACACCCCTGTAATGTACTCCTAAAAACATGTTAAAATACTTTTTGAATTTTTGAAATAGGTGCCTTTTTCACAGAAAAAAAATGAAGTTCTGTTTACATGAGATTTTGGCAAGTCCCCAAACACAGAGTCACAGCAAGAGCTATGTGCAGAGAGCAGAAGCATAAAGAGGGTTAACCCTTCCCAAATGTATCTGTGCAGGGTTTATGACTACTGGAAACTCCTAAATATGTTACTTGTGGGTTAACCGATGGCTGATTACATTACTGAAAGCAACTAAAACCATAAATCCTTCTTTTCACGGATCTTGCAACAGCCATTGTCGGTAGATGTTGTTAATCATAGAACAGTCAGCAGTGTGTCTGTAAACAAACCTAAGACGGTACATTTTTAGCTGTTCTTAGTGTAATTTAAAAAAAAAAGCAATAGATCACTTTAACATATAATCTTGTGCTCTTTCACAACATGAAGAGCACTTATAGTGAGATAAATTACCATTTAAATGAAATAGAACCCAGCAGTAATGTATAATTGAAAAGTGATATTTTTACATAAAATTTACACTGTATTTATTTATTACTGTTTTAAACAGTTGGCAAATTATCAGATTCAGGGAAAAAAACACAACTCCCCAGAAGTGTAAACCTCTCACACACAATACTTTGCCCACTTTATCATCAATTCATCCTGGATCCAATTAAGGCATCAACATGTATTTTTTATAATTAAAAAACAGTTGTATAGAATTTTACTGTTTCATTATGTTCTTATAAAATATTTGAACATACTAACCGAAACTATGTTATTTTAACTGCATCTGGGAAGGAATAATAGCCATGCAATTTATAATCTTAATGGAGCAAATCTAGGGGTATCTGATATTGAAAGAGATTTGGGAGTGCTTGTGGACAACCACCTAGGTAGCAGTGCTCAATGCCAAGCAGCAGCTGCAAAGGCAAATAAACATTAGCATGTATTAAGAAGGGTATACAAGCCAGGTAAGCAAATATAATTCTGCCACTATACAGGATTCTTCACAGTAAGGGTAGTTACACTGTGGAATTCTCTACCAAAGGAGGTGGCGACAGCAGATTCGATAGACAACTTTAAAAAGGGATTGGATATATTTTTAATTAAAAATGGCATTCAGGGTTATCCTAGTTAACTAGAGAGAGAGAGAGAGTATTGATCCAGGGAGTAATCTGATTGCCAGTATCAGGGGTCAGAAAGGAATTATTTCCCCCCCCCTTTGAGACAATTGGCAAAGTTTCACTTGTTTTTTTTTTCTGTTTGCCTTCCTCTGGATCAATTAACAACTAATCTGCATATTGCAGATCAGAGGAGATCTTAAAAGGTTGAACTTGATGGACTAAAAATCTTTTTTCAAACTCCATTACTATGTAACTATGTAGCTCACTAGATATATTTTTTAATTGCTCAGCTTCTATTATAATACAAATCATAGGGTCTCTTGCAATAACACCATAAAAAGGACCAATGTAGATGTTATGTAGATCTAAAATCCCCACATTTTTAGGAAATATGCCAACAAATAACATTAGCAGCAGTGTAAAATCTTATTCTTAGCAGATTCTATTAGTGCATGGTAGCTGCCATCACAGTAATTCTTCCTTTTCAAAGCATGAGGACAGAGCAGGACAACCAGACCATGCAATGTTATTTGCATCTGCCTTCTACGGAGCGTCTGTAAGGGACACGGAGATGTCAAATCTGAATCATCCAATGAGTCAACAAATTCATACTCCTGAATAGGTTATAGAAGAACATTCCACATTACCCTCCAAGCCAGCAGAAAGTGTGGAAGACACAAACATGGAGTTCATCAGGCACAAGTAGGATCTGCTAAAATAAAGATTTTATTCTGCAAAAAAAAAATATATATATATTTTATGCTTGTCTTACATAACTGCTAATGTTATTTTTTTTATTTTATAGGCTGTGGTTAACAACATGATGCTTTTATATCTCCATGTATGAGGCAGCTGCAGTGCTACCCTATTCCACAGTTCAGGAATGTCATCCTGACTCCCAGTCTCACTGTATACAAATATGTAGCTATGTAACATCTAACAAGGTGTGAATGCCTTTAAATACTGTATTTGACCATACTCCAAAATCATTTATCTCTTTAAAGGGCCATTTACCTCACTATAAGTGCTCTGCATGGTGTGAAAGAGAACCAAATGGTATACTAAAATGATTTTTAATTGCAGTTATAACATCTAAAAAAATCTAAAGTATTAGGTTTGTTTACAAATACCATATGCCGTGCCTACTCACTGTTCCATGATTTATTACATATGCTGAACCATGCACAGGTGAATAGAAAGATTTATAGTTTTTTTCCCCTAAGTTCAGGAATGCAGCAGGAGATGTTAACCCCCAACTGCCTTGGTAAGGTATTTCCAGCATGCTTTGCTCTGCACAGATGAATTTGGGAAGGGTTAACTCTTATTTTGCTTATGCTCTCTGCACAGAGCTGCTGCTGTGGATCTGTCTGGGGGAGCTGCCAGTGACCCATGTAAACAGAGATTTAATTTATGATTTTTTTCTGTGAAAAATGTATGTATTTCAAAAAGTATTTCAACATGTTTTTAGACTTTGACAGTGGTGTGCTCCAAATTGTGCTGTATTAAGTGTCCCTTTAATCTACAACATCCTGATTATCTAACAAGCAATGAGTATAGGGGCCATACTTAATAAATTAAACCCCACTTGCCCATCTGATCTAATTACAAAGAGCAAGGCTGCATGACTCTTCTCTTAGTAGTATATAGTGGTTCTCTTACATAAAATTGATTATTTTACAAATTATTATTACTGGAAAGGTTGTGGCAGTAAATGGTAGTATCACCATATTTGGTGGATTTGCCCCAAGTTAAAAAATGGAAAATTCACTTTTCAAATAAATAACCCTGGCAGCAAGCAGAACTCTTATAAATATTTGGAACATCCCAGTAACTCCAAATGGAAACATTATCATTTTCAAAATGTGGGAAAATATAGAAATAGAAAATCACTGCTTCCTCCTCTGAACTGGACCAAATGGTCTTTATTTTCTAAACTTAAAATAAAAACTGTAAGACTCTGCCAATGGATGTGAAGATGTAAAGAAGATCATAGACTGTTGTGAAAGTTTTTGTCTTATTACTTATAACATTTACATTGTGATATGATAGAGAACAGATAGTGCTAATAAGATTATGTTGCATGTGATGTTAGTTGGATGACATTCTCTGCATTGTTGTTGTTGTTTATACATGACTCTATGAATGGCAGCATGCCAGGTACATCTCTCAGTCACTGCGCCTCTATACTCCATCAAGTTCATGTTCATTACTTCAGTGACCTAATCTATCCATCTCTGCCTCTGTTGTCCCCTTCTTCTTGTGCCTTCAATCTTTCCCAGCATCAGAGTCTTTTCTAAGGAATCCTGTCTCCTCATGAGATGGCCAAAATCTTTGATCTTCAGCCTCATGATCATTTCTTCCAGTGAACAGTTTGTCTTGATTTCTTTAAGTACTGATTTATTGGATCTTCTTGCAGTCCAAAGGACTCTGAGTAGTTTTCACCAACACCACAATTCAAAGGCGTCACTTCTACGGTGCTTAGATTTCTTTATGGTCCAGCCCTCACATCTCTATGTTAATACTGGGAATACCATACCTTTGTTGATAATTTAATGTCTTTACTTTTTACTAGCTTGACCAAGCTTGCCGTAGCTTTCCTTGCCAGAAGCAAATGTCTTTTAATTTCATGACTACAGTCACCATCAGCTGAGATCTTCTCACTATCAGCCATCAAAGTAGTATAATCTGCGTATCTGAGGTTGTTGATATTTCTTCAAGCAATATTGATTTCGGCTTTGGATTTACTAAAAATGAGCATCTAGTGATGATCAGCGACTTCCTGGTCCTCGAACGTCTTCCTTGGTCGGGCTATCCTTATTGCTAGAAGAGATTCTGGTCCACTTCTTTCTTGATTGATGACCATGTCCCTTTCTTCTGTGCATTGGAACGGGCCCTTCAATAAAAAAATCCTATACTTAAAAAAAAAATCACTTGTACTAATGTATCCCCCACCGTGAATGGCCGTTGCCCGCTTTCTGACGTTTAAATGGAGATTTTGAGGATTCTGATTGGCCTAAATAGACGTTGATTATATTTCAGCCAATCAGAATAGGTTATCTGTTGTTACCCTGCTCAATAATAATTTTGAAATATTTTGACCAATCAGATTGCTTAGATTTCAGGTTCTTCAAGGACCCCCATTGGGTTAATTGAAAGATGTGGGGGGGGGGGGGGGGGTCTATATAGGACCTCTGAGGCAAGGATGAATTTATTAGATGCTGTGGAGGTCCTTAACGTACCTCAGTGGCAGGGATTAATAGTTAGATGCCACAGGGCCCTTCTAGCACCCCTATGGCATCAGGGTTAACTGTAGGTGTCACAAAGGTTTGATAGAAACCCCCTTGGTGGGGGTTAACATTTAGGTGCCACGGGGATCCTTTATGGCCCCCCATGGCATTGGGTTAATAGTTTAGATGCCATGGGGGTCTCAATGGATCCCCATGTTATGTAGATTAAGTGATAGGTAACAGGAATTTGGTTTGAGCAGGGAAGTGGACCCCAGTGATTCCTTTGACTGTATGCATGGATGGAATGAATCCCCATGGATTCTCATTAGTGTCAGTGGGATTGTGCATGGTAATATTACTGAGCACAGCGTTACATGTAATCCTGAGTCTTGTAACTTTACTTCCAGGGTTTGTGTTTACGAGTTGTGGGTGTCCTCAGCAATATTACTTATGTGGAGCATTGAATACACGTGTAACATTACTGAAAAAAGCTCCTGCAGCCAAAATTACGTTTGAAAGTAGTTTATACTCTCTAATAGAATAGTGCTTAATATTATCAAGGGGAGGAAATCTTGTATTTGAAGGAAAGTGCCCTTTATTTAGCCCTGTGCTAGGAGTAACTGCCTAAGAATGAACTGAAGTTGAAAAATAACTTCGTTCATTAAGGTCAACCTGTTAAAATATCCTGTTATCCATATGTATAGATCTCCGCCTCCTCTTTTTCCTCCTCCTCATCTTTCTATTTCCTCAGTCTCTCCTCGTATGCATGGCCTCCCACCATTAGATCGCCGGCTGCAATCACCCTTTCTGTGTTTCTGCGGGGGACCAGAGTGGGGGGCAAGAAGGGCCTCTTACACTACACTACAGAAATTAAACAAAAAAAAAGTTAGACAGCACTGCCCCCCCTCACCCTCACCAGAAGAGGGCCCTGTACATTGCATCACCTGCACTGGCAATAGCTCTGCTCCTACCCTATCTTACAACAGTTGCAAATAGACTATTGGAAGCTGTTATAATGCAATATTTTCCATTCTGCACAGAGCTAAATGAAAATTAGGATTGCCACGCATGCCATCACTACTCAAAATGTTTCACAACATTTTAGGAAGATAACCAGCTGGAACTTGGCATTTAAAGGGAACCACTGCCAGCGACAGTTTAAGATTTTAACGAAATCTCACTAGCAACTCATGATTTCAGTGACATCATATTAACAAGTTAAGATTCCAGTAGCATCAACTAAAATGTTTATGACATCACACTGATGACACATGTTCCCAGTGATATTACATTAATACATCAAGATTCCAGCAGCATCATAGTGACAATTCAAGATTTCAGTGACATCACACTGACAATTCAAGATTCCAGTGACATCACACTAACATCTCAAGATTCCAGTGACATCACACTGACAATTCAAGATTCCATTGACATCATACTGACAACTCAAGATTCCAGTAGCATTACACTGGCAATAGTGATGTAGCGAACATAAAATTTTCAGGTTCGCGAACCGTGGACACGAACTTCATCAAATGTTCGTGAACGGGCGAACCGCCATAGACTTCAATGGGCAGGCAAATTTCAAAACCCACAGGGACTCTTTCTGGCCACAATAGTGATGGGAAAGTTGTTTCAAGGGGACTGACACCTGGACTGTGGCATGCCGGAGGGGGATCCATGGCAAAACTCGCACAGAAAATTACATAGTTGATGCAGAGTCTGGTTTTAAGCCATAAAGGGCATAAATCACCTAACATTCCTAAATTGTTTGGAATAACATGCTTTAAAACATCAGGTATGATGTTGTATCGATCAGGTAGTGTAAGGGTTACACCCCCTTCACAGTAACAGACCAATCTCCCCGTTTAATGCACTGCAAACAACCGCAAACAGTCCCTTTGCACAACCGCAAACTCCCCATTTGCACAAGGTTGGATACCAAGCTAGCCATGTCCCGTTCCTTGTCCTCACTGATGTCATTGAAGGTCTCTTCCTCCACCCAGCCACCAAGGGTCCCCGAAAGGTGACAACAAGCCCCCTGGTACGCCTGCTGTGTTTGGTCTTCCACCTCCTCAAAGCCACCTTCCTCCTCTGACTCCTCTTCTTCAGACTCCTCTCTCTGCGTTGCCTCTGTCTGTGTTATTATAAGGTGTGTACTGTTAAGTAGTACTATTCCTATCGGTTTAATCCCTGTTACGTCCACTATTAGGGGACGTGTATATGGCATTGATTTTTGGAACAGGGAGATGGAAAAAGATGCTTAGTCGGACCTCCTACGAATTTGGGGCACTGCACGTGCAATGTAATGTGCCATCAGATAGGAGTGGTGTATTAAGTTGTACTATTTATTCCTATCAGTTTGATACCTGTTATGTCACCTATCAGGGGACTTGTATATGGCATGGATTTTTGGAAGCGGGAGATGGAAAAAGATGCTTGGTCGTTCCTCCCACTTCAAATTTGGGGCACTGTGCGTGCAATCTAAGGTGCCACTAAATAGGAGTGTCACTGTGCACTGGCAAAAGTTGGCAGAGTAGGCGCTGTAGGCCTCACACACACGCCTGTAGGAAGGCAACTGATATTCAATCGATTACAGTAAAAAAAGGGTTATTTTATTTCACTGTACACTAGGTTGCACCAGATATGAGTGTCACTGTGCACTGGCAAAAGTTGGCAGAGTAGGCGCTGTAGGCCTCACACACACGCCTGTAGGCAGGCAACTGATATTCAATCCAATACAATAAAAAAAAAGGGTTCTTTTATTTCACTGTACACTAGGTTGCACCAGATATGAGTGTCACTGTGCACTGGCAAAAGTTGGCAGAGTAGGCGCTGTAGGCCTCACACACACGCCTGTAGGCAGGCAACTGATATTCAATCGATTACAATAAAAAAAAGGGTTCTTTTATGTCACTGTACACTACGGTTGCACCAGATATGACGTATCACTGTGCACTGGCAAAAGTTGGCAGAGTAGATGCAATAGGCTTCACACACACGCCTGTAGGCAGGCATATACAATTAGATTACACAGAAAAAAAATATTAAATAAAATAAATGATGTTCTAGCCCTAAAAAGGGCTTTTTGGGTTGCTGTCCTTGCAGCAGATTTCAGATGAGTCCTTCAGGTCTGTAGTGGAAGCTAAATACACAGCCTGGCTATCTATTTCCCTATTAAATCTCCAGCAGCTACACTATCTGTCCTCTCACAACAAATGCAGCTTCAGAATGATTCTAAAATGTATGCTGTCCTTCAGATGGAAGGCTCTGGAAGGGAGTGTATGCTGCTGATTGGCTGGAATGTGTCTGCTGACTGTGAGGTGCAGGGTCAAAGTTTCCTCAATGATAAAGAATAGGGGGCGGATCGAAAAGCGCATGTGTTCGCCGTCCGATGCGAGCGCGAACTAGCCAAAATCACCGCGAATAGTCCGCAGGCCAACTGTCCGCGACATCTCTAACTGGCAGTTCAAGATTCCAGTAACATCACATTGACAACTCAAGATTCCAGTGACATCAGACTGACAATTCAAGATTCCAGTGACATCACACAGACAATTCAAGATTCCAGTAACATCACACTGCCAACTCAACACTCCAGTAACATCACACTGACTATTCAAGATTGCAGTGATATCACACTTAGATCTCAAGATTCCAGTGACATCATACAGAAAACTCAAGATTCCAGTGACATCACACTGACAGCTCAAGATTCCAGTGACATCACACTTACAACCCAAAATTCCAGTGACATCACACTGACAACTCAAGATTCCAATGACATCACACTGGGAATTCAAGATTCCAGTAACATCACACTGACAATTCAAGATTCCAGTGATATCACACTTACATCTCAAAATTCCAGTGACATCACACTGACAACGCAAGATTCCAGTGGCATCACACATACATCTCAAGTTTCCAGTGACATCACACTGACAACTCAAGTTTCCAGTGACATCATACTTACATCTTAAGATTCCAGTTGCATCATACTGACAACTGAATATTCCAGTAGCATCACACTGACAATTCAACTTTCCATTAATATCACACTTACATCTCAAGATTCCAGTGACATCACACTGACAACTCAAGATTCCAGTCCCATCACACTTACAATTCAAGATTCCAGTAGCATTACACTGACAACTCAAGATTCCAGTGACATCACACTACAACTCAAGATTCCAGTGACATCACACCTACAATTCAAGATTCCAGTAGCATTACACTGACAACTCAAGATTCATGTGACATCACACTTAGAATTCAAGATTCCAGTAGCATTACACTGGCAATTCATGATTCCGGTTACATCACACTGACAACTCAAGATCCCAGTAGCATTACACTGGCAATTCAAGATTCCAGTAGCATTACACTGCCAATTCAAGATTCCAGTAACATCACATTGACAACTCAAGATTCCAGTGACATCAGACTGACAATTCAAGATTCCAGTGACATCACACAGACAACTCAAGATTCCAGTAGCATCACACTGACAACTCAAGTTTCCAGTGACATCACACTTACAATTGAAGATTCAAGTGAAATCACACTGACAATTCAAGATTCCATTGACATCATACTGACAACTCAAGATTCCAGTAGCACTACACATATCAAGATTCCAGTAGCATCACACTGACAACTCATGATTCCAGTAACATCACACTTAGAATTCAAGATTCCAGTAGCATTACACTGGCAATTCATGATTCCGGTTACATCACACTGACAACTCAAGATCCCAGTAGCATTACACTGGCAATTCAAGATTCCAGTAGCATTACACTGCCAATTCAAGATTCCAGTAACATCACATTGACAACTCAAGATTCCAGTGACATCAGACTGACAATTCAAGATTCCAGTGACATCACACAGACAACTCAAGATTCCAGTGACATCACACTTACAATTGAAGATTCAAGTGAAATCACACTGACAATTCAAGATTCCATTGACATCATACTGACAACTCAAGATTCCAGTAGCACTACACTGGCAATTCAAGATTCCAGTAACATCACATTGACAACTCAAGGTACCAGTGACATCAGACTGACAATTCAAGATTCCAGTGACATCACACAGACAACTCACGATTCCAGTAGCATCACACTGACAACTCAATATTCCAGTCACATCACACTTACAATTCAAGATTCCAGAGCCATTACGACAACACAAGATTCCAGTAACATCACACTGGCAAGTCAAGATTCCAGTGACAACACACTGACCACTCAATATACCTGTGACATCATACAGACAACTCAAGATTCCAGTGGCATCACACTGACAACTCAAGATTCCAGTAGCATTACACTGGCAATGCAAGATTCCAGTGATATCACACTCACAACTCAGGATTCCAGTAACATCACACTTACAATTCAAGATTCCAGTGACATCACATTTACATCCTAAGATTCCAGTTGCATCATACTGATAACTGAATATTCCAGTAGCATCACACTTACAATTCAAGTTTCCAGTGATATCATACTTACATCTCAAGATTTCTGTGACATCATACAGACAACTCAAGATTCCAGTGACATCCCACTGACAACTCATGATTCCAGTGACATCACATTTACATCTCAAGATTCCAGTTGCATTATACAGACAACTGAATATTCCAGTAGCATCACATTGACATTTCAATAATTCAGTGATATCACATTTACATCTCAAGATTCCAGTGACCACACTGATAACTCAAGATTCCAGTAGATTCACACTGGGAATCCAAGATTTCAGTAGCATCACACTGACAATTCAAGATTCCAGTGAAATCACACTGACAACTCAAGATTCCAGTAGCATCACACTGACAATTCAAGATTCCAGTGACATCTTACAGACAACTCAAGATTCCAGTAACATCACACTGAAAACTCAAGATTCCAGTAGCATTACACTTGCAATTCAAGATTCCAGTGACATCACACTGGCAATTCAAGATTCCAGTGACATCATACAGGCAATTCATGATTCCAGTAACACCACACTGACAATTCAAGATTCCAGTAATATCAGACTTACAACTCAAGATTCCAGTGACATCACACTGACAACTCAAGATTCCAGTGACATCACACAAACAATCAAGTTTCCAGTGACATCACACTTACATCTCAAGATTCCAGTTGCATCATACTGACAACTGAATATTCCAGGAGCATCACACTGACAATTCAACATTCCATTGATATCACACTTGCATCTCAAGATTCCAGTGATATCACACTGACAACTCAAGTTTCCAGTAGCATCACACTGACAATTCAAGATTCCAGTGACATCATACAGACAACTCAAGATTCCAGTAACATCACACTGAAAACTCAAGATTCCAGTAGCATTACACTTGCAATTCAAGATTCCAGTGACATCACACTGGCAATTCAAGATTCATGTGACATCATACAGGCAATTCATGATTCCAGTAACACCACACTGACAATTCAAGATTCCAGTAATATCAGACTTACAACTCAAGATTCCAGTGACATCACACTGACAACTCAAGATTCCAGTGACATCACACATACAACTCAAGTTTCCAGTGACATCACACTTACATCTCAAGATTCCAGTTGCATCATACTGACAACTGAATATTCCAGAAGCATCACACTGACAATTCAACATTCCATTGATATCACACTTGCATCTCAAGATTCCAGTGACATCACACTGACAACTCAAGTTTCCAGTAGCATCACACTGACAATTCAAGATTCCAGTGACATCTTAACAGACAACTCAAGATTCCAGTAACATCACACTGAAAACTCAAGATTCCAGTAACATTACACTTGCAATTCAAGATTCCAGTGACATCACACTGACAGCTCAAGATTCCAGTGACATCACACTTACACCTCAAGATTCCAGTGACATCACACTGACAACTCAAGATTCCAGTGACATCACACTGACAGCTCAAGATTCCAGTGATATCACACTTACATCTCAAAATTCCAGTGACATCACACTGACAACGCAAGATTCCAGTGGCATCACACATACATCTCAAGTTTCCAGTGACATCACACTGACAACTCAAGTTTCCAGTGACATCATACTTACATCTCAAGATTCCAGTTGCATCATACTGACAACTGAATATTCCAGTAGCATTACACTGACAATTCAACATTCCATTAATATCAAACTTACATCTCAAGATTCCAGTGACATCACACTGACAACTCAAGATTCCAGTCACATCACACTTACAATTCAAGATTCCAGTAGCATTACACTGACAACTCAAGATTCCAGTGACATCACACTACAACTCAAAATTCCAGTGACATCACACCTACAATTGAAGATTCCAGTAGCATTACACTGACAACTCAAGATTCATGTGACATCACACTTAGAACTCAATATTCCAGTGACATCACACTAACAACTCAAGATTCCAGTAGCATCACACTGACAACTCATGATTCCAGTAACATCACACTTAGAATTCAAGATTCCAGTAGCATTACACTGGCAATTCATGATTCCTGTAACATCACACTGACAACTCAAGATCCCAGTAGCATTACACTGGCAATTCAAGATTCCAGTAGCATTACACTGCCAACTCAAGATTCCAGTAGCATCACACTGACAACTCAAGTTTCCAGTGACATCACACTTACAATTGAAGATTCAAGTGAAATCACACTGACAATTCAAGATTCCATTGACATCATACTGACAACTCAAGATTCCAGTAGCACTACACTGGCAATTCAAGATTCCAGTAACATCACATTGACAACTCAAGATTCCAGTGACATCACACAGAGAACTCACGATTCCAGTAGCATCAAGCATCACACTGACAACTCGATATTCCAGTCACATCACACGTACAATTCAAGATTCCAGAGCCATTACACTGACAACTCAAAATTCCAGAAACATTACACTGGCAAGTCAAGATTCCAGTAACAACACACTGACCACTCAATATACCTGTGACATCATACAGACAACTCAAGATTCCAGTAGCATTACACTGGCAATTCAAGATTCCAGTGATATCACACTGACAACTCAAGATTCCAGTAACATCACACTTACAATTCAAGATTCCAGTGACATCATACACACAACTCAAGATTCCGGTGACATTACATTTACATCTTAAGATTCCAGTTGCATCATACTGATAACTGAATATTCCAGTAGCATCACACTGACAATTCAAGTTTCCAGTGATATCATACTTACATCTCAAGATTTCTGTGACATCATACAGACAACTCAAGATTCCAGTGTCATCACACTGACAACTAATGATTCCAGTGACATCACATTTACATCTCAAGATTCCAGTTGCATTATACAGACAACTGAAGATTCCAGTAACATCACACTTACAATTCAAGATTCCAGTGACATCATACTGACAACTCAAGATTCCGGTGACATCACATTTACATCTTAAGATTCCAGTTGCATCATACTGATAACTGAATATTCCAGTAGCATCACACTGACAATTCAAGTTTCCAGTGATATCATACTTACATCTCAAGATTTCTGTGACATCATACAGACAACTCAAGATTCCAGTGACATCACACTGACAACTCATGATTCCAGTGATATCACATTTACATCTCAAGATTCCAGTTGCATTATACAGACAACTGAATATTCCAGTAGCATCACATTGACAATTCAATAATTCAGTGATATCACACTTACATCTCAAGATTCCAGTGACATCACACTGATAACTCAAGATTCCAGTAGATTCACACTGACAATTCAAGATTCCAGTGACATCATACAGACAACTCAAGATTCCAGTAACATCACACTGAAAACTCAAGATTCCAGTAGCATTACACTTGCAATTCAAGTATCCAGTGACACCATACAGGCAATTCATGATTCCGGTAACACCACACTGACAATTCAAGATTCCAGTAATATCAGACTTACAACTCAAGATTCCAGTGACATAACACTGACAACTCAAGATTCCAGTGACATCACACATACAACTCAAGTTTCCAGTGACATCACACTTACATCTCAAGATTCCAGTGACATCACACTGACAACTCAAGATTCCAGTCACATCACACCTACAATTCAACATTCCAGTAGCATTACACTGACAACTAAAGATTCCAGTGACATCACACTACAACTCAAGATTCCAGTGACATCACACCTACAATTCAAGATTCCAGTAGCATTGCACTGACAACTCAAGATTCATGTGACATCACACTTACAACTCAATAATCCAGTGATATCACACTTACATCTCAAGATTCCAGTAGCACCACACTTACAATTCAAGATTCCAGTAGCCTCACACTGGCAACCCAAGATTTCAGTAGCATTACACTGACAATTCAAGATTCCAGTGACACCACACTGACAACTTAAGATTCCAGTAGCATCACACTAACAATTCAAGATTCCAGTGACATCATACAGACAACTCAAGATTCCAATAACATCACACTGAAAACTCAAGATTCCAGTAGCATTACACTGGCAATTCAAGATTCCAGTGACATCACACTGACAATTCAAGATTCCAGTGACATCATACCGGCAACACAAGATTCCATTGACATCACACTGACAACTCAAGATTCCAGTAACATCACACTTAAAATTCAAGATTCCAGTAGCATCACACTTACAGCTCAAGATTCCAGTGACATCACACTTACAACTCAAGATTCCAGTGACATCACACTGGCAATTCATGATTCCAGTAACATCACACTGACGATTCAAGATTCCAGTGATATCACAATTACACCTCAAGATTCCAGTGACATCACACTGACTACTCAAGATTCCAGTAGCATCTCACTGACAATTCAACATTCCAGTAATACCACACTTACATGTCAAGATTTCATTGACATCACACTGACAACTCAAGATTCCAGTAGCATTACACTGACAATTCAAGATTCCAGTGACATCATACAGACAACTCAAGATTCCAGTAACATCACACTGAAAACTCAAGATTCCAGTAGCATTACACTTGCAATTCAAGATTACAGTGACATCACACTGACAATTCAAGATTCCAGTGACATCATACAGGCAATTCATGATTCCAGTAACACCACACTGACAATTCAAGATTCCAGTAATATCAGACTTACAACTCAAGATTCCAGTGACATCACACTGACAACTCAACATTCCAGTGACATCACACATACATCTCAAGTTTCCAGTGACATCACACTGACAACTCATGTTTCCAGTGACATCACACTTACATCTCAAGATTCCAGTTGCATCATACTGACAACTGAATATTCCAGAAGCATCACATTGACAATTCAACATTCCATTGATATCACACTTGCATCTCAAGATTCCAGTGACATCACACTGACAACTCAAGATTCCAGTCACATCACAATTACAATTCAACATTCCAGTAGCATTACACTGACAACTCAAGATTCATGTGACATCACACTTACAACTCAATAATCCAGTGATATCACACTTACATCTCAAGATTCCAGTAGCACCACACATACAATTCAAGATTCCAGTAGCCTCACACTGGCAACCCAAGATTTCAGTAGCATTACACTGACAATTTAAGATTCCAGTGACATCACACTGACAACTCAAGATTCCAGTAGCATCACACTAACAATTCAAGATTCCAGTGACATCATACAGACAACTCAAGATTCCAGTAACATCACACTGAAAACTCAAGATTCCAGTAGCATTACACTGGCAATTCAAGATTCCAGTGACATCACACTGACAATTCAAGATCCAGTGACATCATACCGGCAACTCAAGATTCCATTGACATCACACTGACAACTCAAGATTCCAGTGACATCACACTGGCAATTCATGATTCCAGTAATATCACACTGACAATTCAAGATTCCAGTGATATCACACTTACCCCTCAAGATTCCAGTGACATCACACTGATAACTCAAGATTCCAGTGACATCACACATACATCTCAAGATTCCAGTTGCATCATACTGACAACTGAATATTGCAGTAGCATCACACTGACAATTCAACATTCCAGTAATACCACACTTACATCTCAAGATTTCATTGACATCACACTGACAACTCAAGATTCCAGTCACATCACACTGACAACTCAAGATTCATGTGACATCACACTTACAACTCAATATTCCAGTGACATCACACTGACAATTCAAGATTCCAGTAGCATCACACTGACAACTCATGATTCAAGTAACATCACACTTAGAATTAAAGATTCCAGTAGCATTACACTGGCAATTCATGATTCCGGTAACATCACCCTGACAACTCAAGATCCCAGTAGAATTACACTGGCAATTCAAGCTTCCATTAACATCACAATGACAACTCAAGATTCCAGTAGCATTTCACTGGCAATTCAAGATTCCAATAACATCACACTAACAACTCAAGATTCCAGTAGCATCACACTGACAATTCAAGAATCCAGTGACATCATGCAGACAACTCAAGATTCCAGTGACATCATGCAGACAACTCAAGATTCCAGTGACATCACATTTACATCTCAAGATTCCAGTTGCATTATACTGACAACTGAATATTCCAGTAGCATCACATTGACAATTTAAGATTCCAGTGACATCACACTGACAAGGCAAGATTCCAGTAGCATCACACTGGCAATTAAAGATTCCAGTGACATCACACTGACAATTCAAGATTCCAGTGATATCACACTTACATCTCAATATTGCAGTGACATCACACTGACAAGTCAAGATTCCAGTGACATCACACTGACAATTCAAGATTCCAGTAGCATCACACTGCCAATTCAAGATTTCAGTAGCATCACACTGACAATTCAAGATTTCACTGATATCACACTTACACCTCAAGATTCCAGTGACATCACACTGACAACTCAAGATTCCAGTGACATCACACATACATCTCAAGATTCCAGTTGCATCATACTGACAACTGAATATTGCAGTAGCATCACACTGACAATTCAAGATTCCAGTAATATCAGACTTACAACTCAAGATTCCAGTGACATCACACTGACAACTCAACATTCCAGTGACATCACACTTACAACTCAAGTTTCCAGTGACATCACACTGACAACTCAAGTTTCCAGTGACATCACAATTACATCTCAAGATTCCAGTTGCATCATACTGACAACTAAATATTCCAGAAGCATCACACTGACAATTCAACATTCCAGTAATACCACACTTACATGTCAAGATTTCATTGACATCACACTGACAACTCAAGATTCCAGTAGCATCACACTGACAATTCAAGATTCCAGTGACATCATACAGACAACTCAAGATTCCAGTAACATCACACTGAAAACTCAAGATTCCAGTAGCATTACACTTGCAATTCAAGATTACAGTGACATCACACTGACAATTCAAGATTCCAGTGACATCATACAGGCAATTCATGATTCCAGTAACACCACACTGACAATTCAAGATTCCAGTAATATCAGACTTACAACTCAAGATTCCAGTGACATCACACTGACAACTCAACATTCCAGTGACATCACACATACATCTCAAGTTTCCAGTGACATCACACTGACAACTCATGTTTCCAGTGACATCACACTTACATCTCAAGATTCCAGTTGCATCATACTGACAACTGAATATTCCAGAAGCATCACATTGACAATTCAACATTCCATTGATATCACACTTGCATCTCAAGATTCCAGTGACATCACACTGACAACTCAAGATTCCAGTCACATCACAATTACAATTCAACATTCCAGTAGCATTACACTGACAACTCAAGATTCAAGTGACATCACACTACAACTCAAGATTCCAGTGACATCACACCTACAATTCAAGATTCCAGTAGCATTGCACTGACAACTCAAGATTCATGTGACATCACACTTACAACTCAATAATCCAGTGATATCACACTTACATCTCAATATTGCAGTGACATCACACTGACAAGTCAAGATTCCAGTGACATCACACTGACAATTCAAGATTCCAGTAGCATCACACTGCCAATTCAAGATTTCAGTAGCATCACACTGACAATTCAAGATTTCACTGATATCACACTTACACCTCAAGATTCCAGTGACATCACACTGACAACTCAAGATTCCAGTGACATCACACATACATCTCAAGATTCCAGTTGCATCATACTGACAACTGAATATTGCAGTAGCATCACACTGACAATTCAAGATTCCAGTAATATCAGACTTACAACTCAAGATTCCAGTGACATCACACTGACAACTCAACATTCCAGTGACATCACACATACATCTCAAGGTTCCAGTGACATCACACTGACAACTCAAGTTTCCAGTGACATCACAATTACATCTCCAGATTCCAGTTGCATCATACTGACAACTAAATATTCCAGAAGCATCACACTGACAATTCAACATTCCAGTAATACCACACTTACATGTCAAGATTTCATTGACATCACACTGACAACTCAAGATTCCAGTAGCATCACACTGACAATTCAAGATTCCAGTGACATCATACAGACAACTCAAGATTCCAGTAACATCACACTGAAAACTCAAGATTCCAGTAGCATTACACTTGCAATTCAAGATTACAGTGACATCACACTGACAATTCAAGATTCCAGTGACATCATACAGGCAATTCATGATTCCAGTAACACCACACTGACAATTCAAGATTCCAGTAATATCAGACTTACAACTCAAGATTCCAGTGACATCACACTGACAACTCAACATTCCAGTGACATCACACATACATCTCAAGTTTCCAGTGACATCACACTGACAACTCATGTTTCCAGTGACATCACACTTACATCTCAAGATTCCAGTTGCATCATACTGACAACTGAATATTCCAGAAGCATCACATTGACAATTCAACATTCCATTGATATCACACTTGCATCTCAAGATTCCAGTGACATCACACTGACAACTCAAGATTCCAGTCACATCACAATTACAATTCAACATTCCAGTAGCATTACACTGACAACTCAAGATTCAAGTGACATCACACTACAACTCAAGATTCCAGTGACATCACACCTACAATTCAAGATTCCAGTAGCATTGCACTGACAACTCAAGATTCATGTGACATCACACTTACAACTCAATAATCCAGTGATATCACACTTACATCTCAAGATTCCAGTAGCACCACACATACAATTCAAGATTCCAGTAGCCTCACACTGGCAACCCAAGATTTCAGTAGCATTACACTGACAATTCAAGATTCCAGTGACATCACACTGACAACTCAAGATTCCAGTAGCATCACACTAACAATTCAAGATTCCAGTGACATCATACAGACAACTCAAGATTCCAGTAACATCACACTGAAAACTCAAGATTCCAGTAGCATTACACTGGCAATTCAAGATTCCAGTGACATCACACTGACAATTCAAGATCCAGTGACATCATACCGGCAACTCAAGATTCCATTGACATCACACTGACAACTCAAGATTCCAGTAACTTCACACTTAAAATTCAAGATTCCAGTAGCATCACACTTACAGCTCAAGATTCCAGTGACATCACACTTACAACTCAAGATTCCAGTGACATCACACTGGCAATTCATGATTCCAGTAATATCACACTGACAATTCAAGATTCCAGTGATATCACACTTACCCCTCAAGATTCCAGTGACATCACACTGACAACTCAAGATTCCAGTGACATCACACATACATCTCAAGATTCCAGTTGCATCATACTGACAACTGAATATTGCAGTAGCATCACACTGACAATACAACATTCCAGTAATACCACACTTACATCTCAAGATTTCATTGACATCACACTGACAACTCAAGATTCCAGTCACATCACACTGACAACTCAAGATTCATGTGACATCACACTTACAACTCAATATTCCAGTGACATCACACTGACAATTCAAGATTCCAGTAGCATCACACTGACAACTCATGATTCAAGTAACATCACACTTAGAATTAAAGATTCCAGTAGCATTACACTGGCAATTCATGATTCCGGTAACATCACCCTGACAACTCAAGATCCCAGTAGAATTACACTGGCAATTCAAGCTTCCATTAACATCACAATGACAACTCAAGATTCCAGTAGCATTTCACTGGCAATTCAAGATTCCAATAACATCACACTAACAACTCAAGATTCCAGTAGCATCACACTGACAATTCAAGAATCCAGTGACATCATGCAGACAACTCAAGATTCCAGTGACATCATGCAGACAACTCAAGATTCCAGTGACATCACATTTACATCTCAAGATTCCAGTTGCATTATACTGACAACTGAATATTCCAGTAGCATCACATTGACAATTTAAGATTCCAGTGACATCACACTGACAAGGCAAGATTCCAGTAGCATCACACTGGCAATTAAAGATTCCAGTGACATCACACTGACAACTCAAGATTCCAGTGATATCACACTGACAATTCAAGATTCCAGTAGCATCACACTGCCAATTCAAGATTTCAGTAGCATCACACTGACAATTCAAGATTTCACTGATATCACACTTACACCTCAAGATTCCAGTGACATCACACTGACAACTCAAGATTCCAGTGACATCACACATAAATCTCAAGATTCCAGTTGCATCATACTGACAACTGAATATTGCAGTAGCATCACACTGACAATTCAAGATTCCAGTAATATCAGACTTACAACTCAAGATTCCAGTGACATCACACTGACAACTCAACATTCCAGTGACATCACACATACATCTCAAGGTTCCAGTGACATCACACTGACAACTCAAGTTTCCAGTGACATCACAATTACATCTCCAGATTCCAGTTGCATCATACTGACAACTAAATATTCCAGAAGCATCACACTGACAATTCAACATTCCAGTAATACCACACTTACATGTCAAGATTTCATTGACATCACACTGACAACTCAAGATTCCAGTAGCATCACACTGACAATTCAAGATTCCAGTGACATCATACAGACAACTCAAGATTCCAGTGACATCACACATACAACTCAAGTTTCCAGTGACATCACACTTACATCTCAAGATTCCAGTTGCATCATACTGACAACTGAATATTCCAGAAGCATCACACTGACAATTCAACATTCCATTGATATCACACTTGCATCTCAAGATTCCAGTGACATCACACTGACAACTCAAGTTTCCAGTAGCATCACACTGACAATTCAAGATTCCAGTGACATCTTAACAGACAACTCAAGATTCCAGTAACATCACACTGAAAACTCAAGATTCCAGTAGCATTACACTTGCAATTCAAGATTCCAGTGACATCACACTGACAGCTCAAGATTCCAGTGACATCACACTTACACCTCAAGATTCCAGTGACATCACACTGACAACTCAAGATACCAATGACATCACACTGGGAATTCAAGATTCCAGTGATATCACACTTACATCTCAAAATTCCAGTGACATCACACTGAAAACGCAAGATTCCAGTGGCATCACACATACATCTCAAGTTTCCAGTGACATCACACTGACAACTCAAGTTTCCAGTGACATCCTACTTACATCTCAAGATTCCAGTTGCATCATACTGACAACTGAATATTCCAGTAGCATCACACTGACAATTCAACATTCCATTAATATCAAACTTACATTTCAAGATTCCAGTGACATCACACTGACAACTCAAGATTCCAGTCACATCACACTTACAATTCAAGATTCCAGTAGCATTACACTGACAACTCAAGATTCCAGTGACATCACACTACAACTCAAGATTCCAGTGACATCACACCTACAACTCAAGATTCCAGTAGCATCACACTGACAACTCATGATTCCAGTAACATCACACTTAGAATTCAAGATTCCAGTAGCATTACACTGGCAATTCATGATTCCTGTAACATCACACTGACAACTCAAGATCCCAGTAGCATTACACTGGCAATTCAAGATTCCAGTAGCATTACACTGCCAACTCAAGATTCCAGTAGCATCACACTGACAACTCAAGATTCCAGTAGAATTACTCTGGCAATTCAAGATTCCATTGATATCACATTTACATCTCAAATTTCCAGTGACATCACACTGACAACTCAAGATTCCAGTAGCATTACACTGACAATTCAACATTCCAGTAACATTACACTGAAAATGCAAGATTCCAGTGATTTCCCAATTAAATCTCAAGATTCCAGTGACATCACACTGACAACTCAAAAATCCAGTAGCATCACCATGACAATTCAAGATTCCAGTGACATCACACTGAAAACTCAAGATTCCAGTAGCATCACAATGACAATTTAAGATTCCAGTAGCATCACAATGACAACTCGAGATTCCAGTGAAATCACACTGACAATTCAAGATTCCATTGACATCATACTGACAACTCAAGATTCCAGTAGCACTACACTGGCAATTCAAGATTCCAGTAACATCACATTGACAACTCAAGATTCCAGTGACATCACACAGACAACTCACGATTCCAGTAGCATCAAGCATCACACTGACAACTCGATATTCCAGTCACATCACACGTACAATTCAAGATTCCAGAGCCATTACACTGACAACTCAAAATTCCAGTAACATCACACTGGCAAGTCAAGATTCCAGTAACAACACACTGACCACTCAATATACCTGTGACATCATACAGACAACTCAAGATTTCAGTGGCATCACACTGACAACTCAAGATTCCAGTAGCATTACACTGGCAATTCAAGATTCCAGTGATATCACACTGACAACTCAAGATTCCAGTAACATCACACTTACAATTCAAGATTCCAGTGACATCACACTGACAACTCAAGATTCCAGTGACATCACATTTACATCTTAAGATTCCAGTTGCATCATACTGATAACTGAATATTCCAGTAGCATCACACTGACAATTCAAGTTTCCAGTGATATCATACTTACATCTCAAGATTTCTGTGACATCATACAGACAACTCAAGATTCCAGTGTCATCACACTGACAACTAATGATTCCAGTGACATCACATTTACATCTCAAGATTCCAGTTGCATTATACAGACAACTGAAGATTCCAGTAACATCACACTTACAATTCAAGATTCCAGTGAAATCATACTGACAACTCAAGATTCCGGTGACATCACATTTACATCTTAAGATTCCAGTTGCATCATACTGATAACTGAATATTCCAGTAGCATCACACTGACAATTCAAGATTCCAGTGACATCACACTGACAACTCAAGATTCCAGTCACATCACAATTACAATTCAACATTCCAGTAGCATTACACTGACAACTCAAGATTCAAGTGACATCACACTACAACTCAAGATTCCAGTGACATCACACCTACAATTCAAGATTCCAGTAGCATTGCACTGACAACTCAAGATTCATGTGACATCACACTTACAACTCAATAATCCAGTGATATCACACTTACATCTCAAGATTCCAGTAGCACCACACATACAATTCAAGATTCCAGTAGCCTCACACTGGCAACCCAAGATTTCAGTAGCATTACACTGACAATTCAAGATTCCAGTGACATCACACTGACAACTCAAGATTCCAGTAGCATCACACTAACAATTCAAGATTCCAGTGACACCATACAGACAACTCAAGATTCCAGTAACATCACACTGAAAACTCAAGATTCCAGTAGCATTACACTGGCAATTCAAGATTCCAGTGACATCACACTGACAATTCAAGATCCAGTGACATCATACCGGCAACTCAAGATTCCATTGACATCACACTGACAACTCAAGATTCCAGTAACTTCACACTTAAAATTCAAGATTCCAGTAGCATCACACTTACAGCTCAAGATTCCAGTGACATCACACTTACAACTCAAGATTCCAGTGACATCACACTGGCAATTCATGATTCCAGTAATATCACACTGACAATTCAAGATTCCAGTGATATCACACTTACCCCTCAAGATTCCAGTGACATCACACTGACAACTCAAGATTCCAGTGACATCACACATACATCTCAAGATTCCAGTTGCATCATACTGACAACTGAATATTGCAGTAGCATCACACTGACAATACAACATTCCAGTAATACCACACTTACATCTCAAGATTTCATTGACATCACACTGACAACTCAAGATTCCAGTCACATCACACTGACAACTCAAGATTCATGTGACATCACACTTACAACTCAATATTCCAGTGACATCACACTGACAATTCAAGATTCCAGTAGCATCACACTGACAACTCATGATTCAAGTAACATCACACTTAGAATTAAAGATTCCAGTAGCATTACACTGGCAATTCATGATTCCGGTAACATCACCCTGACAACTCAAGATCCCAGTAGAATTACACTGGCAATTCAAGATTCCATTAACATCACAATGACAACTCAAGATTCCAGTAGCATTTCACTGGCAATTCAAGATTCCAATAACATCACACTAACAACTCAAGATTCCAGTAGCATCACACTGACAATTCAAGAATCCAGTGACATCATGCAGACAACTCAAGATTCCAGTGACATCATGCAAACAACTCAAGATTCCAGTGACATCACATTTACATCTCAAGATTCCAGTTGCATTATACTGACAACTGAATATTCCAGTAGCATCACATTGACAATTTAAGATTCCAGTGACATCACACTGACAAGGCAAGATTCCAGTAGCATCACACTGGCAATTAAAGATTCCAGTGACATCACACTGACAATTCAAGATTCCAGTGATATCACACTGACAATTCAAGATTCCAGTAGCATCACACTGCCAATTCAAGATTTCAGTAGCATCACACTGACAATTCAAGATTTCACTGATATCACACTTACACCTCAAGATTCCAGTGACATCACACTGACAACTCAAGATTCCAGTGACATCACACATAAATCTCAAGATTCCAGTTGCATCATACTGACAACTGAATATTGCAGTAGCATCACACTGACAATTCAAGATTCCAGTAATATCAGACTTACAACTCAAGATTCCAGTGACATCACACTGACAACTCAACATTCCAGTGACATCACACATACATCTCAAGGTTCCAGTGACATCACACTGACAACTCAAGTTTCCAGTGACATCGCAATTACATCTCCAGATTCCAGTTGCATCATACTGACAACTAAATATTCCAGAAGCATCACACTGACAATTCAACATTCCAGTAATACCACACTTACATGTCAAGATTTCATTGACATCACACTGACAACTCAAGATTCCAGTAGCATCACACTGACAATTCAAGATTCCAGTGACATCATACAGACAACTCAAGATTCCAGTAACATCACACTGAAAACTCAAGATTCCAGTAGCATTACACTTGCAATTCAAGATTCCAGTGACATCACACTGGCAATTCAAGATTCCAGTGACATCATACAGGCAATTCATGATTCCAGTAACACCACACTGACAATTCAAGATTCCAGTAATATCAGACTTACAACTCAAGATTCCAGTGACATCACACTTACAACTCAAGATTCCAGTGACATCACACTTACAACTCAAGATTCCAGTGATATCACACTTACATCTCAAGATTCCAGTTGCATCATACTGACAACTGAATATTCCAGAAGCATCACACTGACAATTCAACATTCCATTGATATCACACTTGCATCTCAAGATTCCAGTGACATCACACTGACAACTCAAGTTTCCAGTAGCATCACACTGACAATTCAAGATTCCAGTGACATCTTAACAGACAACTCAAGATTCCAGTAACATCACACTGAAAACTCAAGATTCCAGTAGCATTACACTTGCAATTCAAGATTCCAGTGACATCACACTGACAGCTCAAGATTCCAGTGACATCACACTTACACCTCAAGATTCCAGTGACATCACACTGACAACTCAAGATACCAATGACATCACACTGGGAATTCAAGATTCCAGTGATATCACACTTACATCTCAAAATTCCAGTGACATCACACTGAAAACGCAAGATTCCAGTGGCATCACACATACATCTCAAGTTTCCAGTGACATCACACTGACAACTCAAGTTTCCAGTGACATCCTACTTACATCTCAAGATTCCAGTTGCATCATACTGACAACTGAATATTCCAGTAGCATCACACTGACAATTCAACATTCCATTAATATCAAACTTACATTTCAAGATTCCAGTGACATCACACTGACAACTCAAGATTCCAGTCACATCACACTTACAATTCAAGATTCCAGTAGCATTACACTGACAACTCAAGATTCCAGTGACATCACACTACAACTCAAGATTCCAGTGACATCACACCTACAATTCAAGATTCCAGTAGCATTACACTGACAACTCAAGATTCATGTGACATCACACTTAGAACTCAATATTCCAGTGACATCACTCTAACAACTCAAGATTCCAGTAGCATCACACTGACAACTCATGATTCCAGTAACATCACACTTAGAATTCAAGATTCCAGTAGCATTACACTGGCAATTCATGATTCCTGTAACATCACACTGACAACTCAAGATCCCAGTAGCATTACACTGGCAATTCAAGATTCCAGTAGCATTACACTGCCAACTCAAGATTCCAGTAGCATCACACTGACAACTCAAGATTCCAGTAGAATTACTCTGGCAATTCAAGATTCCATTGATATCACATTTACATCTCAAATTTCCAGTGACATCACACTGACAACTCAAGATTCCAGTAGCATTACACTGACAATTCAAGATTCCAGTAACATTACACTGAAAATGCAAGATTCCAGTGATTTCCCAATTAAATCTCAAGATTCTAGTGACATCACACTGATAATTTAAGATTCCAGTAGCATCATCATGACAATTCAAGATTCCAGTGACATCACACTGAAAACTCAAGATTCCAGTAGCATCACAATGACAATTTAAGATTCCAGTAGCATCACAATGACAACTCGAGATTCCAGTGAAATCACACTGACAATTCAAGATTCCATTGACATCATACTGACAACTCAAGATTCCAGTAGCACTACACTGGCAATTCAAGATTCCAGTAACATCACATTGACAACTCAAGATTCCAGTGAAATCACACAGACAACTCACGATTCCAGTAGCATCAAGCATCACACTGACAACTCGATATTCCAGTCACATCACACGTACAATTCAAGATTCCAGAGCCATTACACTGACAACTCAAAATTCCAGTAACATCACACTGGCAAGTCAAGATTCCAGTAACAACACACTGACCACTCAATATACCTGTGACATCATACAGACAACTCAAGATTTCAGTGGCATCACACTGACAACTCAAGATTCCAGTAGCATTACACTGGCAATTCAAGATTCCAGTGATATCACACTGACAACTCAAGATTCCAGTAACATCACACTTACAATTCAAGATTCCAGTGACATCATACTGACAACTCAAGATTCCGGTGACATCACATTTACATCTTAAGATTCCAGTTGCATCATACTGATAACTGAATATTCCAGTAGCATCACACTGACAATTCAAGTTTCCAGTGATATCATACTTACATCTCAAGATTTCTGTGACATCATACAGACAACTCAAGATTCCAGTGTCATCACACTGACAACTAATGATTCCAGTGACATCACATTTACATCTCAAGATTCCAGTTGCATTATACAGACAACTGAAGATTCCAGTAACATCACACTTACAATTCAAGATTCCAGTGAAATCATACTGACAACTCAAGATTCCGGTGACATCACATTTACATCTTAAGATTCCAGTTGCATCATACTGATAACTGAATATTCCAGTAGCATCACACTGACAATTCAAGTTTCCAGTGATATCATACTTACATCTCAAGATTTCTGTGACATCATACAGACAACTCAAGATTCCAGTGACATCACACTGACAACTCATGATTCCAGTGATATCACATTTACATCTCAAGATTCCAGTTGCATTATACAGACAACTGAATATTCCAGTAGCATCACATTGACAATTCAATAATTCAGTGATATCACACTTACATCTCAAGATTCCAGTGACATCACACTGATAACTCAAGATTCCAGTAGATTCACACTGACAATTCAAGATTCCAGTGACATCATACAGACAACTCAAGATTCCAGTAACATCACACTGAAAACTCAAGATTCCAGTAGCATTACACTTGCAATTCAAGATTCCAGTGACATCACACTGACAATCCAAGATTCCAGTGACACCATACAGGCAATTCATGATTCCGGTAACACCACACTGACAATTCAAGATTCCAGTAATATCAGACTTACAACTCAAGATTCCAGTGACATAACACGGACAACTCAAGATTCCAGTGACATCACACATACAACTCAAGTTTCCAGTGACATCACACTTACATCTCAAGATTCCAGTGACATCATACAGACAACTCAAGATTCCAATAACATCACACTGAAAACTCAAGATTCCAGTAGCATTACACTGGCAATTCAAGATTCCAGTGACATTACACTGACAATTCAAGATTCCAGTGACATCATACCGGCAACACAAGATTCCATTGACATCACACTGACAACTCAAGATTCCAGTAACATCACACTTAAAACTCAAGATTCCAGTAGCATCACACTTACAGCTCAAGATTCCAGTGACATCACACTTACAACTCAAGATTCCAGTGACATCACACTGGCAATTCATGATTCCAGTAACATCACACTGACGATTCAAGATTCCAGTGATATCACAATTACACCTCAAGATTCCAGTGACATCACACTGACTACTCAAGATTCCAGTAGCATCTCACTGACAATTCAACATTCCAGTAATACCACACTTACATGTCAAGATTTCATTGACATCACACTGACAACTCAAGATTCCAGTAGCATCACACTGACAATTCAAGATTCCAGTGACATCACACTGGCAATTAAAGATTCCAGTGACATCACACTGACAATTCAAGATTCCAGTGATATCACACTTACATCTCAATATTGCAGTGACATCACACTGACAAGTCAAGATTCCAGTGACATCACACTGACAATTCAAGATTCCAGTAGCATCACACTGCCAATTCAAGATTTCAGTAGCATCACACTGACAATTCAAGATTTCACTGATATCACACTTACACCTCAAGATTCCAGTGACATCACACTGACAACTCAAGATTCCAGTGACATCACACATACATCTCAAGATTCCAGTTGCATCATACTGACAACTGAATATTGCAGTAGCATCACACTGACAATTCAAGATTCCAGTAATATCAGACTTACAACTCAAGATTCCAGTGACATCACACTGACAACTCAACATTCCAGTGACATCACACATACATCTCAAGGTTCCAGTGACATCACACTGACAACTCAAGTTTCCAGTGACATCGCAATTACATCTCCAGATTCCAGTTGCATCATACTGACAACTAAATATTCCAGAAGCATCACACTGACAATTCAACATTCCAGTAATACCACACTTACATGTCAAGATTTCATTGACATCACACTGACAACTCAAGATTCCAGTAGCATCACACTGACAATTCAAGATTCCAGTGACATCATACAGACAACTCAAGATTCCAGTAACATCACACTGAAAACTCAAGATTCCAGTAGCATTACACTTGCAATTCAAGATTACAGTGACATCACACTGACAATTCAAGATTCCAGTGACATCATACAGGCAATTCATGATTCCAGTAACACCACACTGACAATTCAAGATTCCAGTAATATCAGACTTACAACTCAAGATTCCAGTGACATCACACTGACAACTCAACATTCCAGTGACATCACACATACATCTCAAGTTTCCAGTGACATCACACTGACAACTCATGTTTCCAGTGACATCACACTTACATCTCAAGATTCCAGTTGCATCATACTGACAACTGAATATTCCAGAAGCATCACATTGACAATTCAACATTCCATTGATATCACACTTGCATCTCAAGATTCCAGTGACATCACACTGACAACTCAAGATTCCAGTCACATCACAATTACAATTCAACATTCCAGTAGCATTACACTGACAACTCAAGATTCAAGTGACATCACACTACAACTCAAGATTCCAGTGACATCACACCTACAACTCAAGATTCCAGTAGCATCACACTGACAACTCAAGATTCCAGTAGAATTACTCTGGCAATTCAAGATTCCATTGATATCACATTTACATCTCAAATTTCCAGTGACATCACACTGACAACTCAAGATTCCAGTAGCATTACACTGACAATTCAACATTCCAGTAACATTACACTGAAAATGCAAGATTCCAGTGATTTCCCAATTAAATCTCAAGATTCTAGTGACATCACACTGATAATTTAAGATTCCAGTAGCATCATCATGACAATTCAAGATTCCAGTGACATCACACTGAAAACTCAAGATTCCAGTAGCATCACAATGACAATTTAAGATTCCAGTAGCATCACAATGACAACTCGAGATTCCAGTGAAATCACACTGACAATTCAAGATTCCATTGACATCATACTGACAACTCAAGATTCCAGTAGCACTACACTGGCAATTCAAGATTCCAGTAACATCACATTGACAACTCAAGATTCCAGTGACATCACACAGACAACTCACGATTCCAGTAGCATCAAGCATCACACTGACAACTCGATATTCCAGTCACATCACACGTACAATTCAAGATTCCAGAGCCATTACACTGACAACTCAAAATTCCAGTAACATCACACTGGCAAGTCAAGATTCCAGTAACAACACACTGACCACTCAATATACCTGTGACATCATACAGACAACTCAAGATTTCAGTGGCATCACACTGACAACTCAAGATTCCAGTAGCATTACACTGGCAATTCAAGATTCCAGTGATATCACACTGACAACTCAAGATTCCAGTAACATCACACTTACAATTCAAGATTCCAGTGACATCATACTGACAACTCAAGATTCCGGTGACATCACATTTACATCTTAAGATTCCAGTTGCATCATACTGATAACTGAATATTCCAGTAGCATCACACTGACAATTCAAGTTTCCAGTGATATCATACTTACATCTCAAGATTTCTGTGACATCATACAGACAACTCAAGATTCCAGTGTCATCACACTGACAACTAATGATTCCAGTGACATCACATTTACATCTCAAGATTCCAGTTGCATTATACAGACAACTGAAGATTCCAGTAACATCACACTTACAATTCAAGATTCCAGTGAAATCATACTGACAACTCAAGATTCCGGTGACATCACATTTACATCTTAAGATTCCAGTTGCATCATACTGATAACTGAATATTCCAGTAGCATCACACTGACAATTCAAGATTCCAGTGACATCACACTGACAACTCAAGATTCCAGTCACATCACAATTACAATTCAACATTCCAGTAGCATTACACTGACAACTCAAGATTCAAGTGACATCACACTACAACTCAAGATTCCAGTGACATCACACCTACAATTCAAGATTCCAGTAGCATTGCACTGACAACTCAAGATTCATGTGACATCACACTTACAACTCAATAATCCAGTGATATCACACTTACATCTCAAGATTCCAGTAGCACCACACATACAATTCAAGATTCCAGTAGCCTCACACTGGCAACCCAAGATTTCAGTAGCATTACACTGACAATTCAAGATTCCAGTGACATCACACTGACAACTCAAGATTCCAGTAGCATCACACTAACAATTCAAGATTCCAGTGACACCATACAGACAACTCAAGATTCCAGTAACATCACACTGAAAACTCAAGATTCCAGTAGCATTACACTGGCAATTCAAGATTCCAGTGACATCACACTGACAATTCAAGATCCAGTGACATCATACCGGCAACTCAAGATTCCATTGACATCACACTGACAACTCAAGATTCCAGTAACTTCACACTTAAAATTCAAGATTCCAGTAGCATCACACTTACAGCTCAAGATTCCAGTGACATCACACTTACAACTCAAGATTCCAGTGACATCACACTGGCAATTCATGATTCCAGTAATATCACACTGACAATTCAAGATTCCAGTGATATCACACTTACCCCTCAAGATTCCAGTGACATCACACTGACAACTCAAGATTCCAGTGACATCACACATACATCTCAAGATTCCAGTTGCATCATACTGACAACTGAATATTGCAGTAGCATCACACTGACAATACAACATTCCAGTAATACCACACTTACATCTCAAGATTTCATTGACATCACACTGACAACTCAAGATTCCAGTCACATCACACTGACAACTCAAGATTCATGTGACATCACACTTACAACTCAATATTCCAGTGACATCACACTGACAATTCAAGATTCCAGTAGCATCACACTGACAACTCATGATTCAAGTAACATCACACTTAGAATTAAAGATTCCAGTAGCATTACACTGGCAATTCATGATTCCGGTAACATCACCCTGACAACTCAAGATCCCAGTAGAATTACACTGGCAATTCAAGCTTCCATTAACATCACAATGACAACTCAAGATTCCAGTAGCATTTCACTGGCAATTCAAGATTCCAATAACATCACACTAACAACTCAAGATTCCAGTAGCATCACACTGACAATTCAAGAATCCAGTGACATCATGCAGACAACTCAAGATTCCAGTGACATCATGCAAACAACTCAAGATTCCAGTGACATCACATTTACATCTCAAGATTCCAGTTGCATTATACTGACAACTGAATATTCCAGTAGCATCACATTGACAATTTAAGATTCCAGTGACATCACACTGACAAGGCAAGATTCCAGTAGCATCACACTGGCAATTAAAGATTCCAGTGACATCACACTGACAATTCAAGATTCCAGTGATATCACACTGACAATTCAAGATTCCAGTAGCATCACACTGCCAATTCAAGATTTCAGTAGCATCACACTGACAATTCAAGATTTCACTGATATCACACTTACACCTCAAGATTCCAGTGACATCACACTGACAACTCAAGATTCCAGTGACATCACACATAAATCTCAAGATTCCAGTTGCATCATACTGACAACTGAATATTGCAGTAGCATCACACTGACAATTCAAGATTCCAGTAATATCAGACTTACAACTCAAGATTCCAGTGACATCACACTGACAACTCAACATTCCAGTGACATCACACATACATCTCAAGGTTCCAGTGACATCACACTGACAACTCAAGTTTCCAGTGACATCACAATTACATCTCCAGATTCCAGTTGCATCATACTGACAACTAAATATTCCAGAAGCATCACACTGACAATTCAACATTCCAGTAATACCACACTTACATGTCAAGATTTCATTGACATCACACTGACAACTCAAGATTCCAGTAGCATCACACTGACAATTCAAGATTCCAGTGACATCATACAGACAACTCAAGATTCCAGTAACATCACACTGAAAACTCAAGATTCCAGTAGCATTACACTTGCAATTCAAGATTCCAGTGACATCACACTGGCAATTCAAGATTCCAGTGACATCATACAGGCAATTCATGATTCCAGTAACACCACACTGACAATTCAAGATTCCAGTAATATCAGACTTACAACTCAAGATTCCAGTGACATCACACTGACAACTCAAGATTCCAGTGACATCACACATACAACTCAAGTTTCCAGTGACATCACACTTACATCTCAAGATTCCAGTTGCATCATACTGACAACTGAATATTCCAGAAGCATCACACTGACAATTCAACATTCCATTGATATCACACTTGCATCTCAAGATTCCAGTGACATCACACTGACAACTCAAGTTTCCAGTAGCATCACACTGACAATTCAAGATTCCAGTGACATCTTAACAGACAACTCAAGATTCCAGTAACATCACACTGAAAACTCAAGATTCCAGTAGCATTACACTTGCAATTCAAGATTCCAGTGACATCACACTGACAGCTCAAGATTCCAGTGACATCACACTTACACCTCAAGATTCCAGTGACATCACACTGACAACTCAAGATACCAATGACATCACACTGGGAATTCAAGATTCCAGTGATATCACACTTACATCTCAAAATTCCAGTGACATCACACTGAAAACGCAAGATTCCAGTGGCATCACACATACATCTCAAGTTTCCAGTGACATCACACTGACAACTCAAGTTTCCAGTGACATCCTACTTACATCTCAAGATTCCAGTTGCATCATACTGACAACTGAATATTCCAGTAGCATCACACTGACAATTCAACATTCCATTAATATCAAACTTACATTTCAAGATTCCAGTGACATCACACTGACAACTCAAGATTCCAGTCACATCACACTTACAATTCAAGATTCCAGTAGCATTACACTGACAACTCAAGATTCCAGTGACATCACACTACAACTCAAGATTCCAGTGACATCACACCTACAATTCAAGATTCCAGTAGCATTACACTGACAACTCAAGATTCATGTGACATCACACTTAGAACTCAATATTCCAGTGACATCACTCTAACAACTCAAGATTCCAGTAGCATCACACTGACAACTCATGATTCCAGTAACATCACACTTAGAATTCAAGATTCCAGTAGCATTACACTGGCAATTCATGATTCCTGTAACATCACACTGACAACTCAAGATCCCAGTAGCATTACACTGGCAATTCAAGATTCCAGTAGCATTACACTGCCAACTCAAGATTCCAGTAGCATCACACTGACAACTCAAGATTCCAGTAGAATTACTCTGGCAATTCAAGATTCCATTGATATCACATTTACATCTCAAATTTCCAGTGACATCACACTGACAACTCAAGATTCCAGTAGCATTACACTGACAATTCAACATTCCAGTAACATTACACTGAAAATGCAAGATTCCAGTGATTTCCCAATTAAATCTCAAGATTCTAGTGACATCACACTGATAATTTAAGATTCCAGTAGCATCATCATGACAATTCAAGATTCCAGTGACATCACACTGAAAACTCAAGATTCCAGTAGCATCACAATGACAATTTAAGATTCCAGTAGCATCACAATGACAACTCGAGATTCCAGTGAAATCACACTGACAATTCAAGATTCCATTGACATCATACTGACAACTCAAGATTCCAGTAGCACTACACTGGCAATTCAAGATTCCAGTAACATCACATTGACAACTCAAGATTCCAGTGAAATCACACAGACAACTCACGATTCCAGTAGCATCAAGCATCACACTGACAACTCGATATTCCAGTCACATCACACGTACAATTCAAGATTCCAGAGCCATTACACTGACAACTCAAAATTCCAGTAACATCACACTGGCAAGTCAAGATTCCAGTAACAACACACTGACCACTCAATATACCTGTGACATCATACAGACAACTCAAGATTTCAGTGGCATCACACTGACAACTCAAGATTCCAGTAGCATTACACTGGCAATTCAAGATTCCAGTGATATCACACTGACAACTCAAGATTCCAGTAACATCACACTTACAATTCAAGATTCCAGTGACATCATACTGACAACTCAAGATTCCGGTGACATCACATTTACATCTTAAGATTCCAGTTGCATCATACTGATAACTGAATATTCCAGTAGCATCACACTGACAATTCAAGTTTCCAGTGATATCATACTTACATCTCAAGATTTCTGTGACATCATACAGACAACTCAAGATTCCAGTGTCATCACACTGACAACTAATGATTCCAGTGACATCACATTTACATCTCAAGATTCCAGTTGCATTATACAGACAACTGAAGATTCCAGTAACATCACACTTACAATTCAAGATTCCAGTGAAATCATACTGACAACTCAAGATTCCGGTGACATCACATTTACATCTTAAGATTCCAGTTGCATCATACTGATAACTGAATATTCCAGTAGCATCACACTGACAATTCAAGTTTCCAGTGATATCATACTTACATCTCAAGATTTCTGTGACATCATACAGACAACTCAAGATTCCAGTGACATCACACTGACAACTCATGATTCCAGTGATATCACATTTACATCTCAAGATTCCAGTTGCATTATACAGACAACTGAATATTCCAGTAGCATCACATTGACAATTCAATAATTCAGTGATATCACACTTACATCTCAAGATTCCAGTGACATCACACTGATAACTCAAGATTCCAGTAGATTCACACTGACAATTCAAGATTCCAGTGACATCATACAGACAACTCAAGATTCCAGTAACATCACACTGAAAACTCAAGATTCCAGTAGCATTACACTTGCAATTCAAGATTCCAGTGACATCACACTGACAATCCAAGATTCCAGTGACACCATACAGGCAATTCATGATTCCGGTAACACCACACTGACAATTCAAGATTCCAGTAATATCAGACTTACAACTCAAGATTCCAGTGACATAACACGGACAACTCAAGATTCCAGTGACATCACACATACAACTCAAGTTTCCAGTGACATCACACTTACATCTCAAGATTCCAGTGACATCATACAGACAACTCAAGATTCCAATAACATCACACTGAAAACTCAAGATTCCAGTAGCATTACACTGGCAATTCAAGATTCCAGTGACATTACACTGACAATTCAAGATTCCAGTGACATCATACCGGCAACACAAGATTCCATTGACATCACACTGACAACTCAAGATTCCAGTAACATCACACTTAAAACTCAAGATTCCAGTAGCATCACACTTACAGCTCAAGATTCCAGTGACATCACACTTACAACTCAAGATTCCAGTGACATCACACTGGCAATTCATGATTCCAGTAACATCACACTGACGATTCAAGATTCCAGTGATATCACAATTACACCTCAAGATTCCAGTGACATCACACTGACTACTCAAGATTCCAGTAGCATCTCACTGACAATTCAACATTCCAGTAATACCACACTTACATGTCAAGATTTCATTGACATCACACTGACAACTCAAGATTCCAGTAGCATCACACTGACAATTCAAGATTCCAGTGACATCACACTGGCAATTAAAGATTCCAGTGACATCACACTGACAATTCAAGATTCCAGTGATATCACACTTACATCTCAATATTGCAGTGACATCACACTGACAAGTCAAGATTCCAGTGACATCACACTGACAATTCAAGATTCCAGTAGCATCACACTGCCAATTCAAGATTTCAGTAGCATCACACTGACAATTCAAGATTTCACTGATATCACACTTACACCTCAAGATTCCAGTGACATCACACTGACAACTCAAGATTCCAGTGACATCACACATACATCTCAAGATTCCAGTTGCATCATACTGACAACTGAATATTGCAGTAGCATCACACTGACAATTCAAGATTCCAGTAATATCAGACTTACAACTCAAGATTCCAGTGACATCACACTGACAACTCAACATTCCAGTGACATCACACATACATCTCAAGGTTCCAGTGACATCACACTGACAACTCAAGTTTCCAGTGACATCGCAATTACATCTCCAGATTCCAGTTGCATCATACTGACAACTAAATATTCCAGAAGCATCACACTGACAATTCAACATTCCAGTAATACCACACTTACATGTCAAGATTTCATTGACATCACACTGACAACTCAAGATTCCAGTAGCATCACACTGACAATTCAAGATTCCAGTGACATCATACAGACAACTCAAGATTCCAGTAACATCACACTGAAAACTCAAGATTCCAGTAGCATTACACTTGCAATTCAAGATTACAGTGACATCACACTGACAATTCAAGATTCCAGTGACATCATACAGGCAATTCATGATTCCAGTAACACCACACTGACAATTCAAGATTCCAGTAATATCAGACTTACAACTCAAGATTCCAGTGACATCACACTGACAACTCAACATTCCAGTGACATCACACATACATCTCAAGTTTCCAGTGACATCACACTGACAACTCATGTTTCCAGTGACATCACACTTACATCTCAAGATTCCAGTTGCATCATACTGACAACTGAATATTCCAGAAGCATCACATTGACAATTCAACATTCCATTGATATCACACTTGCATCTCAAGATTCCAGTGACATCACACTGACAACTCAAGATTCCAGTCACATCACAATTACAATTCAACATTCCAGTAGCATTACACTGACAACTCAAGATTCAAGTGACATCACACTACAACTCAAGATTCCAGTGACATCACACCTACAATTCAAGATTCCAGTAGCATTGCACTGACAACTCAAGATTCATGTGACATCACACTTACAACTCAATAATCCAGTGATATCACACTTACATCTCAAGATTCCAGTAGCACCACACATACAATTCAAGATTCCAGTAGCCTCACACTGGCAACCCAAGATTTCAGTAGCATTACACTGACAATTCAAGATTCCAGTGACATCACACTGACAACTCAAGATTCCAGTAGCATCACACTAACAATTCAAGATTCCAGTGACATCATACAGACAACTCAAGATTCCAGTAACATCACACTGAAAACTCAAGATTCCAGTAGCATTACACTGGCAATTCAAGATTCCAGTGACATCACACTGACAATTCAAGATCCAGTGACATCATACCGGCAACTCAAGATTCCATTGACATCACACTGACAACTCAAGATTCCAGTGACATCACACTGGCAATTCATGATTCCAGTAATATCACACTGACAATTCAAGATTCCAGTGATATCACACTTACCCCTCAAGATTCCAGTGACATCACACTGACAACTCAAGATTCCAGTGACATCACACATACATCTCAAGATTCCAGTTGCATCATACTGACAACTGAATATTGCAGTAGCATCACACTGACAATTCAACATTCCAGTAATACCACACTTACATCTCAAGATTTCATTGACATCACACTGACAACTCAAGATTCCAGTCACATCACACTGACAACTCAAGATTCTTGTGACATCACACTTACAACTCAATATTCCAGTGACATCACACTGACAATTCAAGATTCCAGTAGCATCACACTGACAACTCATGATTCAAGTAACATCACACTTAGAATTAAAGATTCCAGTAGCATTACACTGGCAATTCATGATTCCGGTAACATCACCCTGACAACTCAAGATCCCAGTAGAATTACACTGGCAATTCAAGCTTCCATTAACATCACAATGACAACTCAAGATTCCAGTAGCATTTCACTGGCAATTCAAGATTCCAATAACATCACACTAACAACTCAAGATTCCAGTAGCATCACACTGACAATTCAAGAATCCAGTGACATCATGCAGACAACTCAAGATTCCAGTGACATCATGCAGACAACTCAAGATTCCAGTGACATCACATTTACATCTCAAGATTCCAGTTGCATTATACTGACAACTGAATATTCCAGTAGCATCACATTGACAATTTAAGATTCCAGTGACATCACACTGACAAGGCAAGATTCCAGTAGCATCACACTGGCAATTAAAGATTCCAGTGACATCACACTGACAATTCAAGATTCCAGTGATATCACACTTACATCTCAATATTGCAGTGACATCACACTGACAAGTCAAGATTCCAGTGACATCACACTGACAATTCAAGATTCCAGTAGCATCACACTGCCAATTCAAGATTTCAGTAGCATCACACTGACAATTCAAGATTTCACTGATATCACACTTACACCTCAAGATTCCAGTGACATCACACTGACAACTCAAGATTCCAGTGACATCACACATACATCTCAAGATTCCAGTTGCATCATACTGACAACTGAATATTGCAGTAGCATCACACTGACAATTCAAGATTCCAGTAATATCAGACTTACAACTCAAGATTCCAGTGACATCACACTGACAACTCAACATTCCAGTGACATCACACATACATCTCAAGGTTCCAGTGACATCACACTGACAACTCAAGTTTCCAGTGACATCGCAATTACATCTCCAGATTCCAGTTGCATCATACTGACAACTAAATATTCCAGAAGCATCACACTGACAATTCAACATTCCAGTAATACCACACTTACATGTCAAGATTTCATTGACATCACACTGACAACTCAAGATTCCAGTAGCATCACACTGACAATTCAAGATTCCAGTGACATCATACAGACAACTCAAGATTCCAGTAACATCACACTGAAAACTCAAGATTCCAGTAGCATTACACTTGCAATTCAAGATTACAGTGACATCACACTGACAATTCAAGATTCCAGTGACATCATACAGGCAATTCATGATTCCAGTAACACCACACTGACAATTCAAGATTCCAGTAATATCAGACTTACAACTCAAGATTCCAGTGACATCACACTGACAACTCAACATTCCAGTGACATCACACATACATCTCAAGTTTCCAGTGACATCACACTGACAACTCATGTTTCCAGTGACATCACACTTACATCTCAAGATTCCAGTTGCATCATACTGACAACTGAATATTCCAGAAGCATCACATTGACAATTCAACATTCCATTGATATCACACTTGCATCTCAAGATTCCAGTGACATCACACTGACAACTCAAGATTCCAGTCACATCACAATTACAATTCAACATTCCAGTAGCATTACACTGACAACTCAAGATTCAAGTGACATCACACTACAACTCAAGATTCCAGTGACATCACACCTACAATTCAAGATTCCAGTAGCATTGCACTGACAACTCAAGATTCATGTGACATCACACTTACAACTCAATAATCCAGTGATATCACACTTACATCTCAAGATTCCAGTAGCACCACACATACAATTCAAGATTCCAGTAGCCTCACACTGGCAACCCAAGATTTCAGTAGCATTACACTGACAATTCAAGATTCCAGTGACATCACACTGACAACTCAAGATTCCAGTAGCATCACACTAACAATTCAAGATTCCAGTGACATCATACAGACAACTCAAGATTCCAGTAACATCACACTGAAAACTCAAGATTCCAGTAGCATTACACTGGCAATTCAAGATTCCAGTGACATCACACTGACAATTCAAGATCCAGTGACATCATACCGGCAACTCAAGATTCCATTGACATCACACTGACAACTCAAGATTCCAGTGACATCACACTGGCAATTCATGATTCCAGTAATATCACACTGACAATTCAAGATTCCAGTGATATCACACTTACCCCTCAAGATTCCAGTGACATCACACTGACAACTCAAGATTCCAGTGACATCACACATACATCTCAAGATTCCAGTTGCATCATACTGACAACTGAATATTGCAGTAGCATCACACTGACAATTCAACATTCCAGTAATACCACACTTACATCTCAAGATTTCATTGACATCACACTGACAACTCAAGATTCCAGTCACATCACACTGACAACTCAAGATTCTTGTGACATCACACTTACAACTCAATATTCCAGTGACATCACACTGACAATTCAAGATTCCAGTAGCATCACACTGACAACTCATGATTCAAGTAACATCACACTTAGAATTAAAGATTCCAGTAGCATTACACTGGCAATTCATGATTCCGGTAACATCACCCTGACAACTCAAGATCCCAGTAGAATTACACTGGCAATTCAAGCTTCCATTAACATCACAATGACAACTCAAGATTCCAGTAGCATTTCACTGGCAATTCAAGATTCCAATAACATCACACTAACAACTCAAGATTCCAGTAGCATCACACTGACAATTCAAGAATCCAGTGACATCATGCAGACAACTCAAGATTCCAGTGACATCATGCAGACAACTCAAGATTCCAGTGACATCACATTTACATCTCAAGATTCCAGTTGCATTATACTGACAACTGAATATTCCAGTAGCATCACATTGACAATTTAAGATTCCAGTGACATCACACTGACAAGGCAAGATTCCAGTAGCATCACACTGGCAATTAAAGATTCCAGTGACATCACACTGACAATTCAAGATTCCAGTGATATCACACTTACATCTCAATATTGCAGTGACATCACACTGACAAGTCAAGATTCCAGTGACATCACACTGACAATTCAAGATTCCAGTAGCATCACACTGCCAATTCAAGATTTCAGTAGCATCACACTGACAATTCAAGATTTCACTGATATCACACTTACACCTCAAGATTCCAGTGACATCACACTGACAACTCAAGATTCCAGTGACATCACACATACATCTCAAGATTCCAGTTGCATCATACTGACAACTGAATATTGCAGTAGCATCACACTGACAATTCAAGATTCCAGTAATATCAGACTTACAACTCAAGATTCCAGTGACATCACACTGACAACTCAACATTCCAGTGACATCACACATACATCTCAAGGTTCCAGTGACATCACACTGACAACTCAAGTTTCCAGTGACATCGCAATTACATCTCCAGATTCCAGTTGCATCATACTGACAACTAAATATTCCAGAAGCATCACACTGACAATTCAACATTCCAGTAATACCACACTTACATGTCAAGATTTCATTGACATCACACTGACAACTCAAGATTCCAGTAGCATCACACTGACAATTCAAGATTCCAGTGACATCATACAGACAACTCAAGATTCCAGTAACATCACACTGAAAACTCAAGATTCCAGTAGCATTACACTTGCAATTCAAGATTACAGTGACATCACACTGACAATTCAAGATTCCAGTGACATCATACAGGCAATTCATGATTCCAGTAACACCACACTGACAATTCAAGATTCCAGTAATATCAGACTTACAACTCAAGATTCCAGTGACATCACACTGACAACTCAACATTCCAGTGACATCACACATACATCTCAAGTTTCCAGTGACATCACACTGACAACTCATGTTTCCAGTGACATCACACTTACATCTCAAGATTCCAGTTGCATCATACTGACAACTGAATATTCCAGAAGCATCACATTGACAATTCAACATTCCATTGATATCACACTTGCATCTCAAGATTCCAGTGACATCACACTGACAACTCAAGATTCCAGTCACATCACAATTACAATTCAACATTCCAGTAGCATTACACTGACAACTCAAGATTCAAGTGACATCACACTACAACTCAAGATTCCAGTGACATCACACCTACAATTCAAGATTCCAGTAGCATTGCACTGACAACTCAAGATTCATGTGACATCACACTTACAACTCAATAATCAAGTGATATCACACTTACATCTCAAGATTCCAGTAGCACCACACATACAATTCAAAATTCCAGTAGCCTCACACTGGCAACCCAAGATTTCAGTAGCATTACACTGACAATTCAAGATTCCAGTGACATCACACTGACAACTCAAGATTCCAGTAGCATCACACTAACAATTCAAGATTCCAGTGACATCATACAGACAACTCAAGATTCCAGTAACATCACACTGAAAACTCAAGATTCCAGTAGCATTACACTGGCAATTCAAGATTCCAGTGACATCACACTGACAATTCAAGATCCAGTGACATCATACCGGCAACTCAAGATTCCATTGACATCACACTGACAACTCAAGATTCCAGTAACTTCACACTTAAAATTCAAGATTCTAGTAGCATCACACTTACAGCTCAAGATTCCAGTGACATCACACTTACAACTCAAGATTCCAGTGACATCACACTGGCAATTCATGATTCCAGTAATATCACACTGACAATTCAAGATTCCAGTGATATCACACTTACCCCTCAAGATTCCAGTGACATCACACTGACAACTCAAGATTCCAGTGACATCACACATACATCTCAAGATTCCAGTTGCATCATACTGACAACTGAATATTGCAGTAGCATCACACTGACAATTCAACATTCCAGTAATACCACACTTACATCTCAAGATTTCATTGACATCACACTTACAACTCAATATTCCAGTGACATCACACTGACAATTCAAGATTCCAGTAGCATCACACTGACAACTCATGATTCAAGTAACATCACACTTAGAATTAAAGATTCCAGTAGGATTACACTGGCAATTCATGATTCCGGTAACATCACCCTGACAACTCAAGATCCCAGTAGAATTACACTGGCAATTCAAGCTTACATTAACATCACAATGACAACTCAAGATTCCAGTAGCATTTCACTGGCAATTCAAGATTCCAATAACATCACACTAACAACTCAAGATTCCAGTAGCATCACACTGACAATTCAAGAATCCAGTGACATCATGCAGACAACTCAAGATTCCAGTGACATCATGCAGACAACTCAAGATTCCAGTGACATCACATTTACATCTCAAGATTCCAGTTGCATTATACTGACAACTGAATATTCCAGTAGCATCACATTGACAATTTAAGATTCCAGTGACATCACACTGACAAGGCAAGATTCCAGTAGCATCACACTGGCAATTAAAGATTCCAGTGACATCACACTGACAATTCAAGATTCCAGTGATATCACACTTACATCTCAATATTGCAGTGACATCACACTGACAAGTCAAGATTCCAGTGACATCACACTGACAACTCAAGATTCCAGTAGCATCACACTGCCAATTCAAGATTTCAGTAGCATCACACTGACAACTCAAGATTCCACTGACATCACACATACATCTCAAGATTCCAGTTGCATCATACTGACAACTGAATATTGCAGTAGCATCACACTGACAATTCAAGATTCCAGTAATATCAGACTTACAACTCAAGATTCCAGTGACATCACACTGACAACTCAACATTCCAGTGACATCACACATACATCTCAAGGTTCCAGTGACATCACACTGACAACTCAAGTTTCCAGTGACATCACAATTACATCTCCAGATTCCAGTTGCATCATACTGACAACTAAATATTCCAGAAGCATCACATTGACAATTCAACATTCCAGTAATACCACACTTACATGTCAAGATTTCATTGACATCACACTGACAACTCAAGATTCCGGTAGCATCACACTGACAATTCAAGATTCCAGTGACATCATACAGACAACTCAAGATTCCAGTAACATCACACTGAAAACTCAAGATTCCAGTAGCATTACACTTGCAATTCAAGATTACAGTGACATCACACTGACAATTCAAGATTCCAGTGACATCATACAGGCAATTCATGATTCCAGTAACACCCCACTGACAATTCAAGATTCCAGTAATATCAGACTTACAACTCAAGATTCCAGTGACATCACACTGACAACTCAACATTCCAGTGACATCACACATACATCTCAAGTTTCCAGTGACATCACACTGACAACTCATGTTTCCAGTGACATCACACTTACATCTCAAGATTCCAGTTGCATCATACTGACAACTGAATATTCCAGAAGCATCACATTGACAATTCAACATTCCATTGATATCACACTTGCATCTCAAGATTCCAGTGACATCACACTGACAACTCAAGATTCCAGTCACATCACAATTACAATTCAACATTCCAGTAGCATTACACTGACAACTCAAGATTCAAGTGACATCACACTACAACTCAAGATTCCAGTGACATCACACCTACAATTCAAGATTCCGTAGCATTGCACTGACAACTCAAGATTCATGTGACATCACACTTACAACTCAATAATCCAGTGATATCACACTTACATCTCAAGATTCCAGTAGCACCACTCTTACAATTCAAGATTCCAGTAGCCTCACACTGGCAACCCAAGATTTCAGTAGCATTACACTGACAATTCAAGATTCCAGTGACATCACACTGACAACTCAAGATTCCAGTAGCATCACACTAACAATTCAAGATTCCAGTGACATCATACAGACAACTCAAGATTCCAGTAACATCACACTGAAAACTCAAGATTCCAGTAGCATTACACTGGCAATTCAAGATTCCAGTGACATCACACTGACAATTCAAGATCCAGTGACATCATACCGGCAACTCAAGATTCCATTGACATCACACTGACAACTCAAGATTCCAGTAACTTCACACTTAAAATTCAAGATTCCAGTAGCATCACACTTACAGCTCAAGATTCCAGTGACATCACACTTACAACTCAAGATTCCAGTGACATCACACTGGCAATTCATGATTCCAGTAACATCACACTGACAATTCAAGATTCCAGTGATATCACACTTACCCCTCAAGATTCCAGTGACATCACACTGACAACTCAAGATTCCAGTGACATCACACATACATCTCAAGATTCCAGTTGCATCATACTGACAACTGAATATTGCAGTAGCATCACACTGACAATTCAACATTCCAGTAATACCACACTTACATCTCAAGATTTCATTGACATCACACTGACAACTGAAGATTCCAGTCACATCACACTGACAACTCAAGATTCATGTGACATCACACTTACAACTCAATATTCCAGTGACATCACACTGACAATTCAAGATTCCAGTAGCATCACACTGACAACTCATGATTCAAGTAACATCACACTTAGAATTAAAGATTCCAGTAGCATTACACTGGCAATTCATGATTCCGGTAACATCACCCTGACAACTCAAGATCCCAGTAGAATTACACTGGCAATTCAAGCTTCCATTAACATCACAATGACAACTCAAGATTCCAGTAGCATTTCACTGGCAATTCAAGATTCCAATAACATCACACTAACAACTCAAGATTCCAGTAGCATCACACTGACAATTCAAGAATCCAGTGACATCATGCAGACAACTCAAGATTCCAGTGACATCATGCAGACAACTCAAGATTCCAGTGACATCACATTTACATCTCAAGATTCCAGTTGCATTATACTGACAACTGAATATTCCAGTAGCATCACATTGACAATTTAAGATTCCAGTGACATCACACTGACAAGGCAAGATTCCAGTAGCATCACACTGGCAATTAAAGATTCCAGTGACATCACACTGACAATTCAAGATTCCAGTGATATCACACTTACATCTCAATATTGCAGTGACATCACACTGACAAGTCAAGATTCCAGTGACATCACACTGACAACTCAAGATTCCAGTGACATCACACTGGCAATTCATGATTCCAGTAACATCACACTGACAATTCAAGATTCCAGTGATATCACACTTACACCTCAAGATTCCAGTGACATCACACTTACAACTCAAGATTCCAGTGACATCACACTGGCAATTCATGATTCCAGTAACATCACACTGATGATTCAAGATTCCAGTGATATCACAATTACACCTCAAGATTCCAGTGACATCACACTGACTACTCAAGATTCCAGTAGCATCTCACTGACAATTCAACATTCCAGTAATACCACACTTACATGTCAAGATTTCATTGACATCACACTGACAACTCAAGATTCCAGTAGCATCACACTGACAATTCAAGATTCCAGTGACATCATACAGACAACTCAAGATTCCAGTAACATCACACTGAAAACTCAAGATTCCAGTAGCATTACACTTGCAATTCAAGATTACAGTGACATCACACTGACAATTCAAGATTCCAGTGACATCATACAGGCAATTCATGATTCCAGTAACACCACACTGACAATTCAAGATTCCAGTAATATCAGACTTACAACTCAAGATTCCAGTGACATCACACTGACAACTCAACATTCCAGTGACATCACACATACATCTCAAGTTTCCAGTGACATCACACTGACAACTCATGTTTCCAGTGACATCACACTTACATCTCAAGATTCCAGTTGCATCATACTGACAACTGAATATTCCAGAAGCATCACATTGACAATTCAACATTCCATTGATATCACACTTGCATCTCAAGATTCCAGTGACATCACACTGACAACTCAAGATTCCAGTCACATCACAATTACAATTCAACATTCCAGTAGCATTACACTGACAACTCAAGATTCAAGTGACATCACACTACAACTCAAGATTCCAGTGACATCACACCTACAATTCAAGATTCCAGTAGCATTGCACTGACAACTCAAGATTCATGTGACATCACACTTACAACTCAATAATCCAGTGATATCACACTTACATCTCAAGATTCCAGTAGCACCACACATACAATTCAAGATTCCAGTAGCCTCACACTGGCAACCCAAGATTTCAGTAGCATTACACTGACAATTCAAGATTCCAGTGACATCACACTGACAACTCAAGATTCCAGTAGCATCACACTAACAATTCAAGATTCCAGTGACATCATACAGACAACTCAAGATTCCAGTAACATCACACTGAAAACTCAAGATTCCAGTAGCATTACACTGGCAATTCAAGATTCCAGTGACATCACACTGACAATTCAAGATCCAGTGACATCATACCGGCAACTCAAGATTCCATTGACATCACACTGACAACTCAAGATTCCAGTGACATCACACTGGCAATTCATGATTCCAGTAATATCACACTGACAATTCAAGATTCCAGTGATATCACACTTACCCCTCAAGATTCCAGTGACATTACACTGACAACTCAAGATTCCAGTGACATCACACATACATCTCAAGATTCCAGTTGCATCATACTGACAACTGAATATTGCAGTAGCATCACACTGACAATTCGACATTCCAGTAATACCACACTTACATCTCAAGATTTCATTGACATCACACTGACAACTCAAGATTCCAGTCACATCACACTGACAACTCAAGATTCTTGTGACATCACACTTACAACTCAATATTCCAGTGACATCACACTGACAATTCAAGATTCCAGTAGCATCACACTGACAACTCATGATTCAAGTAACATCACACTTAGAATTAAAGATTCCAGTAGCATTACACTGGCAATTCATGATTCCGGTAACATCACCCTGACAACTCAAGATCCCAGTAGAATTACACTGGCAATTCAAGCTTCCATTAACATCACAATGACAACTCAAGATTCCAGTAGCATTTCACTGGCAATTCAAGATTCCAATAACATCACACTAACAACTCAAGATTCCAGTAGCATCACACTGACAATTCAAGAATCCAGTGACATCATGCAGACAACTCAAGATTCCAGTGACATCATGCAGACAACTCAAGATTCCAGTGACATCACATTTACATCTCAAGATTCCAGTTGCATTATACTGACAACTGAATATTCCAGTAGCATCACATTGACAATTTAAGATTCCAGTGACATCACACTGACAAGGCAAGATTCCAGTAGCATCACACTGGCAATTAAAGATTCCAGTGACATCACACTGACAATTCAAGATTCCAGTGATATCACACTTACATCTCAATATTGCAGTGACATCACACTGACAAGTCAAGATTCCAGTGACATCACACTGACAATTCAAGATTCCAGTAGCATCACACTGCCAATTCAAGATTTCAGTAGCATCACACTGACAATTCAAGATTTCACTGATATCACACTTACACCTCAAGATTCCAGTGACATCACACTGACAACTCAAGATTCCAGTGACATCACACATACATCTCAAGATTCCAGTTGCATCATACTGACAACTGAATATTGCAGTAGCATCACACTGACAATTCAAGATTCCAGTAATATCAGACTTACAACTCAAGATTCCAGTGACATCACACTGACAACTCAACATTCCAGTGACATCACACATACATCTCAAGGTTCCAGTGACATCACACTGACAACTCAAGTTTCCAGTGACATCACAATTACATCTCCAGATTCCAGTTGCATCATACTGACAACTAAATATTCCAGAAGCATCACACTGACAATTCAACATTCCAGTAATACCACACTTACATGTCAAGATTTCATTGACATCACACTGACAACTCAAGATTCCAGTAGCATCACACTGACAATTCAAGATTCCAGTGACATCATACAGACAACTCAAGATTCCAGTAACATCACACTGAAAACTCAAGATTCCAGTAGCATTACACTTGCAATTCAAGATTACAGTGACATCACACTGACAATTTAAGATTCCAGTGACATCATACAGGCAATTCATGATTCCAGTAACACCACACTGACAATTCAAGATTCCAGTAATATCAGACTTACAACTCAAGATTCCAGTGACATCACACTGACAACTCAACATTCCAGTGACATCACACATACATCTCAAGTTTCCAGTGACATCACACTGACAACTCATGTTTCCAGTGACATCACACTTACATCTCAAGATTCCAGTTGCATCATACTGACAACTGAATATTCCAGAAGCATCACATTGACAATTCAACATTCCATTGATATCACACTTGCATCTCAAGATTCCAGTGACATCACACTGACAACTCAAGATTCCAGTCACATCACAATTACAATTCAACATTCCAGTAGCATTACACTGACAACTCAAGATTCAAGTGACATCACACTACAACTCAAGATTCCAGTGACATCACACCTACAATTCAAGATTCCAGTAGCATTGCACTGACAACTCAAGATTCATGTGACATCACACTTACAACTCAATAATCCAGTGATATCACACTTACATCTCAAGATTCCAGTAGCACCACACATACAATTCAAGATTCCAGTAGCCTCACACTGGCAACCCAAGATTTCAGTAGCATTACACTGACAATTCAAGATTCCAGTGACATCACACTGACAACTCAAGATTCCAGTAGCATCACACTAACAATTCAAGATTCCAGTGACATCATACAGACAACTCAAGATTCCAGTAACATCACACTGAAAACTCAAGATTCCAGTAGCATTACACTGGCAATTCAAGATTCCAGTGACATCACACTGACAATTCAAGATCCAGTGACATCATACCGGCAACTCAAGATTCCATTGACATCACACTGACAACTCAAGATTCCAGTAACTTCACACTTAAAATTCAAGATTCCAGTAGCATCACACTTACAGCTCAAGATTCCAGTGACATCACACTTACAACTCAAGATTCCAGTGACATCACACTGGCAATTCATGATTCCAGTAATATCACACTGACAATTCAAGATTCCAGTGATATCACACTTACCCCTCAAGATTCCAGTGACATCACACTGACAACTCAAGATTCCAGTGACATCACACATACATCTCAAGATTCCAGTTGCATCATACTGACAACTGAATATTGCAGTAGCATCACACTGACAATTCAACATTCCAGTAATACCACACTTACATCTCAAGATTTCATTGACATCACACTGACAACTCAAGATTCCAGTCACATCACACTGACAACTCAAGATTCATGTGACATCACACTTACAACTCAATATTCCAGTGACATCACACTGACAATTCAAGATTCCAGTAGCATCACACTGACAACTCATGATTCAAGTAACATCACACTTAGAATTAAAGATTCCAGTAGCATTACACTGGCAATTCATGATTCCGGTAACATCACCCTGACAACTCAAGATCCCAGTAGAATTACACTGGCAATTCAAGCTTCCATTAACATCACAATGACAACTCAAGATTCCAGTAGCATTTCACTGGCAATTCAAGATTCCAATAACATCACACTAACAACTCAAGATTCCAGTAGCATCACACTGACAATTCAAGAATCCAGTGACATCATGCAGACAACTCAAGATTCCAGTGACATCATGCAGACAACTCAAGATTCCAGTGACATCACATTTACATCTCAAGATTCCAGTTGCATTATACTGACAACTGAATATTCCAGTAGCATCACATTGACAATTTAAGATTCCAGTGACATCACACTGACAAGGCAAGATTCCAGTAGCATCACACTGGCAATTAAAGATTCCAGTGACATCACACTGACAATTCAAGATTCCAGTGATATCACACTTACATCTCAATATTGCAGTGACATCACACTGACAAGTCAAGATTCCAGTGACATCACACTGACAACTCAAGATTCCAGTAGCATCACACTGCCAATTCAAGATTTCAGTAGCATCACACTGACAATTCAAGATTTCACTGATATCACACTTACACCTCAAGATTCCAGTGACATCACACTGACAACTCAAGATTCCAGTGACATCACACATACATCTCAAGATTCCAGTTGCATCATACTGACAACTGAATATTGCAGTAGCATCACACTGACAATTCAAGATTCCAGTAATATCAGACTTACAACTCAATATTCCAGTGACATCACACTGACAACTCAACATTCCAGTGACATCACACATACATCTCAAGGTTCCAGTGACATCACACTGACAACTCAAGTTTCCAGTGACATCACAATTACATCTCCAGATTCCAGTTGCATCATACTGACAACTAAATATTCCAGAAACATCACATTGACAATTCAACATTCCAGTAATACCACACTTACATGTCAAGATTTCATTGACATCACACTGACAACTCAAGATTCCAGTAGCATCACACTGACAATTCAAGATTCCAGTGACATCACACTGACAATTCAAGATTCCAGTGATATCACACTTACATCTCAATATTGCAGTGACATCACACTGACAAGTCAAGATTCCAGTGACATCACACTGACAACTCAAGATTCCAGTAGCATCACACTGCCAATTCAAGATTTCAGTAGCATCACACTGACAATTCAAGATTTCACTGATATCACACTTACACCTCAAGATTCCAGTGACATCACACTGACAACTCAAGATTCCAGTGACATCACACATACATCTCAAGATTCCAGTTGCATCATACTGACAACTGAATATTGCAGTAGCATCACACTGACAATTCAAGATTCCAGTAATATCAGACTTACAACTCAAGATTCCAGTGACATCACACTGACAACTCAACATTCCAGTGACATCACACATACATCTCAAGGTTCCAGTGACATCACACTGACAACTCAAGTTTCCAGTGACATCACAATTACATCTCCAGATTCCAGTTGCATCATACTGACAACTAAATATTCCAGAAACATCACATTGACAATTCAACATTCCAGTAATACCACACTTACATGTCAAGATTTCATTGACATCACACTGACAACTCAAGATTCCAGTAGCATCACACTGACAATTCAAGATTCCAGTGACATCATACAGACAACTCAAGATTCCAGTAACATCACACTGAAAACTCAAGATTCCAGTAGCATTACACTTGCAATTCAAGATTACAGTGACATCACACTGACAATTCAAGATTCCAGTGACATCATACAGGCAATTCATGATTCCAGTAACACCACACTGACAATTCAAGATTCCAGTAATATCAGACTTACAACTCAAGATTCCAGTGACATCACACTGACAACTCAACATTCCAGTGACATCACACATACATCTCAAGTTTCCAGTGACATCACACTGACAACTCATGTTTCCAGTGACATCACACTTACATCTCAAGATTCCAGTTGCATCATACTGACAACTGAATATTCCAGAAGCATCACATTGACAATTCAACATTCCATTGATATCACACTTGCATCTCAAGATTCCAGTGACATCACACTGACAACTCAAGATTCCAGTCACATCACAATTACAATTCAACATTCCAGTAGCATTACACTGACAACTCAAGATTCAAGTGACATCACACTACAACTCAAGATTCCAGTGACATCACACCTACAATTCAAGATTCCGTGGCATTGCACTGACAACTCAAGATTCATGTGACATCACACTTACAACTCAATAATCCAGTGATATCACACTTACATCTCAAAATTCCAGTAGCGCCACTCTTACAATTCAAGATTCCAGTAGCCTCACACTGGCAACCCAAGATTTCAGTAGCATTACACTGACAATTCAAGATTCCAGTGACATCACACTGACAACTCAAGATTCCAGTAGCATCACACTAACAATTCAAGATTCCAGTGACATCATACAGACAACTCAAGATTCCAGTAACATCACACTGAAAACTCAAGATTCCAGTAGCATTACACTGGCAATTCAAGATTCCAGTGACATCACACTGACAATTCAAGATCCAGTGACATCATACCGGCAACTCAAGATTCCATTGACATCACACTGACAACTCAAGATTCCAGTAACTTCACACTTAAAATTCAAGATTCCAGTAGCATCACACTTACAGCTCAAGATTCCAGTGACATCACACTTACAACTCAAGATTCCAGTGACATCACACTGGCAATTCATGATTCCAGTAACATCACACTGACAATTCAAGATTCCAGTGATATCACACTTACCCCTCAAGATTCCAGTGACATCACACTGACAACTCAAGATTCCAGTGACATCACACATACATCTCAAGATTCCAGTTGCATCATACTGACAACTGAATATTGCAGTAGCATCACACTGACAATTCAACATTCCAGTAATACCACACTTACATCTCAAGATTTCATTGACATCACACTGACAACTGAAGATTCCAGTCACATCACACTGACAACTCAAGATTCATGTGACATCACACTTACAACTCAATATTCCAGTGACATCACACTGACAATTCAAGATTCCAGTAGCATCACACTGACAACTCATGATTCAAGTAACATCACACTTAGAATTAAAGATTCCAGTAGCATTACACTGGCAATTCATGATTCCGGTAACATCACCCTGACAACTCAAGATCCCAGTAGAATTACACTGGCAATTCAAGCTTCCATTAACATCACAATGACAACTCAAGATTCCAGTAGCATTTCACTGGCAATTCAAGATTCCAATAACATCACACTAACAACTCAAGATTCCAGTAGCATCACACTGACAATTCAAGAATCCAGTGACATCATGCAGACAACTCAAGATTCCAGTGACATCATGCAGACAACTCAAGATTCCAGTGACATCACATTTACATCTCAAGATTCCAGTTGCATTAAACTGACAACTGAATATTCCAGTAGCATCACATTGACAATTTAAGATTCCAGTGACATCACACTGACAAGGCAAGATTCCAGTAGCATCACACTGGCAATTAAAGATTCCAGTGACATCACACTGACAATTCAAGATTCCAGTGATATCACACTTACATCTCAATATTGCAGTGACATCACACTGACAAGTCAAGATTCCAGTGACATCACACTGACAACTCAAGATTCCAGTGACATCACACTGGCAATTCATGATTCCAGTAACATCACACTGACAATTCAAGATTCCAGTGATATCACACTTACACCTCAAGATTCCAGTGACATCACACTTACAACTCAAGATTCCAGTGACATCACACTGGCAATTCATGATTCCAGTAACATCACACTGATGATTCAAGATTCCAGTGATATCACAATTACACCTCAAGATTCCAGTGACATCACACTGACTACTCAAGATTCCAGTAGCATCTCACTGACAATTCAACATTCCAGTAATACCACACTTACATGTCAAGATTTCATTGACATCACACTGACAACTCAAGATTCCAGTAGCATCACACTGACAATTCAAGATTCCAGTGACATCATACAGACAACTCAAGATTCCAGTAACATCACACTGAAAACTCAAGATTCCAGTAGCATTACACTTGCAATTCAAGATTACAGTGACATCACACTGACAATTCAAGATTCCAGTGACATCATACAGGCAATTCATGATTCCAGTAACACCACACTGACAATTCAAGATTCCAGTAATATCAGACTTACAACTCAAGATTCCAGTGACATCACACTGACAACTCAAGATTCCAGTGACATCACACATACATCTCAAGTTTCCAGTGACATCACACTGACAACTCATGTTTCCAGTGACATCACACTTACATCTCAAGATTCCAGTTGCATCATACTGACAACTGAATATTCCAGAAGCATCACATTGACAATTCAACATTCCATTGATATCACACTTGCATCTCAAGATTCCAGTGACATCACACTGACAACTCAAGATTCCAGTCACATCACAATTACAATTCAACATTCCAGTAGCATTACACTGACAACTCAAGATTCAAGTGACATCACACTACAACTCAAGATTCCAGTGACATCACACCTACAATTCAAGATTCCAGTAGCATTGCACTGACAACTCAAGATTCATGTGACATCACACTTACAACTCAATAATCCAGTGATATCACACTTACATCTCAAGATTCCAGTAGCACCACACATACAATTCAAGATTCCAGTAGCCTCACACTGGCAACCCAAGATTTCAGTAGCATTACACTGACAATTCAAGATTCCAGTGACATCACACTGACAACTCAAGATTCCAGTAGCATCACACTAACAATTCAAGATTCCAGTGACATCATACAGACAACTCAAGATTCCAGTAACATCACACTGAAAACTCAAGATTCCAGTAGCATTACACTGGCAATTCAAGATTCCAGTGACATCACACTGACAATTCAAGATCCAGTGACATCATACCGGCAACTCAAGATTCCATTGACATCACACTGACAACTCAAGATTCCAGTGACATCACACTGGCAATTCATGATTCCAGTAATATCACACTGACAATTCAAGATTCCAGTGATATCACACTTACCCCTCAAGATTCCAGTGACATTACACTGACAACTCAAGATTCCAGTGACATCACACATACATCTCAAGATTCCAGTTGCATCATACTGACAACTGAATATTGCAGTAGCATCACACTGACAATTCGACATTCCAGTAATACCACACTTACATCTCAAGATTTCATTGACATCACACTGACAACTCAAGATTCCAGTCACATCACACTGACAACTCAAGATTCTTGTGACATCACACTTACAACTCAATATTCCAGTGACATCACACTGACAATTCAAGATTCCAGTAGCATCACACTGACAACTCATGATTCAAGTAACATCACACTTAGAATTAAAGATTCCAGTAGCATTACACTGGCAATTCATGATTCCGGTAACATCACCCTGACAACTCAAGATCCCAGTAGAATTACACTGGCAATTCAAGCTTCCATTAACATCACAATGACAACTCAAGATTCCAGTAGCATTTCACTGGCAATTCAAGATTCCAATAACATCACACTAACAACTCAAGATTCCAGTAGCATCACACTGACAATTCAAGAATCCAGTGACATCATGCAGACAACTCAAGATTCCAGTGACATCATGCAGACAACTCAAGATTCCAGTGACATCACATTTACATCTCAAGATTCCAGTTGCATTATACTGACAACTGAATATTCCAGTAGCATCACATTGACAATTTAAGATTCCAGTGACATCACACTGACAAGGCAAGATTCCAGTAGCATCACACTGGCAATTAAAGATTCCAGTGACATCACACTGACAATTCAAGATTCCAGTGATATCACACTTACATCTCAATATTGCAGTGACATCACACTGACAAGTCAAGATTCCAGTGACATCACACTGACAATTCAAGATTCCAGTAGCATCACACTGCCAATTCAAGATTTCAGTAGCATCACACTGACAATTCAAGATTTCACTGATATCACACTTACACCTCAAGATTCCAGTGACATCACACTGACAACTCAAGATTCCAGTGACATCACACATACATCTCAAGATTCCAGTTGCATCATACTGACAACTGAATATTGCAGTAGCATCACACTGACAATTCAAGATTCCAGTAATATCAGACTTACAACTCAAGATTCCAGTGACATCACACTGACAACTCAACATTCCAGTGACATCACACATACATCTCAAGGTTCCAGTGACATCACACTGACAACTCAAGTTTCCAGTGACATCACAATTACATCTCCAGATTCCAGTTGCATCATACTGACAACTAAATATTCCAGAAGCATCACACTGACAATTCAACATTCCAGTAATACCACACTTACATGTCAAGATTTCATTGACATCACACTGACAACTCAAGATTCCAGTAGCATCACACTGACAATTCAAGATTCCAGTGACATCATACAGACAACTCAAGATTCCAGTAACATCACACTGAAAACTCAAGATTCCAGTAGCATTACACTTGCAATTCAAGATTACAGTGACATCACACTGACAATTTAAGATTCCAGTGACATCATACAGGCAATTCATGATTCCAGTAACACCACACTGACAATTCAAGATTCCAGTAATATCAGACTTACAACTCAAGATTCCAGTGACATCACACTGACAACTCAACATTCCAGTGACATCACACATACATCTCAAGTTTCCAGTGACATCACACTGACAACTCATGTTTCCAGTGACATCACACTTACATCTCAAGATTCCAGTTGCATCATACTGACAACTGAATATTCCAGAAGCATCACATTGACAATTCAACATTCCATTGATATCACACTTGCATCTCAAGATTCCAGTGACATCACACTGACAACTCAAGATTCCAGTCACATCACAATTACAATTCAACATTCCAGTAGCATTACACTGACAACTCAAGATTCAAGTGACATCACACTACAACTCAAGATTCCAGTGACATCACACCTACAATTCAAGATTCCAGTAGCATTGCACTGACAACTCAAGATTCATGTGACATCACACTTACAACTCAATAATCCAGTGATATCACACTTACATCTCAAGATTCCAGTAGCACCACACATACAATTCAAGATTCCAGTAGCCTCACACTGGCAACCCAAGATTTCAGTAGCATTACACTGACAATTCAAGATTCCAGTGACATCACACTGACAACTCAAGATTCCAGTAGCATCACACTAACAATTCAAGATTCCAGTGACATCATACAGACAACTCAAGATTCCAGTAACATCACACTGAAAACTCAAGATTCCAGTAGCATTACACTGGCAATTCAAGATTCCAGTGACATCACACTGACAATTCAAGATCCAGTGACATCATACCGGCAACTCAAGATTCCATTGACATCACACTGACAACTCAAGATTCCAGTAACTTCACACTTAAAATTCAAGATTCCAGTAGCATCACACTTACAGCTCAAGATTCCAGTGACATCACACTTACAACTCAAGATTCCAGTGACATCACACTGGCAATTCATGATTCCAGTAATATCACACTGACAATTCAAGATTCCAGTGATATCACACTTACCCCTCAAGATTCCAGTGACATCACACTGACAACTCAAGATTCCAGTGACATCACACATACATCTCAAGATTCCAGTTGCATCATACTGACAACTGAATATTGCAGTAGCATCACACTGACAATTCAACATTCCAGTAATACCACACTTACATCTCAAGATTTCATTGACATCACACTGACAACTCAAGATTCCAGTCACATCACACTGACAACTCAAGATTCATGTGACATCACACTTACAACTCAATATTCCAGTGACATCACACTGACAATTCAAGATTCCAGTAGCATCACACTGACAACTCATGATTCAAGTAACATCACACTTAGAATTCAAGATTCCAGTAGCATTACACTGGCAATTCATGATTCCGGTAACATCACCCTGACAACTCAAGATCCCAGTAGAATTACACTGGCAATTCAAGCTTCCATTAACATCACAATGACAACTCAAGATTCCAGTAGCATTTCACTGGCAATTCAAGATTCCAATAACATCACACTAACAACTCAAGATTCCAGTAGCATCACACTGACAATTCAAGAATCCAGTGACATCATGCAGACAACTCAAGATTCCAGTGACATCATGCAGACAACTCAAGATTCCAGTGACATCACATTTACATCTCAAGATTCCAGTTGCATTATACTGACAACTGAATATTCCAGTAGCATCACATTGACAATTTAAGATTCCAGTGACATCACACTGACAAGGCAAGATTCCAGTAGCATCACACTGGCAATTAAAGATTCCAGTGACATCACACTGACAATTCAAGATTCCAGTGATATCACACTTACATCTCAATATTGCAGTGACATCACACTGACAAGTCAAGATTCCAGTGACATCACACTGACAACTCAAGATTCCAGTAGCATCACACTGCCAATTCAAGATTTCAGTAGCATCACACTGACAATTCAAGATTTCACTGATATCACACTTACACCTCAAGATTCCAGTGACATCACACTGACAACTCAAGATTCCAGTGACATCACACATACATCTCAAGATTCCAGTTGCATCATACTGACAACTGAATATTGCAGTAGCATCACACTGACAATTCAAGATTCCAGTAATATCAGACTTACAACTCAATATTCCAGTGACATCACACTGACAACTCAACATTCCAGTGACATCACACATACATCTCAAGGTTCCAGTGACATCACACTGACAACTCAAGTTTCCAGTGACATCACAATTACATCTCCAGATTCCAGTTGCATCATACTGACAACTAAATATTCCAGAAACATCACATTGACAATTCAACATTCCAGTAATACCACACTTACATGTCAAGATTTCATTGACATCACACTGACAACTCAAGATTCCAGTAGCATCACACTGACAATTCAAGATTCCAGTGACATCACACTGACAATTCAAGATTCCAGTGATATCACACTTACATCTCAATATTGCAGTGACATCACACTGACAAGTCAAGATTCCAGTGACATCACACTGACAACTCAAGATTCCAGTAGCATCACACTGCCAATTCAAGATTTCAGTAGCATCACACTGACAATTCAAGATTTCACTGATATCACACTTACACCTCAAGATTCCAGTGACATCACACTGACAACTCAAGATTCCAGTGACATCACACATACATCTCAAGATTCCAGTTGCATCATACTGACAACTGAATATTGCAGTAGCATCACACTGACAATTCAAGATTCCAGTAATATCAGACTTACAACTCAAGATTCCAGTGACATCACACTGACAACTCAAGATTCCAGTGACATCACACATACATCTCAAGGTTCCAGTGACATCACACTGACAACTCAAGTTTCCAGTGACATCACAATTACATCTCCAGATTCCAGTTGCATCATACTGACAACTAAATATTCCAGAAACATCACATTGACAATTCAACATTCCAGTAATACCACACTTACATGTCAAGATTTCATTGACATCACACTGACAACTCAAGATTCCAGTAGCATCACACTGACAATTCAAGATTCCAGTGACATCATACAGACAACTCAAGATTCCAGTAACATCACACTGAAAACTCAAGATTCCAGTAGCATTACACTTGCAATTCAAGATTACAGTGACATCACACTGACAATTCAAGATTCCAGTGACATCATACAGGCAATTCATGATTCCAGTAACACCACACTGACAATTCAAGATTCCAGTAATATCAGACTTACAACTCAAGATTCCAGTGACATCACACTGACAACTCAACATTCCAGTGACATCACACATACATCTCAAGTTTCCAGTGACATCACACTGACAACTCATGTTTCCAGTGACATCACACTTACATCTCAAGATTCCAGTTGCATCATACTGACAACTGAATATTCCAGAAGCATCACATTGACAATTCAACATTCCATTGATATCACACTTGCATCTCAAGATTCCAGTGACATCACACTGACAACTCAAGATTCCAGTCACATCACAATTACAATTCAACATTCCAGTAGCATTACACTGACAACTCAAGATTCAAGTGACATCACACTACAACTCAAGATTCCAGTGACATCACACCTACAATTCAAGATTCCGTGGCATTGCACTGACAACTCAAGATTCATGTGACATCACACTTACAACTCAATAATCCAGTGATATCACACTTACATCTCAAAATTCCAGTAGCGCCACTCTTACAATTCAAGATTCCAGTAGCCTCACACTGGCAACCCAAGATTTCAGTAGCATTACACTGACAATTCAAGATTCCAGTGACATCACACTGACAACTCAAGATTCCAGTAGCATCACACTAACAATTCAAGATTCCAGTGACATCATACAGACAACTCAAGATTCCAGTAACATCACACTGAAAACTCAAGATTCCAGTAGCATTACACTGGCAATTCAAGATTCCAGTGACATCACACTGACAATTCAAGATCCAGTGACATCATACCGGCAACTCAAGATTCCATTGACATCACACTGACAACTCAAGATTCCAGTAACTTCACACTTAAAATTCAAGATTCCAGTAGCATCACACTTACAGCTCAAGATTCCAGTGACATCACACTTACAACTCAAGATTCCAGTGACATCACACTGGCAATTCATGATTCCAGTAACATCACACTGACAATTCAAGATTCCAGTGATATCACACTTACCCCTCAAGATTCCAGTGACATCACACTGACAACTCAAGATTCCAGTGACATCACACATACATCTCAAGATTCCAGTTGCATCATACTGACAACTGAATATTGCAGTAGCATCACACTGACAATTCAACATTCCAGTAATACCACACTTACATCTCAAGATTTCATTGACATCACACTGACAACTCAATATTCCAGTGACATCACACTGACAATTCAAGATTCCAGTAGCATCACACTGACAACTCATGATTCAAGTAACATCACACTTAGAATTAAAGATTCCAGTAGCATTACACTGGCAATTCATGATTCCGGTAACATCACCCTGACAACTCAAGATCCCAGTAGAATTACACTGGCAATTCAAGCTTACATTAACATCACAATGACAACTCAAGATTCCAGTAGCATTTCACTGGCAATTCAAGATTCCAATAACATCACACTAACAACTCAAGATTCCAGTAGCATCACACTGACAATTCAAGAATCCAGTGACATCATGCAGACAACTCAAGATTCCAGTGACATCATGCAGACAACTCAAGATTCCAGTGACATCACATTTACATCTCAAGATTCCAGTTGCATTATACTGACAACTGAATATTCCAGTAGCATCACATTGACAATTTAAGATTCCAGTGACATCACACTGACAAGGCAAGATTCCAGTAGCATCACACTGGCAATTAAAGATTCCAGTGACATCACACTGACAATTCAAGATTCCAGTGATATCACACTTACATCTCAATATTGCAGTGACATCACACTGACAAGTCAAGATTCCAGTGACATCACACTGACAACTCAAGATTCCAGTAGCATCACACTGCCAATTCAAGATTTCAGTAGCATCACACTGACAATTCAAGATTTCACTGATATCACACTTACACCTCAAGATTCCAGTGACATCACACTGACAACTCAAGATTCCAGTGACATCACACTGGCAATTCATGATTCCAGTAACATCACACTGACAATTCAAGATTCCAGTGATATCACACTTACATCTCAAGTTTCCAGTGACATCACACTGACAACTCATGTTTCCAGTGACATCACACTTACATCTCAAGATTCCAGTTGCATCATACTGACAACTGAATATTGCAGTAGCATCACACTGACAATTCAAGATTCCATTAATATCAGACTTACAACTCAAGATTCCAGTGACATCATACAGACAACTCAAGATTCCAGTAACATCACACTGAAAACTCAAGATTCCAGTAGCATTACACTTGCAATTCAAGATTACAGTGACATCACACTGACAACTCAAGTTTCCAGTGACATCACAATTACATCTCCAGATTCCAGTTGCATCATACTGACAACTAAATATTCCAGAAGCATCACACTGACAATTCAACATTCCAGTAATACCACACTTACATGTCAAGATTTCATTGACATCACACTGACAACTCAAGATTCCAGTAGCATCACACTGACAATTCAAGATTCCAGTGACATCATACAGACAACTCAAGATTCCAGTAACATCACACTGAAAACTCAAGATTCCAGTAGCATTACACTTGCAATTCAAGATTACAGTGACATCACACTGACAATTCAAGATTCCAGTGACATCATACAGGCAATTCATGATTCCAGTAACACCACACTGACAATTCAAGATTCCAGTAATATCAGACTTACAACTCAAGATTCCAGTGACATCACACTGACAACTCAACACTCCAGTGACATCACACATACATCTCAAGTTTCCAGTGGCATCACACTGACAACTCATGTTTCCAGTGACATCACACTTACATCTCCAGATTCCAGTTGCATCATACTGACAACTCAAGATTCCAGTAGCATCACACTGACAATTCAAGATTCCAGTGACATCATACAGACAACTCAAGATTCCAGTAACATCACACTGAAAACTCAAGATTCCAGTAGCATTACTCTTGCAATTCAAGATTCCAGTGACATCACACTGACAACTCAACATTCCAGTGACATCACACATACATCTCAAGTTTCCAGTGACATCACACTGACAACTCAAGTTTCCCGTGACATCACACTTACATCTCAAGATTCCAGTTGCATCATACTGACAACTGAATATTCCAGAAGCATCACACTGACAATTCAACATTCCATTGATATCACACTTGCATCTCAAGATTCCAGTGACATCACACTGACAACTCAAGAATCAAGTCCCATCACACTTACAATTCAACATTCCAGTAGCATTACACTGACAACTCAAGATTCCAGTGACATCACACTACAACTCAAGTTTCCAGTGACATCACACCTACAATTCAAGATTCCAGTAGCATTGCACTGTTAACTCAAGAATTATGTGACATCACACTTACAACTCAATAATCCAGTGATATCACACTTACATCTCAAGATTCCAGTAGCACCACACTTACAATTCAAGATTCCAGTAGCCTCACACTGGCAACCCAAGATTTCAGTAGCATTACACTGACAATTCAAGATTCCAGTGACATCACACTGACAACTAAAGATTCCAGTAGCATCACACTAACAATTCAAGATTCCAGTGACATCACACTGAAAACTCAAGATACCAGTAGCATTACACTGGCAATTCAAGATTCCAGTGACATCACACTGACAATTCAAGATTCCAGTGACATCATACCGGCAACTCAAGATTCCATTGACATCACACTAACAACTCAAGATTCCAGTAACATCACACTTAAAATTCAAGATTCCAGTAGCATCACACTTACAGCTCAAGATTCCAGTGACATCACACTTACAACTCAAGATTCCAGTGACATCACACTGGCAATTCATGATTCCAGTAACATCACACTGACAATTCAAGATTCCAGTGATATCACACTTACACCTCAAGATTCCAGTGACATCACACTGACAACTCAAGATTCCAGTGACATCACACATATCTCAAGATTCCAGTTGCATCATACTGACAACTGAATATTGCAGTAGCATCACACTGACAATTCAACATTCCAGTAATACCACACTTACATTTCAAGATTTCGTTGACATCACACTGACAACTCAAGATTCCAGTCACATCACACTGACAACTCAAGATTCATGTGACATCACAATTACATCTCCAGATTCCAGTTGCATCATACTGACAACTAAATATTCCAGTCACATCACACTTACAATTCAACATTCCAGTAGCATTACACTGACAACTTAAGATTCCAGTGACATCACACTACAACTCAAGATTCCAGTGACATCACACCTACAATTCAAGATTCCAGTAGCATCACACTGACAATTCAACATTCCAGTAATACCACACTTACATCTCAAGATTTCATTCACATCACACTGACAACTCAAGATTCCAGTCACATCACACTGACAACTCAAGATTCATGTGACATCACACTTACAACTCAATATTCCAGTGACATCACACTGACAATTCAAGATTCCAGTAGCATCACACTGACAACTCATGATTTAAGTAACATCACACTTAGAATTAAAGATTCCAGTAGCATTACACTGGCAATTCATGATTCCGGTAACATTCCGGTAACATCACCCTGACAACTCAAGATCCCAGTAGAATTACACTGGCAATTCAAGACTCCATTAACATCACAATGACAACTCAAGATTCCAGTAGCATTTCACTGGCAATTCAAGATTCCAATAACATCACACTAACAACTCAAGATTCCAGTAGCATTTCACTGGCAATTCAAGATTCCAATAACATCACTTTATGTGACTATAAGGAAATCAACAAGGCTTGCAAAAGGGCTATTAGACTGGCTAAAATAGAAAATGAGAAGTCAGTTGCAATGGAAAGTAAGACTAACCCTAAAATATTTTATAAATATATTAATGGGAAGAAGGCCAGGAAGGAATCGATAGGACCATTACAATGTGACACAGGCCATCTGATAATTAGTGACCAGGAAAAGGCAGATGAGCTAAATAGGTTCTTTTCGTCGGTTTACACAAGGGAGGTACCAGTGGTTGGGACACTGCAACATAATGGGGCTACACTTCCTTCACTAAATAATTGGTTAACGCAGGAAGAAATACAAAAGAGGTTGGAGAAAATAAATGGTAATAAAGCCCCAGGTCCTGATGGAATACAAGGGTACTGAGGGAGCTGGGTTCTGTAATAGCCAAACCATTATATCTAATCTTTAAAGACTCGCTCACTACAGGGTCTCTACCAGATGACTGGAGAAAAGCAGAGGTAATACCTATATTTAAGAAGGGATCTAGAGCAAATCCGGGGAATTATAGACCAGTGAGCCTCACTTCTGTAGTTGGGAAGCTTTTAGAAGGGTTAATAAGGGACAGAATACAAGAATATGTCTATTTGAACAGGATCATAGGTAGCAGTCAACATGGATTTATGAAGGAAAGGTCGTGTCAGACCAATCTAATTAGTTTTTATGAGGAGGTTAGTAGGAACTTGGATCAGGGCAACTCAGTGGATGTAGTCTTTTTAGATTTTTCAAAGGCATTTGATACAGTGCCACATGGAAGACTAGTGAGCAAACTAAGGGATACAGGAATTGCAGTAAATATCTGCTCATGGATCGAGAGCTGGCTAAAAGACAGGAAGCAAAGGGTTGTTGTAAATGGAACATACTCCGATTGGTCTAATGTGATAAGTGGGGTTCCTCAGGGCTCAGTATTGGGTCCTCTCCTTTTTAACATATTTTTTAATGACATTGAAGTAGGACTCGAATGTAGTGTCTCCATTTTTGCTGATGACACTAAGTTGTGCAAGGTAATAAAATCAGATAATGATGTACTTTCCCTACAAAAGGATTTGCATAAATTAGAGAAATGGGCGGCTAAATGGCAGATGAGATTTAATACAAATAAATGTAAGGTTATGCATTTGGGAAGGAACAATAGCCAAGCAATCTATAATCTTAATGGAGCAAATCTAGGGGTATTAGATATTGAAAGGGATTTGGGAGTACTTGTGGACAACCACCTAGGTAACAGCGCTCAAAGCCAAGCAGTGGCTGCAAAGGCAAATAAAATATTAGCATGTATTAGGAAGGGTATAGAAGCCAGGGAAGAAGATATAATTCTGCCACTATACAAATCTCTAGTACGCCCTCATTTGGAATATGGAGTACAATTTTGGGCACCACCTCACAAAAAAGACATTTTAGAGCTGGAAAAAGTACAGAGAAGGGCTACAAAACTAATAAGGGGAATGGAGGGGCTAAGTTATGAAGAAAGACTAGCAAAATTAAACTTATTTTCGCTAGAAAAAAGGCGTCTAAGAGGAGATATGATTACGTTATTTAAATACATCCAGGGTCAATATAAGGCTTTGTCAAGTGAACTTTTTGTAGCAAGAGATTTTCAACTGACAAGAGGACATCCGTTGAGGTTAGAGGAAAAAAGATTTCACCTTAAACAAAGAAAAGGGTTCTTCACAGTTAGGGTGGTTAAACTGTGGAATTCTCTACCAAAGGAGGTGGTGACAGCAAATTCGATAGACAACTTCAAAAAGGGGTTAGATATATTTCTGAATAAAGAGGGCATTCAAGGCTATCCTAGATAACTAGCAAGGAATATTGATCCAGGGAGAAATTTGATCGCCAGTTTCTGGGGTCAGGAAGGAATTTTGCTTTTTTTTCCCCTTATGAGACAATTGGCAAAGTTTCAATGGGGTTTTTTTTTATGTTTGCCTTCCTCTGGATCAATTAACAATAATTAACAATTAACAATAATAATAAATAGTCCAAATTAAAAAGATCAATAGAGATCTAAAAAGGTTGAACTTGATGGACTAACTCTTTATTCATTCTCCAATACTATACTATTAATAATTATTTAATCAATAATTTAATTAATAACTAATCCGCATATTGCAGATCAGAGGAGATCTTAACAGGTTGAACTTGATGGACTGAAAGTCTTTTTTCAACCTTAATTACTATGTAACTATGTAACTATGTAACTATGTAACTATCACACTAACAACTCGAGATTCCAGTAGCATCACACTGACAATTCAAGAATCCAGTGACATCATGCAGACAACTCAAGATTCCAGTGACATCATGCAGACAACTCAAGATTCCAGTGACATCACATTTACATCTCAAGATTCCAGTTGCATTATACTGACAACTGAATATTCCAGTAGCATCACATTGACAATTTAAGATTCCAGTGACATCACACTGACAAGGCAAGATTCCAGTAGCATCACACTGGCAATTAAAGATTCCAGTGACATCACACTGACAATTCAAGATTCCAGTGATATCACACTTACATCTCAATATTGCAGTGACATCACACTGACAAGTCAAGATTCCAGTGACATCACACTGACAACTCAAGATTCCAGTAGCATCACACTGCCAATTCAAGATTTCAGTAGCATCACACTGACAATTCAAGATTCCACTGATATCACACTTACACCTCAAGATTCCAGTGACATCACACTGACAACTCAAGATTCCAGTGACATCACACATACATCTCAAGATTCCAGTTGCATCATACTGATAACTGAATATTGCAGTAGCATCACACTGACAATTCAACATTCCAGTAATACCACACTTACATCTCAAGATTTCATTGACATCACACTGACAACTCAAGATTCCAGTAGCATCACACTGACAATTCAAGATTCCAGTGACATCATACAGACAACTCAAGATTCCAGTAACATCACACTGAAAACTCAAGATTCCAGTAGCATTACACTTGCAATTCAAGATTCCAGTGACATCACACTGACAATTCAAGATTCCAGTGACATCATACAGGCAATTCATGATTCCAGTAACACCACACTGACAATTCAAGATTCCAGTAATATCAGACTTACAACTCAAGATTCCAGGGACATCACACTGACAACTCAACATTCCAGTGACATCACACATACATCTCAAGTTTCCAGTGACATCACACTGACAACTCAAGATTCATGTGACATCACAATTACATCTCAAGATTCCAGTTGCATCATACTGACAACTGAATATTCCAGAAGCATCACACTGACAATTCAACATTCCATTGATATCACACTTGCATCTCAAGATTCCAGTGACATCACACTACAACTCAAGATTCCAGTGACATCACACCTACAATTCAAGATTCCAGTAGCATCACACTGACAATTCAACATTCCAGTAATACCACACTTACATCTCAAGATTTCATTGACATCACACTGACAACTCAAGATTCCAGTCACATCACACTGACAACTCAAGATTCATGTGACATCACACTTACAACTCAATATTCCAGTGACATCACACTGACAATTCAAGATTCCACTAGCATCACACTGACAACTCATGATTCAAGTAACATCACACTTAGAATTAAAGATTCCAGTAGCATTACACTGGCAATTCATGATTCCGGTAACATCACCCTGACAACTCAAGATCCCAGTAGAATTACACTGGCAATTCAAGATTCCATTAACATCACAATGACAACTCAAGATTCCAGTAGCATTTCACTGGCAATTCAAGATTCCAATAACATCACACTAACAACTCAAGATTCCAGTAGCATTACACTGGCAATTCAAGATTTTAGTAATATCACACTGACAACTCAAGATTCCAGTAGCATTACACTGGCAATTCAAGATTCCAATAACATCACACTGCCAACTCAAGATTACAGTAGCATTACACTGGTAATTCAAGATTTTAGTAACATCACGGTGACAATTCAAGATTTCAGTGACATCATACAGACAACTCAAGATTCCTGTGACATCACACTGACAACTCAAAATTCTAGTCGCATTACACTGACAATTCAAGATTCCAGTGATATCACACTTACATCTCAAATTTCCATTGACATCACAATTACATCTCAAGATTCCAGTGACATCACACTGGCAACTCAAGATTCCAGTAGCATTACACCTGAAATTTAAGATTCCAATAACATCAAACTGACAATTTAAGATTCCAGTGACATCACACTGACAACTCATGATTCCAGTGACATCACACTGACAAATCAAGATTCCAATTACATCACACTGACTATTCAAGATTCCAGTAGCATTTCACTGGCAATTCAAAATTCTAGTAGCATAACACTGGCAATTCAAGATTCCAGTAACATCACACTGACAATTCAAGATTCCAGTGATATCACACTTATATCTCAATATTCCAGTAACGCCACACTGACAACTCAAGATTCCAGTGACATCACACTGACAACTCAAGATTCCAATTACATCACACTGACTATTCAAGATTCCAGTAGAATTTCACTGGCAATTCAATATTCTAGTAGCATAACACTGTCAATTCAAGATTCCAGTAACATCACACTTACATCTCAAGATTTCAGTTGCATCATACTGACAAGTGAATATTTCAGTAGCATCACACTGACAATTCAAGATTACAGTGGTATCACACTTCCATCTCAAGATTACAGTGACATCGCACTGTCAACGCAATATTCCAGGGTCATCACACTTACAACTCAAGAATCCAGTAGCATCACATTGGCAATTTAAGATTCCAGTAGCATCACACTGACAATTCAAGATTACAGTAGCATAACACTGACAATGCAAGATTCCAATGACATCATACAGATCACTCAAGATTCCAGTGACATCACACTTACAACTCAAGATTCCAGTAGCATTACACTGTTAATTCAATATTTTAGTAACATCACACTGACAACTCAAGATTCCAGTAGAATTACTCTGGCAATTCAAGATTCCATTGATATCACATTTACATCTCAAATTTCCAGTGACATCACACTGACAACTCAAGATTCCAGTAGCATTACACTGACAATTCAACATTCCAGTAACATTACACTGAAAATTCAAGATTCCAGTGATTTCCCAATTATATCTCAAGATTCTAGTGACATCACACTGATAATTTAAGATTCCAGTAGCATCACCATGACAATTCAAGATTCCAGTGACATCACACTGACAACTCAAGATTCCAGTAGCATCACAATGACAATTTAAGATTCCAGTAGCATCACAATGACAACTCGAGATTCCAGTGACATCACACTGACTATTCAAAATTCCAGTAGCATTTCACTGGCAATTCAATATTCCAGTAGCATCACACTGACAATTTAAGATTCCAGTAGCATCACAATGACAACTCGAGAATCCAGTGATATCACAATTACATCTCAAGATTCCAGTGACATCACACTGACAAATCAAGATTCCAGTTACATCACACTGACTATTCAAAATTCCAGTAGCATTTCACTGGCAATTCGAAATTCCAGTAGCATCACACTGACAATTCAAGATTACAGTGGTATCACACTTGTATCTCATGATTACAGTAACATCGCACTGACAACTCAAGATACCAGGGTCATCACACTTACAACTCAAGATTTCAGTGATGTCACACTGACAATACAAGATTCCAGTGTTATCACACTTACATCTGAAGATTCCAGTAACATCACACTGACAACTCAAGATTCCAGTAACATCACACTGACAACTCAAGATTCCAGTGACATCACACTGACAACTCAAAAATCCAGTAGCATCACACTGGCAATTCAAGATTCCAATAGCATCACACTGACAACTCAAGATTCCAGCAGCATTACACTGGCAATTCAAGATTCCAGTAGCATCACACTGATAATTCATGATTACAGTGGTATCACACTTGCATCTCAAGATTACAGTGACATCGCACTGACAACTCAAGATAACAGGGTCATCACACTGACAACTCAAGATTCCAGTAGCATTACACTGGCAATTCAAGATTTTAGTAACGTCACACTGACAATTCAAGATTACAGTAGCATAACACTGACAATGCAAGATTCCACTGACATCATACAGAACACTCAAGATTCCAGTGACATCACACTGACAACTCAAGATTCCAGTAGCATTACACTGTTAATTCAAGATTTTAGTAACATCACACTGACAACTCAAGATTCCAGTAGAATTACTCTGGCAATTCAAGATTCCATTGATATCACATTTACATCTCAAATTTCCAGTGACATCACACTGACAACTCAAGATTCCAGTAGCATTACACTGACAATTCAACATTCCAGTAACATTACACTGAAAATGCAAGATTCCAGTGATTTCCCAATTAAATCTCAAGATTCTAGTGACATCACACTGATAATTTAAGATTCCAGTAGCATCATCATGACAATTCAAGATTCCAGTGACATCACACTGAAAACTCAAGATTCCAGTAGCATCACAATGACAATTTAAGATTCCAGTAGCATCACAATGACAACTCGAGATTCCAGTGATATCACAATTACATCTCAAGATTCCAGTGACATCACACTGACAAATCAAGATTCCAGTTACATCACACTGACTATTCAAAATTCCAGTAGCATTTCACTGGCAATTCAATATTCCAGTAGCATCACACTGACAATTTAAGATTCCAGTAGCATCACAATGACAACTCAAGAATCCAGTGATATCACAATTACATCTCAAGATTCCAGTGACATCACACTGACAAATCAAGATTCCAGTTACATCACACTGACTATTCAAAATTCCAGTAGCATTTCACTGACAATTCGAAATTCCAGTAGCATCACACTGACAATTCAAGATTACAGTGGTATCACACTTGTATCTCATGATTACAGTAACATCGCACTGACAACTCAAGATACCAGGGTCATCACACTTACAACTCAAGATTTCAGTGATGTCACACTGACAATTCAAGATTCCAGTAACATCACACTGACAATTCAAGATTCCAGTGTTATCACACTTACATCTGAAGATTCCAGTAACATCACACTGACAACTCAAGATTACAGTAACATCACACTGACAACTCAAAAATCCAGTAGCATCACACTGGCAATTCAAGATTCCAATAGCATCACACTGACAACTCAAGATTCCAGCAGCATTACACTGGCAATTCAAGATTCCAGTAGCATCACACTGACAATTCATGATTACAGTGGTATCACACTTGCATCTCAAGATTACAGTGACATCGCACTGACAATTCAAGATAACAGGGTCATCACACTGACAACTCAAGATTCCAGTAGCATTACACTGGCAATTCAAGATTACAGTAACGTCACACTGACAACTCAAAATTCCAGTAGCATTACACTGGCAATTCAAGATTTTAGTAACATCACACTGACAACACAAGATTCCAGTAGCATTACACTGGCAATTCAAGATTCCAATAACAACACACTGCCAACTCAAGATTACAGTAGCATCACACTGTCAATTCAAGATTTCAGTGACATCATACAGACAACTCAAGATTCCAGTGACATAACACTGACAACTCAAAATTCCAGTAGCATTACACTGGCAATTCAAGATTCCAGTGATATCACACTTACATCTCAAATTTCCAGTGAGATCACAATTACATCTCAAGATTACAGTGACATCACACTGCCAACTCAAGATTTCAGTAGCATTACACCTGCAATTCAAGATTCCAGTAGCATCACATTGACAACTCGAGATTCCAGTGATATCACAATTACATCTCAAGATTCCAGTGACATCACACTGACAACTCAAGACTTCAATTACATCACACTGACAACTCAAGATTCCAGTAGCATCACAATGACAATTTTAGATTCCAGTAGCATCACATTGACAACTCAAGATTCCAGTGATATCACAATTACATCTCAAGATTCCAGAGACATCACACTGACAACTCAAGACTTCAATTACATCACACTGACTATTCGAAATTCCAGTAGCATTTCACTGGCAATTCAATTTTCTAGTAGCATAACACTGGCAATTCAAGATTCCAGTGACATCATACAGACAACTCAAGATTCCAGTGACATCACACTGACAACTCAAGATTCCAGTAGCATTACACTGGCAAATCAAGATTCCAGTAATGTCACACTGACAACTCAAGATTCTAGTAGCATTACACTGGCAATTCAAGATTCCAATAACATCACACTGCCAACTCAAGATTACAGTAGCATTACACTGGCAATTCAAAATTTTTGTAACATCACACTGACAACTCAAGATTACAGTAGCATCACGGTGACAATTCAAGATTTCAGTGATATCATACAGACAACTCAAGATTCCAGTGACATCACACTGACAACTCAAAATTCTAGTAGCATTACACTGGCAATTCAAGATTCTAGTGATATCACACTTACATCTCAAATTTCCATTGACATCACAATTACATCTCAAGATTCCATTAGCATTACACCTGCAATTCAAGATTCCATTAATATCAAACTGACAATTTAAGATTCTAGTGACATCACACTGACAACTCATGATTCCAGTGACATCACACTGACAACTCAATATTCCAATTACATCACACTGACAATTCAAGATTCCAGTAGCATTACACTGACAATTCAAGATTCCAGTGACATCATACAGACAACTCAAGATTCCAGTAACATCACACTGAAAACTCAAGATTCCAGTAGCATTACACTTGCAATTCAAGATTCCAGTGACATCACACTGACAATTCAAGATTCCAGTGACATCATACAGGCAATTCATGATTCCAGTAACACCACACTGACAATTCAAGATTCCAGTAATATCAGACTTACAACTCAAGTTTCCAGTGACATCACACATACAATTCAAGATTCCAGTAGCATCACACTGACAATTCAACATTCCAGTAATACCACACTTACATCTCAAGATTTCATTGACATCACACTGACAACTCAAGATTCCAGTCACATCACACTGACAACTCAAGATTCATGTGACATCACACTTACAACTCAATATTCCAGTGACATCACACTGACAATTCAAGATTCCACTAGCATCACACTGACAACTCATGATTCAAGTAACATCACACTTAGAATTAAAGATTCCAGTAGCATTACACTGGCAATTCATGATTCCGGTAACATCACCCTGACAACTCAAGATCCCAGTAGAATTACACTGGCAATTCAAGATTCCATTAACATCACAATGACAACTCAAGATTCCAGTAGCATTTCACTGGCAATTCAAGATTCCAATAACATCACACTAACAACTCAAGATTCCAGTAGCATTACACTGGCAATTCAAGATTTTAGTAACATCACGGTGACAATTCAAGATTTCAGTGACATCATACAGACAACTCAAGATTCCAGTGACATCACACTGACAACTCAAAATTCTAGTAGCATTACACTGACAATTCAAGATTCCAGTGATATCACACTTACATCTCAAATTTCCATTAACATCACAATTACATCTCAAGATTCCAGTGACATCACACTGCCAACTCAAGATTCCAGTAGCATTACACCTGAAATTTAAGATTCCAATAACATCAAACTGACAATTTAAGATTCCAGTGACATCACACTGACAACTCATGATTCCAGTGACATCACACTGACAACTCAAGATTCCAATTACATCACACTGACTATTCAAGATTCCAGTAGCATTTCACTGGCAATTCGAAATTCTAGTAGCATAACACTGGCAATTCAAGATTCCAGTAACATCACACTGACAATTCAAGATTCCAGTGATATCACACTTATATCTCAAGATTCCAGTAACACCACACTGACAACTCAAGATTCCAGTGACATCACACTGACAACTCAAGATTCCAATTACATCACACTGACTATTCAAGTTTCCAGTAGAATTTCACTGGCAATTCAATATTCTAGTAGCATAACACTGTAAATTCAAGATTCCAGTAACATCACACTGACAATTCATGATTTTAGTGACATCACACTGGCAACTCAAGATTCCAATGACATCACACTTACATCTCAAGATTTCAGTTGCATCATACTGACAAGTGAATATTTCAGTAGCATCACACTGACAATTCAAGATTACAGTGGTATCACACTTCCATCTCAAGATTACAGTGACATTGCACTGTCAACGCAATATTCCAGGGTCATCACACTTACAACTCAAGAATCCAGTAGCATCACATTGGCAATTTAAGATTCCAGTAGCATTACACTGGCAATTCAAGATGTTAGTAATATCACACTGACAACTCAAGATTCCAGTAGCATTACACTGGCAATTATAGATTTTAGTAACATCACGGTGACAATTCAAGATTTCAGTGACATCATACAGACAACTCAAGAGTCCAGTGACATCACACTGACAACTCAAAATTCTAGTAGCATTACACTGACAATTCAAGATTCCAGTGATATCACACTTACATCTCAAATTTCCATTGACATCACAATTACATCTCAAGATTCCAGTGACATCACACTGCCAACTCAAGATTCCAGTAGCATTACACCTGAAATTTAAGATTCCAATAACATCAAACTGACAATTTAAGATTCCAGTGACATCACACTGACAACTCATGATTCCAGTGACATCACACTGACAACTCAAGATTCCAATTACATCACACTGACTATTCAAGATTCCAGTAGCATTTCACTGGCAATTCGAAATTCTAGTAGCATAACACTGGCAATTCAAGATTCCAGTAGAATTTCACTGGCAATTCAATATTCTAGTAGCATAACACTGTCAATTCAAGATTCCAGTAACATCACACTGACAATTCATGATTTTAGTGACATCACACTGGCAACTCAAGATTCCAATGACATCACACTTACATCTCAAGATTTCAGTTGCATCATACTGACAAGTGAATATTTCAGTAGCATCACACTGACAATTCAAGATTACAGTGGTATCACACTTCCATCTCAAGATTACAGTGACATTGCACTGTCAACACAATATTCCAGGGTCATCACACTTACAACTCAAGAATCCAGTAGCATTACATTGGCAATTTAAGATTCCAGTAGCATCACACTGACAATTCAAGATTACAGTGGCATAACACTGACAATGCAAGATTCCACTGACATCATACAGATCACTCAAGTTTCCAGTGACATCACACTTACAACTCAAGATTCCAGTAGCATTACACTGTTAATTTTAGATTTTAGTAACATCACACTGACAACTCAAGATTCCAGTAGAATTACTCTGGCAATTCAAGATTCCATTGATATCACATTTATATCTCAAATTTCCAGTGACATCACACTGACAACTCAAGATTCCAGTAGCATTACACTGACAATTCAATATTCCAGTAACATTACACTGAAAATTCAAGATTCCAGTGATTTCCCAATTATATCTCAAGATTCTAGTGACATCACACTGATAATTTAAGATTCCAGTAGCATCACCATGACAATTCAAGATTCCAGTGACATATTACTGACAACTCAAGATTCCAGTAGCATCACAATGACAATTTAAGATTCCAGTAGCATCACAATGACAACTCGAGATTCCAGTGACATCACACTGACAAATCAAGATTCCAGTTACATCACACTGACTATTCAAAATTCCAGTAGCATTTCACTGGCAATTCAATATTCCAGTAGCATCACACTGACAATTTAAGATTCCAGTAGCATCACAATGACAACTCGAGAATCCAGTGATATCACAATTACATCTCAAGATTCCAGTGACATCACACTGACAAATCAAGATTCCAGTTACATCACACTGACTATTCAAAATTCCAGTAGCATTTCACTGGCAATTCGAAATTCCAGTAGCATCACGCTGACAATTCAAGATTACAGTGGTATCACACTTGCATCTCAAGATTACAGTAACATCACACTGACAACTCAAGATACCAGGGTCATCACACTTACAACTCAAGATTTCAGTGATGTCACACTGACAATTCAAGATTCCAGTAACATCACACTGACAATACAAGATTCCAGTGTTATCACACTTACATCTGAAGATTCCAGTAACATCACACTGACAACTCAAGATTCCAGTAACATCACACTGACAACTCAAGATTCCAGTGACATCACACTGACAACTCAAAAATCCAGTAGCATCACACTGGCAATTCAAGATTCCAATAGCATCACACTGACAATTCATGATTACAGTGGTATCACACTTGCATCTCAAGATTACAGTGACATCGCACTGACAACTCAAGATAACAGGGTCATCACACTGACAACTCAAGATTCCAGTAGCATTACACTGGCAATTCAAGATTCCAGTAACGTCACACTGACAATTCAAGATTACAGTAGCATAACACTGACAATGCAAGATTCCACTGACATCATACAGAACACTCAAGACTCCAGTGTCATCACACTGACAACTCAAGATTCCAGTAGCATTACACTGTTAATTCAAGATTTTAGTAACATCACACTGACAACTCAAGATTCCAGTAGAATTACTCTGGCAATTCAAGATTCCATTGATATCACATTTACATCTCAAATTTCCAGTGACATCACACTGACAAATCAAGATTCCAGTTACATCACACTGACTATTCAAAATTCCAGTAGCATTTCACTGGCAATTCAATATTCCAGTAGCATCACACTGACAATTTAAGATTCCAGTAGCATCACAATGACAACTCGAGAATCCAGTGATATCACAATTACATCTCAAGATTCCAGTGACATCACACTGACAAATCAAGATTCCAGTTACATCACACTGACTATTCAAAATTCCAGTAGCATTTCACTGGCAATTCGAAATTCCAGTAGCATCACACTGTCATTTCAAGATTACAGTGGTATCACACTTGCATCTCAAGATTACAGTAACATCACACTGACAACTCAAGATACCAGGGTCATCACACTTACAACTCAAGATTTCAGTGATGTAACACTGACAATTCAAGATTCCAGTAACATCACACTGACAATACAAGATTCCAGTGTTATCACACTTACATCTGAAGATTCCAGTAACATCACACTGACAACTCAAGATTCCAGTAACATCACACTGACAACTCAAGATTCCAGTGACATCACACTGACAACTCAAAAATCCAGTAGCATCACACTGGCAATTCAAGATTCCAGTAGCATCACACTGACAATTCATGATTACAGTGGTATCACACTTGCATCTCAAGATTACAGTGACATCGCACTGACAACTCAAGATAACAGGGTCATCACACAGACAACTCAAGATTCCAGTAGCATTACACTGGCAATTCAAGATTCCAGTAACGTCACACTGACAATTCAAGATTACAGTAGCATAACACTGACAATGCAAGATTCCACTGACATCATACAGAACACTCAAGATTCCAGTGACATCACACTGACAACTCAAGATTCCAGTAGAATTACACTGTTAATTCAAGATTTTAGTAACATCACACTGACAACTCAAGATTCCAGTAGAATTACTCTGGCAATTCAAGATTCCATTGATATCACATTTACATCTCAAATTTCCAGTGACATCACACTGACAACTCAAGATTCCAGTAGCATTACACTGACAATTCAACATTCCAGTAACATTACACTGGAAATGCAAGATTCCAGTGATTTCCCAATTAAATCTCAAGATTCTAGTGACATCACACTGATAATTTAAGGTTCCAGTAGCATCACCATGACAATTCAAGATTCCAGTGACATCACACTGAAAACTCAAGATTCCAGTAGCATCACAATGACAATTTAAGATTCCAGTAGCATCACAATGACAACTCAAGATTCCAGTGATATCACAATTACATCTCAAGATTCCAGTGACATCACACTGACAAATCAAGATTCCAGTTACATCACACTGACTATTCAAAATTCCAGTAGCATTTCACTGGCAATTCAATATTCCAGTAGCATCACACTGACAATTTAAGATTCCAGTAGCATCACAATGACAACTCAAGAATCCAGTGATATCACAATTACATCTCAAGATTCCAGTGACATCACACTGACAAATCAAGATTCCAGTTACATCACACTGACTATTCAAAATTCCAGTAGCATTTCACTGACAATTCGAAATTCCAGTAGCATCACACTGACAATTCAAGATTACAGTGGTATCACACTTGTATCTCATGATTACAGTAACATCGCACTGACAACTCAAGATACCAGGGTCATCACACTTACAACTCAAGATTTCAGTGATGTCACACTGACAATTCAAGATTCCAGTAACATCACACTGACAATTCAAGATTCCAGTGTTATCACACTTACATCTGAAGATTCCAGTAACATCACACTGACAACTCAAGATTCCAGTAACATCACACTGACAACTCAAGATTCCAGTGACATCACACTGACAACTCAAAAATCCAGTAGCATCACACTGGCAATTCAAGATTCCAATAGCATCACACTGACAACTCAAGATTCCAGCAGCATTACACTAGCAATTCAAGATTCCAGTAGCATCACACTGACAATTCATGATTACAGTGGTATCACACTTGCATCTCAAGATTACAGTGACATCGCACTGACAATTCAAGATAACAGGGTCATCACACTGACAACTCAAGATTCCAGTAGCATTACACTGGCAATTCAAGATTCCAGTAACGTCACACTGACAACTCAAAATTCCAGTAGCATTACACTGGCAATTCAAGATTTTAGTAACATCACACTGACAACACAAGATTCCAGTAGCATTACACTGGCAATTCAAGATTCCAATAACAACACACTGCCTACTCAAGATTACAGTAGCATCACACTGTCAATTCAAGATTTCAGTGACATCATACAGACAACTCAAGATTCCAGTGACATAACACTGACAACTCAAAATTCCAGTAGCATTACACTGGCAATTCAAGATTCCAGTGATATCACACTTACATCTCAAATTTCCAGTGAGATCACAATTACATCTCAAGATTACAGTGACATCACACTGCCAACTCAAGATTCCAGTAGCATTACACTGGCAATTCAAGATTCCAGTAACGTCACACTGACAACTCAAAATTCCAGTAGCATTACACTGGCAATTCAAGATTTTAGTAACATCACACTGACAACACAAGATTCCAGTAGCATTACACTGGCAATTCAAGATTCCAATAACAACACACTGCCTACTCAAGATTACAGTAGCATCACACTGTCAATTCAAGATTTCAGTGACATCATACAGACAACTCAAGATTCCAGTGACATAACACTGACAACTCAAAATTCCAGTAGCATTACACTGGCAATTCAAGATTCCAGTGATATCACACTTACATCTCAAATTTCCAGTGAGATCACAATTACATCTCAAGATTACAGTGACATCACACTGCCAACTCAAGATTCCAGTAGCATTACACTTGCAATTCAAGATTCCAGTAGCATCACATTGACAACTCGAGATTCCAGTGATATCACAATTACATCTCAAGATTCCAGTGACATCACACTGACAACTCAAGACTTCAATTACATCACACTGACAACTCAAGATTCCAGTAGCATCACAATGACAATTTAAGATTCCAGTAGCATCACATTGACAACTCGAGATTCCAGTGATATCACAATTACATCTCAAGATTCCAGTGACATCACACTGACAACTCAAGACTTCAATTACATCACACTGACAATTCAAGATTACAGTAGCATAACACTGACAATGCAAGATTCCACTGACATCATACAGAACACTCAAGACTCCAGTGTCATCACACTGACAACTCAAGATTCCAGTAGCATTACACTGTTAATTCAAGATTTTAGTAACATCACACTGACAACTCAAGATTCCAGTAGAATTACTCTGGCAATTCAAGATTCCATTGATATCACATTTACATCTCAAATTTCCAGTGACATCACACTGATAACTCAAGATTCCAGTAGCATCACACTGACAATTCAACATTCCAGTAACATTACACTGAAAATTCAAGATTCCAGTGATTTCCCAATTATATCTCAAGATTCTAGTGACATCACACTGCCAACCCAAGATTCCAGTAGCATTACACTGGCAATTCAAGATTCCAGTAACATCACACTGACAATTTAAGATTCCAGTGACATCACACTGATAACTCAAGATTCCAGTGACATCACACTGACAACTCAAGATTCCAGTAGCATCACACTGACTATTCAAGATTCCAGTAGCATTTCACTGGCAATTCGATATTCCTGTAGCATCACACTGACAATTCAAGATTACAGTGGTATCACACTTGCATCTCAAGATTCCAGTGATGTCACACTGACAATTCAAGATTCCAGTAACATCACACTGACAATTCAAGATTCCAGTGTTATCACACTTACATCTCAAGACTCCAGTGATATCACATTTACATCTGAAGATTCCAGTAACATCACACTGACAACTCAAGATTCCAGTGATATCACACTGACAATTCAAAATTTTAGTGACATCATACAGACAACTCAAGATTACAGTGACATCACACTGACAACTCAAGATTCCAGTAGTATTACACTGGCAATTCAAGATTCCATTGATATCACATTTACATCTCAAATTTTCAGTGACATCACACTGGCAACTCAACATTCCAGTAGCATTTCACTGGCAATTCGATATTCCTGTAGCATCACACTGACAATTAAAGATTACAGTGGTATCACACTTGCATCTCAAGATTCCAGTGATGTCACACTAACAATTCAAGATTCCAGTAACATCACACTGAAAATTCAAGATTCCAGTGACATCACACTGGCAACTCAAGATTCCAGTAGCATTACACTTACAATTTAACATTCCAGTAACATTACACTGAAAATTCAAGATTCCAGTGATTTCCCAATTATATCTCAAGATTCTAGTGACATCACACTGCCAACTCAAGATTCCAGTAGCATTACACTGGCAATTCAAGATTCCAGTAACATCACACTGACAATTTAAGATTCCAGTGACATCACACTGATAACTCAAGATTCCAGTGACATCACACCGACAACTCAAGATTCCAGTAGCATCACACTGACTATTCAAGATTCCAGTAGCATTTAACTGGCAATTCGATATTCCTGTAGCATCACACTGACAATTCAAGATTACAGTGGTATCACACTTGCATCTCAAGCTTTCAGTGATGTCACAATGACAATTCAAGATTCCAGTAACATCACACTGAAAATTCAAGATTCCAGTGTTATCACACTTACATCTCAAGACTCCAGTGATATCACACTTACATCTGAAGATTCCAGTAACATCACACTGACAACTCAAGATTCCAGTGACATCACACTGAAAACTCAAAATTCCAGTAGCATTACACTGGCAATTCAAGATTTTAGTAACATCACACTGTCAACTCAAGATTACAGTAGCATCACACTGACAACTCAAGATTCCAGTCGAATCACACTGACAATTCAAGATTTTAGTGACATCGTACAGACAACTCAAGATTCCAGTGACATCACACTGACAATTCAAGATTCCAGTAGTATTACACTGGCAATTCAAGATTCCATTGATATCACATTTACATCTCAAATTTCCAGTGACATCACACTGGCAACTCAAGATTCCAGTAGCATTTCACTGGCAATTCGATATTCCAGTAGCATCACACTTGCATCTCAAGATTCCAGTGATGTCACACTGACAATTCAAGATTCCAGTAACATCACACTGACAATTCAAGATTCCAGTGTTATCACACTTACATCTCAAGACTCCAGTGATATCACACTTACATATGAAGATTCCAGTAACATCACACTGAAAACTCAAAATTCCAGTAGCATTACACTGGCAATTCAAGATTTTAGTAACATCACACTGACAACTCAAAATTCCAGTAGCACCACACTGACAATTCAAGATTTCAGTGACATCATACAGACAACTCAAGATTCCAGTGACATCACACTGACAACTCAAAATTACAGTAGCATTACACTGGCAATTCAAGATTCCAGTGATATCACACTTACATCTCAAATTTCCAGTGAGATCACAATTACATCTCAAGATTCCAGTGACATCACACTGCCAACTCAAGGTTCCAGTAGCATTACACTGACAACTCAAGATTCCAGTAGCATCACAATGACAATTCAAGATTCCAGTAGCATCACATTGACAACTCGAGATTCAGTGATATCACAATTACATCTCAAGATTCCAGTAGCATCACACTGACAATTCAACATTCCAGTAACATTACACTGAAAATTCAAGATTCCAGTGATTTCCCAATTATATCTCAAGATTCTAGTGACATCACACTGCCAACCCAAGATTCCAGTAGCATTACACTGGCAATTCAAGATTCCAGTAACATCACACTGACAATTTAAGATTCCAGTGACATCACACTGATAACTCAAGATTCCAGTGACATCACACTGACAACTCAAGATTCCAGTAGCATCACACTGACTATTCAAGATTCCAGTAGCATTTCACTGGCAATTCGATATTCCTGTAGCATCACACTGACAATTCAAGATTACAGTGGTATCACACTTGCATCTCAAGATTCCAGTGATGTCACACTGACAATTCAAGATTCCAGTAACATCACACTGACAATTCAAGATTCCAGTGTTATCACACTTACATCTCAAGACTCCAGTGATATCACATTTACATCTGAAGATTCCAGTAACATCACACTGACAACTCAAGATTCCAGTGATATCACACTGACAATTCAAAATTTTAGTGACATCATACAGACAACTCAAGATTACAGTGACATCACACTGACAACTCAAGATTCCAGTAGTATTACACTGGCAATTCAAGATTCCATTGATATCACATTTACATCTAAAATTTTCAGTGACATCACACTGGCAACTCAAGATTCCAGTAGCATCACACTGACAATTCAACATTCCAGTAGCATTTCACTGGCAATTCGATATTCCTGTAGCATCACACTGACAATTAAAGATTACAGTGGTATCACACTTGCATCTCAAGATTCCAGTGATGTCACACTAACAATTCAAGATTCCAGTAACATCACACTGAAAATTCAAGATTCCAGTGACATCACACTGGCAACTCAAGATTCCAGTAGCATTACACTTACAATTTAACATTCCAGTAACATTACACTGAAAATTCAAGATTCCAGTGATTTCCCAATTATATCTCAAGATTCTAGTGACATCACACTGCCAACTCAAGATTCCAGTAGCATTACACTGGCAATTCAAGATTCCAGTAACATCACACTGACAATTTAAGATTCCAGTGACATCACACTGATAACTCAAGATTCCAGTGACATCACACCGACAACTCAAGATTCCAGTAGCATCACACTGACTATTCAAGATTCCAGTAGCATTTAACTGGCAATTCGATATTCCTGTAGCATCACACTGACAATTCAAGATTACAGTGGTATCACACTTGCATCTCAAGCTTTCAGTGATGTCACAATGACAATTCAAGATTCCATTAACATCACACTGACAATTCAAGATTCCAGTGTTATCACACTTACATCTCAAGACTCCAGTGATATCACACTTACATATGAAGATTCCAGTAACATCACACTGACAACTCAAGATTCCAGTGACATCACACTGAAAACTCAAAATTCCAGTAGCATTACACTGGCAATTCAAGATTTTAGTAACATCACACTGTCAACTCAAGATTACAGTAGCATCACACTGACAACTCAAGATTCCAGTCGAATCACACTGACAATTCAAGATTTTAGTGACATCGTACAGACAACTCAAGATTCCAGTGACATCACACTGACAATTCAAGATTCCAGTAGTATTACACTGGCAATTCAAGATTCCATTGATATCACATTTACATCTCAAATTTCCAGTGACATCACACTGGCAACTCAAGATTCCAGTAGCATTTCACTGGCAATTCGATATTCCAGTAGCATCACACTTGCATCTCAAGATTCCAGTGATGTCACACTGACAATTCAAGATTCCAGTAACATCACACTGACAATTCAAGATTCCAGTGTTATCACACTTACATCTCAAGACTCCAGTGATATCACACTTACATATGAAGATTCCAGTAACATCACACTGAAAACTCAAAATTCCAGTAGCATTACACTGGCAATTCAAGATTTTAGTAACATCACACTGACAACTCAAAATTCCAGTAGCATCACACTGACAATTCAAGATTTCAGTGACATCATACAGACAACTCAAGATTCCAGTGACATCACACTGACAACTCAAAATTCCAGTAGCATTACACTGGCAATTCAAGATTCCAGTGATATCACACTTACATCTCAAATTTCCAGTGAGATCACAATTACATCTCAAGATTCCAGTGACATCACACTGCCAACTCAAGGTTCCAGTAGCATTACACTGACAACTCAAGATTCCAGTAGCATCACAATGACAATTCAAGATTCCAGTAGCATCACATTGACAACTCGAGATTCAGTGATATCACAATTACATCTCAAGATTGCAGTGACATCACACTGACAACTCAAGATTCAAATTACATCACACTGACAATTCAAGATTACAGTGACATCATACAGAACACTCAAGATTCCAGTGACATCACACTGACAACTGAAGATTCCAGTAGCATTACACTGACAACTCAAGATTCCCGTAACATTACACTGAAAATTCAAGATTCCAGTGATTTCACAATTATATCTCAAGCTTCTAGTGACATCACACTGCCAACTCAAGACTCCAGTAGCATTACACTGGCAATTCAAGATTTCAGTAACATCACACTGACAATTTAAGATTCCAGTGACATCACACTGACAACTCAAGATTCCAGTGACATCACACTGAGAATTCAAGATTCCAGTGACATCACACTGACAATTAAAGATTCCAGTTACATCACACTGAAAACTCAATATTTCAGTAGCATTACACTGGCAATTCAAGATTCCAGTGACATCATACAGACAACTCAAGATTCCAGTGACATCACACTGACAACTTCAAGATTCCAGTGACGTCACATTTACATCTCAAGATTCCAGTAACATCACACTGTCAACTCAAGATTTCAGTAGAATTACACTTACAATTCAAGATTGTAGTGACATCACACTGACAATTCAAGATTCCAGTTACATCACACTGACAACTCAAGATTCCAGTAGCATTACACTGGCAATTCAAGATTCCAGTGGCATCATACAGACAACTCAAGACTCCAGTAGCATTACACTGGCAATTCAAGATTCCAGTAGCATCATACAGACAACTCAAGATTCCAGTGACATCACATTTACATCTTAAGATTCCAGTAACATCACACTGACAACTCAAGATTTCAGTGACATCAATCTGACAATTTAAGATTCCAGTGACATCACACTGACAACTCAAGATTCCAGTAGCATTACACTGGCAATTCAAGATTCCAGTGGCATCATACAGACAACTCAAGACTCCAGTAGCATTACACTGGCAATTCAAGATTCCAGTAGCATCATACAGACAACTCAAGATTCCAGTTACATCACACTGACATCTCAAGATTCCACTGACATCACATTTACATCTCAAGATTCCAGTAGCATCACACAGACAACTCAAGATTTCAGTGACATCACACTGACAACTCAAGATTCCAGTGACATCACATTTACATCTCAAGATTCCAGTAGCATCACACTGACAACTCAAGATTTCAGTGACATCACACTGACAATTCAAGATTCCAGTTACATCACACTGACATCTCAAGATTCCAGTGACATCACATTTACATCTCAAGATTCCAGTAGCATCACACTGACAACTCAAGATTCCAGTAACATCACACTGACAATTCAAGATTCCAGTTACATCACACTGACATCTCAAGATTCCAGTGACATCACATTTACATCTCAAGATTCCAGTAGCATCATCACTGACAACTCAAGATTTCAGTGACATCACACTGACAACTCAAGATTCCAGTAGCATTACACTGACAATTCAAGACTCCGCAGGAGCAGACAGTGCAGGGGCCAAGGGGAAGGAGAAGAAAGGGAGAAGTTAGAGAGGTAGCAGGCAGTGTGTGCATGGAACAAAGGAAGTATCTATTGGGTGTGAAGAAGTGGAAGAGTTACAGAAGGAAGGCAGGAATGTGTCTAGTGCTGCTGTTTCTGCATTGTTATGCCCTGTTTCAACATATGCTGATATCTGGAGGAAGGGACATCTGGCAGGAGCTGGTCACGACCGGATGATGATCCGGGGAGAGTACAGAGAGAATGGAACAGTCTCTATCTCCAGGCCCAAGGAGACAGGTGGAGGCAACAGGAAAGCAAGGAGGAGGCAGGATGGGTAAGGAAACTCGTACAAGTATAACATCTGATTACAGAAATAGATGGTCGCCGGCTGGCAGATATTGGCAGAGCAAAGGAAATACTTTCACCAATTTGCAGGAGCAGGAAAACACCCTCCCCCAAAAGGAGGTCAAGGTCAAGACGGTGGTCGCCAATTCATTCAAGTCATGAAGGTGAGCATAAAAGGGATGACAAGGGGAGGCGATCCTTTTATCCTTGTTACAGGACCAATAGAGATACAAGAGACTGGAAGGACCGCCTTCCGGGGAGGACCGGAGGGTACAAGGGAGTGCAAGAAAGGAGATGACCCCAGCCAGGAACCAACAACTTCCCTTCTCCAGTCAAGCAGGAGAACGGAATGAGACAACCGTTTCATCTGGCCTTACAGCATCATTGTCAACAGACAAGAGGCATACTGCAGGTGAGTTTATTGACACGCACAACACACAAACTGACATTACACAGGTTAGCTTGTTAAAGGTGGTAGCTAACCTGCAGTGTTTATTGTCACAAATGGTAAAAGGTAAAAGCTTGGGGCATGGGGTAGCCTGGGTAGGCACAGATAAGGTTATTAGTCAGGGTGTAGTGGAGGTTCCATCAGTTAGTGATAGTGTTGAAATGGGTACCGGCCTGGAGTCAGAGATTACGATAGGCAGTGGAGTTCAGTCTAAGGTTGGTTCTGGGGCAGCAGTTATTAGGGTAGCTGAAACAGTAATGAGTAAATCAGCTCTGTGTTCAATTGGCCCTATTGGAGAGCATGTATCCAAAGAGTTGAAGGAAAAGATATGAAACCGGGAGTGTATAGACATATTATCGCTACTCCCACTGGATAATTTTATAGAAATTAAGCCAGACGAAAAGAGGGATGAGGGAAAAAAAGAGGAGGATGAACGTAGGCTCAGATACAGAAAGATTTCCAAGACTTTTAATAATTAGTTACAGGCCTATGTATTATTTGCCAGTATAGTTGGGGAGCGGAATCTGGAATTTTGTTCCTCGTTCTTTTGTTACTTGAACGAAATTGAAGGCATCCATAGGACTTATGGAGGTTTAGCATGGTGGGCATATGATGAGAAATTCCATCAGAAGTTAGCAGTTAGGCCATCTATGCAGTGGGATGATAGGGATATGGGCAGTTGGCTAAAAATTGGAACGCCCTTGTGCCCAGCGGTTGGGACTGGCCCAAAGCCTGCTGTAACCAGCAATAGTAAGAAGGGGTATTTTTTGCTTATAATGAAGGTTCTTGCAGTTTTGGGGGGTTCTTGTAAGTTTAGGCATGAGTGTTCGAAGTGTTGCATGGGTCATCCTCTTTTTCGCTGCTTTAAAAGATCAAAAGCTCAAAGGGGAGTTTGGTTTAAAAGGGAAAGAGCCCAGTACGGCTAGAAAGGATGGAGGGGTGGTTAAGGAGGTACGCCAGTAGGCCTAGTTCCTCAAAGGATGCTAAGTTGTTATTTGATTTTTTTTTGTTTGGTTTGTCAATACCATCTTTGTCTTGAGCCCCACTTGGGTGGCCAAGGAATTCTTTTTATTTATAATAATTTTTATTGAAAGGTATACACAATGTTCCAGCATGCTAGACAGTACATAAGTCTGTCATTCTACCTTTACTGTTACATGGGTATCATATACTTAGTACTATGGTATAACCTTTGCATTTTATATTTTCAATTATTATTAAACAATAACAATAACGCTAAAGCAAATAAATAGGTAACTAAATTAAAGAAAAAAATAAACAAATAACTGTAAATGTATAAACATTAGATTATTTTATGTAGCTTGACCAGCAAGCACAGCTAGTTTTCAGAAAGAGACATCTACTTTTCAGTAGTTTCTAACATAACTCTCAAATTAAATTATATATGAGTTATTTTACTCATCCACTTTAGCCTAGAATTAAGCTCTAAAAAATTCCTGAATATTTTCAACTAAGTAAATGCTTGCCTCCTGTCCAGCGACCCTTGTAATTGGGCATTTCCAGAGTCATGCCCCGAGCCTCCTCCGTCCCAGATCCCCCTCTCAATAAGGTGAAGTGGGCTCTTGGCCTCGAATCAGATCAGAGAAGTGCTAATCGATGATCTTAACCAAGGATTCCAAATCTTGTAAAATTGTGGCATTGTATCTAATACAGCGCTAGTTTATTTCTTCAGTATATAATTGATTCTCCTAACCACCTCCTGAAAGTTAAGGGCCTTAGATTTCCATTTGCTAGCTATATGTAATTTAACAGCAGCTGCCATTAACTGAAACAGTTTGTTCTGATTTGAAGACAGATTTTGTATCTTAATTCCCAACAAACAGGATTCTATGCTAACCAGAATAGTTGTTTTATATAATGATGTAGCAAGTTGTATTAAGTCCCCCCATATAACCTGAACCACTGGACACAGCCACCATGAATGGATATGGTCCCCTATCTGTTGACACACCCTAAAGCATCTGTTACACTCTCTTGGCGGATTAATCTTTTGGAGTTTGTCTGGGTACAATATACCCTCTGAAGGACTTTAATAGATGTTTCTATTTTTTTCCCATCTAGAGATAAATTTAGGTTTCTCATTCACATTAGCGTTTGCAAATATATTGTACAATGACCCTACTATTCCTCTAGAGAGTGGGAGGTTCTTCCAGATTAGAGAGAACCATGAAGATTTAGGAGGCCCACATTTTCTAAGCAATTCACTAGCCCAGCTTCTATATAATTAAAAAATTCCCTACAAGGCAAATTGTGTCTATCATGAAACTGATCATAAGTCATTAGGCGACCCTCAGTTAACCATGACCCTAACCTATCTAGGCCTTTAGAGGTCCTACAGTGTTTAGATATTGCTTTAGAGTCTGCCAATATTTCGGAAAAAGAGAGAACCGACAACAGGGGGGATGTATCTATGTTCAGCCTCTCTTTGGATCTAGCCAATTTGCAGGAGGTTAGGGTTAAGTGTATGATTGTGTTTTGGTGTGTGATTTGACCAGGCATAATCCTTCTGGACCCAAAGTAACGTCTCCCAGCTATGGGAAAGCATTTGTTGGTGTTCCAAGAAACCCCAAATTGGTTGATGTTTAACAGAGTGTACCAGGGGCAGCTGAGCTAATTGCACCGCTTTAAAATAGTACCGTAAATTAGGGCACAAGTGCCCCCCGTTCCTATGCCTGTACATTATTTTTCTAGGTATACAGGGGGGGGGGGGGGTTCCATATAAATCTGAACATACTAGACTGACACCGGTCTAGCTCTTTCAGGGAAATCGGTATAGGAAGAGTTCGAAAAAGATATAAGATCTTAGGTAGTATAGTAGTATAGTATCGAGAGAGCCTAAAAAAGAGTCAAGGTCTGACACCAGCTTGCGGTTGAGAAGTATATATCTGTTGGTAAAAGGACTGAAACGCTTTTTGGATGTCCCTTGGGCTACATGAAATCCTACCATCGGGCATTCTAATGTGAGTGACTCTAGACTGAATTTCCTTAGATTTTAGTCTCCTAGCCAGCATCCTGTCCGGTTTATTCGCTTTCCAGTAATATAAATGCTCTGTTCTCCTCATAACCTTCTCAGTATAATGAGATAGCACCCCATCCAATTCTATCCTAGTCTTATAGATTTGTTTACGCAGTTTAGGATTTGGAATCTGCTGATTGGCTTTTTCCAGGCTATGGAGGGTAGCTGTCAACTCCGACTCTCTTTGTTTAAGGGATTTTCTATATAGAGAGGTAAGCTTAATGCAGAAGCCCCTTATATAGGCCTTGTGGGCCACTTAGAGTCAACTGGCCCCTGTTTCTGGAGATTTATTACAGTCGAAATACAATTTAATATCATCTGCCAGTACTGCTAAACTGTTAGGGTCAGATAGCAAATGTTCATTAATCCTCCAGCCGGTAAATGGGGACAGGCTAGGGCCCAGGGTTAATCTAATAGCTACTATAGCATGGTAAGACCAGGGGCAGGGGGCAATGTCAGAATCTCGGACGCTAACAAAAAAGAGGGCATTCGTTATAAAGGTGTCAATCCTCGAGTAAGTAGCATGGGTGGCTGAGTAGTAGGTATATTCCCTAAGACTTGGATGAAGGCCCCTTCAGGCGTCTACTACGCTCATCCTCGTCATTAGTTTCCAGAGTGCTCCCAGATCTATCTATTGCTGAATTAAAAGTGAGGTTGAAGTCACCCCCTATTATCAGCCTGCCCAAATCTAGTGATTCAAGTTCCTTTAGTAATTTAATCAGAGTTGTATGGGGTGAGATTGTGGGTGCATAAAGGGAGATTAATGTGACTTTAATACCTGAAACTGTCCCGGTCAATAATACGTAGTGTCCATCTTTATCTATAATGCTATGGTCTAGTCTAAACGGGAAGTTTTTATGCAAGAGCACTGCAGCTCCAGCTTTCTTTGTGGGTTGGGTGGTCATGTATACTATAGGATAGTCCTTATGAAGGAAAGTTGGCTTTTTCTTATGCGAGAAGTGGGTTTCTTGCATGAAAATGACTGAGGTCTTAAACTGTCTATAGTATTTAAAGGCTTAAAGGAGGAGTTGAACCCTTTTACATTATGGGTAATAAAAGTGTAGTCCGATTCACTCATTCTCATTTAGGGTCTATGTGTGTGAGCTGTTTTCTGTTACCTGCTTTTTCGCTTCTTTAGGGGTTCCCAGTGGAGATCGGGACAGAGGAGGGCTCAGGGGACATCTGCAAATGCTGGAGAGTCAATTCAATATCATCATAGACTAGGAAAAAAGCGAAAACATAGAGTATCAATATTACATTTTGTAAAAGTCCATTATATGCATGAACAATGGGAGCGACATCCCTCCCCAGCGCTAGAGCTACAGTATTCAAGGGAACTATTCTTCGGCTACCTTCCATTAAGCAGACAGAGGCAACTATAACTTTCTCAATCAATAAATACAAACACAATAAATACAAACACAGAAAAAGGTTACTCACAGCAAGGGGGAGCACCGAGGACCTCTGCAAGTGAAGTTACACCTCCATTAAAGCACAAATTTCGGAGTTTAGAGACGCGCAAAGGGATTTGCTTAGACTTCGGGAATTGTTCCCAGACTTATTGTTAATTTGGTACCAGATAACTCCAAGATTACATTGGCGGGGGGCTCATGATCCCAATAAGCTTAACAAAGCAAGAAAGAGAATAAACAAGATCATGTCATCTTTTGTTAGGCGTTTAGGGGGGTTCCCTTTAGGCACAGGGATCTTGAGACACCGGAGGCCCACAAGTTTTTTGGGGGACGGAGTTCACCTTAATGTAATTGGGCTTCAGTTATTCAATTACTCATTGAAGGAGGGTATAGTTCAGGCCATGGTTTATTTTGGCGGTGCTGAGCCCGTAGGGCTTGCGGGTGGTGGAGGTGCTGCATCACCTTAGGGCGGAGCTCATTAGCTGGGAAGGTATCCGGTCTGGGCCAATGCCAAAGGTCTCTTAGACATGGAGTTCCATAGGGCCTCTGGCTGGGATGAGCTCCGTCCTGGGGAAGGTATGCAGCAACCCAGGTTTAAGGACGTTTTATAGAACGTGTTATGTTATGGTTAAATAAAGCTGGTATGGTTAAATACCCATACATCATGTGTTGCGTGTTTATTTGGATGGTGTGTAAAGTATTGGGCAGACCATGTCACACATGCATAGGTCAAACAGGACATCCGCTGATAATGTTTACGAGGGCACATCATTCAGTCAGCACATGCTCTTTGTATTGCAGTGTCATTAGATATGAAAAGGTCTCATTAACTCCACACGCCTTTACAATTTCATAATAAAATGTTCATCTTATGACCTAATTACAGCATATGATTTTCACAAACAAATGTCACTGCCTGGGGCTAAGCTATAAGGGAGTTTTTTTAAGACATTTTATAAAATCATTTTTTTTTCTCTGCTACTTGTCTGTTTCATAAGGAAATATGTAAGAAAGAATGTTAATGGCACTGCAAGGGTTAAATGAGCGATGAGACATATCCATGAGAATGTGTCTCCTTAGGACAAATAGTCTTTATTCAAGAGAGTTATACATACTAAAATCAGACAGTCAGAAGTAGCCTCCGGGCTGTGTGTCTATACAGATACATCCTATACCAGACATAACAGGGCTTACAGTATCAATGAATAGAATAAAAAGCTCTTCTAAAGACTTCATTACAAGCTGCTAATATCAATTAAAGGGCATCTTTGGAAAACTGTAAGTGATAATTAGCAATGCGTTTAGAAGCGGGTAAATTATATTACATGTCTTCCTGCAATTTTAAAGGGCCTCTTAAATCATTAAATAACTCCAATCATGTAGAGCTGCTATAATCAAACATAAAATGTGTAAAACCTTTTTCATTTGATGTATTTTTTTAAAGTTGTTTACAAATGTTGCATACTAGAGCCATATTCTATAAGCTTTTTTTTTCCAGCCCGCAATTTACCTCCTTAAGCCTAAACATGTAAACCCTGCTTTTTTTAGTCTGGATTGCAGGGGGCGTGACCATATGATCTGACAATATTTAAGCAACCCTGTGATTTACTTCTTAGACACAGCTAATAGTAATATTAAAGCATGGAAGTTACACGTAATCTGGCAATCGGAGACTTCAAATTAATTAGTGCCCAATAAGTAATATTTGCCGATCAGGCTCGCAATTCGAGCAATCTATAAAAATGCATTAGATCATCTGTTCTAGTCCATGTGGGTTTCATGATATGTATTAACCCATAATTAATATCACTCAGAAATTACATAAAAAAATATTTTTTATTTGCATTTTTGTGGGTTTGAGACTGTGGTGCAATTAATTATAATGTATTTCCATGTGTTCCCAGTGCTTTTTAAAGTACAGTAGTGTACTGTTTATTTGCTGTTACGGTTCTGATAATGTTAAAAAAGCCCTTGTGAGTCCTATTTAGTACTCGTAATATTTTTGACACAAACTTGATACATTTTTTAGTTAGCGGTTAGACTTTATTTGTCATCTAGAACTCCGTTGTTCTAATAGAATATCGATTTTTATGTAACTTTAATTATTTAGAGCTTGTAATATTCGAGCTGTGCTAAAAAGGCCAAAGGCCAAATTTGTGTCTTTGACTGGCCTGTTAGTGATTGTTGGAGGATAACTCATAATCAGATAGTAGCTAATACAATATTTTGGCAATGCTAAGAGCTACTTTAAGTGTGTACAAAGTTACAAATTGGGCAATAGAATAGGGCAAAAAACAAATTTTTGATTTAATCTAAGCCTAACTAGTAGGAGTCAGGTGCAATTCAAGACGTATTGAGCTTAAAGCACATCATTTCAGGTCTTGAATGTACCCATCAATTATAACATCCTTCTCAATGTTCATTTTGACCTTTACAGAAATAATACATTTCTCTTTGCGATAGTATCTAAAGTCCCCAAAGGAATAAGCTGATTAATTTAGCAGCAGTAATAATTGTCAGTACACTTTCTGGATTGCTACCTTGTCCTTAGTGAAGGGGCTTATGTACATTAATGAAGCTGTAGGGTCACCCAAAGATGGGCAGGTCATAGCAGAGAGGTAATACATTATCGTGGTCCACTGGGAGAAAGAAGTGGCAACCCACTCCAGTATCTTTGCCAGAAAAACCATAGGATAAGCTATAACCAGAAACACAGTTTCCATGTGTAATTTCTAAAGTTCCATCCTACTTAAAGGACGAATGTAGACTATGTCTTTAGAAAAAAATCACATATATAGTTGTCGTAATTGCGGGTTTGTTGGTAACGTAATGTCGACTGCGAGCCTTGCGAACTGAGCTGTTACGAGCCATAATCGCGAGGTCTGCAGGACTTAAACTGCCAAAGGCGCTCATTGCAGGCCTTGCGATGAGCGCCACAGGAGCTAATCACCAGTGGTGCTGCAATACTTAGCTGCAATGAGCGCCAAAGGAGCTCATTGCAGAGGTAGAGATGAGTGCCACAGGTGCTCATCCCAAGACAAGTGGGACTTAGCTGCAATGATCGCAAGGCGCCTGGACTTCGCGACAGCAGCAAAATTACGGCCCGTAGGACTTAGGACCCGAAGCACATAGATGGACTTTAACGGAACCAGCGAACTGGAAAGACCTGCAAGACACAAATATGCCTCAAATTAACTTCCAGACACACACAACACAGGGGGAGAGCCAGGAAGCCTGTAAGTGAGGTTGCAAGTTTATTTGAGGCATATTTCACATTTTTCCCGTTAAAAAAATCGCAGAAGCAGAAAAAAATGGCTGCTGAAAAAACGGAAACCAGACGAAAACGAGGACGAAGGAAGTAAATATGGCCCCTAAGCACTAAGACTTAACGCAAAACACTTAATACATGGCAGTAACATTCAACTCAAGCCAGTAACACTTACACCAAGGCAGTAACACTTAACCAAAGGCATTAGGCCCCTAAACTACACAGGCCTATAGAGTACACACAGGGCGAGAGACTCGCAATGAGCGCCGAAGGGGATCACTGCAAAGCAGGAAAGGTGCGGCTTGCCAAAAATGGCAATGAGCAGCAAAGCCGCTCATTGCAGGGCTCGCCATGAGTGCAGAAGGCGCTTATCGTTGGGCCTGTAAAGTAAACAGGGGAAGAAGCTCGCGATGAGCGCAGAAGGTGCTCAGAGGGGCCATATCATTGCATTTGGTGGCAAACAGCATTGCCAGGCTTCAAATTTTATTGCCGTCATTTTTGACGGGCAAGTCGCTAGTTTCTTATAATTATGAATTTGTTTTAGAAAGTAAAAATTAAGTAAAAACAGTGTAAATAATCTTTTTTATGCAATTACGGTTTACTGCTGGTTTTTATTTCATTTACTAAAATGCTTCTCTCAGATGCTCTTTCAGAAAGAAAGTGTGACTTATGGATGACTGAACTGCAACTCATTCATCCTGTAAACCCATTTGATTAAATGTAGACCAGATAAGGAAATACAATTAACAGCCTCTATATAAGACTTGTATTACACTTCTTATCAATTTGCTTCTTTATTTGTTTCTTGGATGCTTTATTAGTAATTGTCTTAAGTCATGGTAATGTATAAGCCACGTTCTTAGAAATGATTATAGAAAGTTGTGGTGTACAGTTGTGTTAGTGAAGAGATGAATGGCCGTTGTGTGTTATTGTGCTCTGTCCTCCATGACTGCGCCATATTGTTCTCCCTTCCTGAGCTTGTGCCAAGCTCCTGACCGCCCTCATGGCTCATCAGATTTTTCTATACAGAGGGACAGTCCAGGACCGCCGCAGGCGGCGATGGGAGAGCTTTATTGCACACCCTGCGCTGTCTCCTTAGGGTGATGTATCAAAGACAAACTCATTCCTGGTTGAAGTTTAATAGTGTGCCAAAAATTTATCAGTATTATCCATCAAACTGTTAGTATTTTACTGTATTCTCAGATGATCTAGTAAATTTTGTATCACTTCTAGAAGCATGTGAACCATTACGGTTTAAAGGACCACAGTGGTCATATATTATATATATATATATATTATATATATATGTTTATATGAAGAGTGAGGTAGCAGTGAATGTCCAGTATATCCAGTTGATATAATAGAGAATTGCAATGAATAGTGATACCTTTTTTATTGGACAAAACGTAGTCATAATTCATTTATAGTGAATACGTTTGTCCAATAAATAAAGGTATCACTATTCACTGCAAGACTCATATTATATATATAATATAATATATATATATATATATATAACCTGTGATTTGTCGTCACGCTTGCGAGTCTTGCCAAGCAACGCGAGCAGTTGAGGCAAGTGAAGCATTCTGAGCTTGCAGGACTTAGGCAATGAGCGCGAGCAGTTGAGGCATTGAAGCTTAGGCTGAAATGAGCACTTAAGCAGCCGCGCAGCACTTAGGCTGCAATGAACGCCAAAGGCGCTCACATATGTGAGCTTGGGGAAAAAATACGACCTCGGAAAAATACGAAATTAAGGGCTGACCCGCAGAAGTCGAAAACCATGAAACACAAGAAAATTAATTAAAAAAAAACATAAAAACACACTCACACATAGCACAGGGGGGGGGGGGGAGCCAGGAAGCATGAGGGTGAGGTTAAAAGCGATTTTGAGCCTTATTTGCTGTGTTTCATCACTCTAAAATCGGCTAAGAGAGAAAAAAAAATGGCGGATAAAAAAACTGAATAAAAACGAGGCTGAGCTAAGCCAGGCAAACCCCACTTAAAGCTACCCCGCTGAGCTCTGATTTGCAATAGCTCTATTTCCCTTTCTAATTCCCTCCATAGCAGTAATTATCGCGATAAGGCAGTTTTTGCTCCAAATCTCATCTAAAACTCTTTAAATACCCAATTTGCACTCTAAGATTCGCCATAGTGCTCTGGCATGCAGAAACACATGTGCAGCACTAAACGGGGTATTCCTTTATAGATTTACAATTTTTTTGATGATTGTGCAAAATGGCACATTGACCTTTGCGCTGTGGAGATCAGCGCGCCATCTTCAGGGCGCTGACAAATGCGCACACCCACATCTGCGCGCCAGAAAAGAGCATACCCGACAACTGCGCACCACTTTGCATTCCACCTGCGCGAGAGACTGCAGGTTGGAAGCAGGGGCGGCCCGTCCATTGGGGCGTCAGGGCAAACGCCCCCCCAAATATTTTCTTCACCCTGCAATAAAAAAAACACAACAATGTATTAGTATAACCCAAAAACAAATAAATATAAGGTGTACATCATTATTTCAAGTCTAAATAGTATTAAAAATGAAGTAAAGTTAGAAAAGGGACACTGTCACTTTAAAATAACCCTTGCGCTACATTAACTAAATGCTGTGTATCTATCGCCCCCTGCCTGCACCCCTGTGTGATCAAATTACAATAGTTATACACTGTGTACACTAACCTTTAGACTCTTCTCTCTCTTCAATGAGTCCTGGCCTGGGCCCCCGCTGACCGTTAATGCATGGCCGCCCCACCATCACCAGTGACGATATGCCATGGGCGGTCATAAATGTATCAATTAATAAATGACAGTCTTCCATCATTGACCACTTCAATGATGGAAGGCTGTCCAGTTACTAAGTGATCAATCTAAACCCACCCAGACCGTTAGCCCTGAGCGCACCCGCCAGCAAATAGGCCTCGAGTTTTAAATTTTGAATTGACTGATACAGTCAATAAAACCCCCTGTTCCTGTCCCTTCCCCCTTTCTGTTTTCCTGACCTCTGGTCACGCTGAGACTGAGAAGACCTCCCTGGCTGAATCTACCTCATCTGCTCTGCCTGCCTAACACAGTAAAGTCTACACCTGCCTCTGCCTGGCACCACTGCCCTGCCCCTGGCCAAACCAAAACCCCTAGTAGCCCCTAATAAAAGTTAGGGGTGACCAGTTACCCCCAGTCCCCCACTATGCCTGCCTAGCCTGCCAGTGCCACCTACCCAGCCACCCACCAACTACCACCGACGACCCTAGGCCTACAATGCCTGGTGCCAGTGCCACCCCCAGCCATCACCCCCATGTGGCCTGTGCCACCCCCGATCAGGCCTGCCCTATGCTAGCCTAGCTATGCCATCATGCCACCACCGGATTACACCGATCACGGGATCGGGGTAGTCGGGTGGTGAGCGGGGTGGCACAGGCCCACATGGGGTTGATCGGATCACCCCCTTGATGAGGCCTGTGCCACCCCTGATGACCTCCATGTTGCCGCCCTATGCCACCCCCGAGGCCCGATCACCACCGGGCCCCCGGCACCACCCCGATGCGGCCTATGCTACCCCGGGTATTCGGGCAGTGAGCGGGGTTGACCAGGCCACATGGGGGTGGATGTTCACCCCCATGAGGCCTGTGCCACCCCTGGTCGTGGCCTATGGCGACCGATGGGCGCCTGACCGTGACCGACCCCACCCTGGATGAACAAACTACCTACCCCCCCCCCCCCTATTTTTATTCCATTTTTAGAAGTAACAGGCATGTATATGTGCCTGTCACTTCTAAAGATAAAATAAAAATAAGGGAAGGGAAAAAAAAATACAGTAAAAAGTAAAAACATTATTACAATTAAACAGTAAGCTAACACATTGTTAGTACAGTTAGTAACACATTTTTATACAAAAATAAACAGCTTTAAACAAACATTAAAAATAAAATAAAATAAACAACAGCACATACTTACCTGTAAAATTGACCCCTCCAGCGTTGGCCTTCTGTCCTCTCTGGATATAGTCATGAAAAATAAATAATCCATGTTGATTGAAGCCAATGGTCAAATAAAATAATCCATGTTGATTGAAGCCAATGGTCAAAATAAAATAATCCATGTTGATTGAAGCCAATGATCAAAAATAAAATAATCCATGTTGATTGAAGCCAATAATCAAAAATAAAATAATCCATGTTGATTGAAGCCAATGATCAAAAATAATCCAATCTTGATTGAAGCCATTGTCCATCCATCCATTCTGGCCCATTGAAAGAGGCCTCCACAAAAAAAAACCGACGCTCTAAAAAAAAAAAAAACAACACACTAAAAGAGCTCCTCCTACAAGGAGCCCCTCCCGCGATTAATTTTTTTTTCCCACGGTCTGCTATATATACTAATTTTTGAAGGACTCTGATTGGCTGAAATTTTTGATTGACATCGATTTCAACCAATGAGAGTCTTCAAAAAATTAGCAAATCAGCAAGCAGGTATGGAAGCCTGTAAGGGTAAAAAAGGTTAGTGTGAACTTGTTTGACCCTGTATGTATTATACATATTACAGGGCTATTTTATGTGATATACATGTTACAGGATAATATCCTGTAACATGTATAGCCAAAAAATAGCACTGTAATATGTATAACAAATAAAGTGTAATAGAAATGCATGAACAATATAATATACCATGTAATAAAGAACATCAATTAATCAAATAATAAATATCAATTAATATATATTGTTGTATGTATATGTTTATGTATATTTATGTGTAATTTTTTATATATATATATATATATATATATATATATAATATATATATTTGGATATATATATATATATATATATATATATAAAAAATTAATATCAAAATATCACAATAAATAAATATATATATATATATATATCAATTTGATATATATATATATATATATATATTTATTTATTGTGATATATTGATATCAATTTTTATATATATATATATATATATATATATATTTATTTATTTATTGTGATATATTGATATCAATATATCCTGATATATTGATATCAATATATATAAAGCTATCCTCTTTATTATTTAAAAATTAGTGGTTTAATCCACAAATAGTCCTTAGGGACAACATACTTTGGTCCTTATATCTATTCCTTCTTTACCAAACTTAGTTTATTTGTTTCTATTTATTATCATCAGCAATTTTCCCCATATTATAATGGCATCGGCTCCTAATGATAATTGGAATCTCTTGGCGCTTCAAAGAGAAGCTGAAGCATTATTTGCTCAGGAAGGGAATATAATGCCAAACCTGGAAAATAATGATCTACTTATATCCTTCAAACACCTCCAACAAGCTGTTAAAAAGCATATCAGGTCAATATGGGAAATAACAAGTCTACAGAGCTATATAAAGAACCTATTAGTTCCTAGAGGACTAAGAGTGCAATTAATACCGGCAGGACACTTACAAGATCCTGCCTTTCTACAAAAATGGATTGAAATATGCACAAAATGCTTAATTGACCTAATGAATTTGATACTAACAACTGAAAAACAAAATCAAGAGTCTTTAAATAAAACAGTGGAATCCTGTAACCAAGCATTTAGTAAACATAAGGATCTGCCAGAATTTGACAACTTTAACAAAAAACTAAATGAGAATATAGAAAAATTTAAGAAAGACTTATCCCAGAGAAAGCAAAGAAAACTTCACAGAGATAAAATGGATTTCCAAGAAAAGAGAGCCTATAGAGCAATGACTGTCATTAAAAAACCTGACACAACGGACATCAGTTCCTCTGAGTGCTCAGACCATGATGAACAAAATGCGCATCAAGGACAACAGTTAACAACAACGGAGTATGCAACCAGAGCCAATCTAAACCAAACATATATGGATGGTTTTTTAGGCAAGGGGCGAGGCCAAAAACCCCAAAAAACAAAAGGAACAAAAAGGGGAAGACCAAAACAAGTGAAATAATCAACAATGCCCCCAATCTCCGTAGCTCCATATCCACAATCATACCAAAAAACAATCACCTAAAAAAAGATCACCCAATAAAATATCTAAAAAATGGGAAAGAAAATGGGGAAGAAATGAAAATAGAGAAAAAGAAAAAAAGTAAAGGAGAAACAAATGGAACTCAAAAAGAGTCAGTGGTTTCCAACCAACAACCAATCGTGCGCACAAGAAACAAAGATACTGAGAAAGATCAAAATCTAAATTCAAATAAATACAAGAAAGACAAAGAACCTGTGATAAATTTATCAAACTTTGAACTAACAGAAATACACAAAACAGTCTGGAAAAAGGTCTCACCTTTGTGCCATCTAGTAGAACTAATCTATTCAACAACATTAAAGATTTGAATCTATTTATTAGAAAACTAGCCCTCAAAAAGGTCTATGCAGAGAAGGAAAAAAGGAAAATGGAAAGCTTAGGACTAACTAAAGAAGATCATATAGCGCTAAAAAGTCTAACTGAACTTCTTCGAAAAGCGAGGAGCTACCTGAACAATCAGACTCTAAATTGAAAAAATACCAGAAAAAAAGTCGCTACACACCCGAAATTAAAAACTATACAAATCTGGAAGCTTTCCTTAAAATGGTTACAAGGGACCTAGAAAAACAAGAAGAGGAATTGAAAATAAAGAGGAGCAAAAATAAACT
>CM050176.1:6570612-6618889 GCA_027410445.1 Discoglossus pictus | reverse complement strand
TCCTTATGAAGGAAAGTTGGCTTTTTCTTATGCGAGAAGTTTTCTTGCATGAAAATGACTGAGGGCTTAAACTGCTATATATTTAAACGCTTTCCGCCTCTTAAAGGGGATTTGAACCCTTTTTCATTATGGGTAATAAAAGTGTAGTCCGATTCACTCATTCTCATTTAGGGTCTATGTTTGTGAGCTGTTTTCTGTTACCTGCTTTTCGCTTCTTTAGGGGTTCCCAGAAGATCGGGACAGAGGAGGGCTCAGGGGACATCTGCAAATGCTGGAGTCAATTCAATATCATCATATACTAGGAAAAAAGCGAAAACAATAGAGTATCAATATTACATTTTGTAAAAGTCCATTATATGCATGAACAATGGGAGCGACATCCCCCCCAGCGCTAGAGCTACACATCAAGGGAACTATTCTTCGGCTACCTTCCATTAAGCAGACAAAGGCAACTATAACTTTCTCAATCAATAAATTTGTTTCTTCTAGAAAGACTACCTTTGCCAGCCTGTTATTTTAACATATCTGTGAATTTAGCATTTCTCTTTCTCGTAAACAGCGGTAGCAAACTACACAATAGTATAACTTTTTCAATTTGAACTAAAAGACTTTTGTCAGAATCAATAAATAGATTCTATTTTACTAGAGAACTAAGGTTTGACTAGCATAAATTAAAACTAAACTCTCTATTGTATCTTCCTATAAAATTAGTTTACACATCAGACAAGAGATCATTCAAATCCTGCGGTTCCCATCCAACTGCTATGCTGTGGTTCAATCGGATCTCGCACAGACATTGACTCAGCGGTAAGTCCAGAATCCCCTTTGCGAGATAGCTGTAGTTGACTCGGCCTTTACGGTTCGTGCTCAAGTCTCTGGGGCTCTAGAAGTAAAGGACCCTCCTTCTGAGATTGGGAGCCAACTAAAGTCCACTGCCTTTTTGGAGATGGGAGGAGGAGAATGGTCATGATTTTTCTGCCATTTTGAGTGGCCAAGGAATTTAAGATCTGCTACGGAGAATCCATCTTTGGTATGGAGTAAGTTAATCATGAGTGGAGAAGGGTAGTATGGCGGTCCTTTTGATGAGGTTCCAATTAAAAATGTGAGATATCTCCATTGAGATTAATGCCAAAAAAGAACTGGATTATTTTAGACTGATTCATCATTTGTCCTACCCAAGGGGGTTATCAGTTAATTATGGTATTGACAAGGAGTTGTCCTCGGTTTCATACGCATCTGTAAAGCAGGCAGTGCAGCTAGTCAGGAAGCCTGGAAAAGGTGCTTGGTTAGCGAAGGTCGACATAAAGTCAGCTTTTCATTTGTAAGGTTGTCATATTGGGGGCAGGTTTTTTTTTTGATCAGTGCCTTCCCATGGGTTGTAGTAGATTGTGCTCCTATTTTGAAAAACGTAGTTCCTTTTTGCATTGGGTAGTCTGTGTTAAGACAGGTTTATCCTCAATTGTGCATTATTTGGATAATTTTCTGTTTGTGGGTTCTGCTGATTCGTTGGATTGTATAAAGTTGATTGCAAGGCTTTCAGGAGTTGGCAGCAGATTTTGGCATTCCGTTAACCGAGGATAAGTCAGAAGGTCCTTCTCACGTTTTGTGTTTTCTGGGGATCCATTAAACTTGAGTGTAGGCTCCCAAGGGAAAAAGTAACTGATTTTAAAATTAAGGGTTGGTCAAGTTTTGGCAGCTAAAAAGTTACTTTAAAGTCTATACAGTCATTGTTGGGTATAACTTAATTTTGCGTGTAGAATTATTCCTATAGGGAGGATATTTTCCAGGAGGTTATCATTGGTTACTGCTGGCATGAATCAGTCACACCATCACATTCGAATTTCAGCAGAGTATAAAGCGGATCTCCATTTGGTTTAATTTTTGAACATTTTAACGGTTGTAATATGATTCTGAGAGAACCAGTTGGTAACAAAGTTCTGGAGTTTTTACTGACGCGGGCAGGTTCGTTGGGTTTTGGAGCTTATTTTAGTGGTTCCTGGTGTGCGCAAGCTTGGCCCACTAGTTGGAGGAAGAATGGGTGGACTAAGAATCTGACTTTGTTGTAATTGTTTCCTATTCTAGTAGCAATAATGTTGTGGGGAGATAGTTTGAAAAATCATCATGTTATCTTTAACTGCGATAACATGATGTGGTGCAGCAATTAATTCTATTACTGCCCCTTCGCCTCCAGTAGTTAGGCTACTGAGGCAACTGGTATTGAAGTGTCTTCAGTGAATATATTAGTTATAGCATCCCATATCCTACGATAGATTTGAATGGGGCCGGTTTCGGAAGGAAGCACCGTTGGCCAATGTGGAGCCAACACCATTTCAAATGGAGTGGTGGAACTTAATTTTGTAAGCTCAAGCCAGTGTAGGACATTGGGTAAGGAATCACTGCCCAAGTCACAAGAAGTGGGAGTCGGAGCACTGGGTAACCGTTGACTGCTCAGGTGTCAAGGAAAAGCTGTATTTGGGTATAGGTTGACTGCCCAAGTGGCAAGGAAATCTGTATGGGTAAAGGATAACTGCCTGTGGTAAAGAATACAGTTTTAAGTATGGAGCACTGGATAAAGGAAACTGCCTCAGTGTTCAAAATATGTTTATTTTAATGAGGATAATAAAGTTGTTATCATATATAGTTGTGAGCATGCAAATTGTTGCTAACGCTTGCGGGCTCACATAGCGACCCGCGGTCCTCGCGCAAAGAAAATACGAGACACGTTACAACCCATTACAACCTCGCAAAAAACGACATGCAACATGCGCACATCAAAACATGAAAAATACAACAAATACACACAACAAATACATAAAAAGCTTACTTACAGGAAGAGGGAGCATCCAGGACCTCGAAAACTAAAGTTACACCTCAATTTAAGTCAAATTAAAAGAGTTTAGACACTAAAAAATTCTCTAAGCAAGAGAAAAAATGGCCGCCGAAAAAAACGAAAACGAGGCTACAGCAGTCTAAAGACGCAAAACACCACCAACACTTACGTATTTGACAAAAAACACCTACGAGATTAAAATACAAGGACGCAACCCGTGCAACCCAAAAACATTACAAACACAATAAATACAAACAACAAACACAGAAAAAGGTTACTCGCAGCAAGGGGGAGCACCGAGGACCTCTGCAAGTGAACGTACACCTCCATTTAAGCACAAATTTCGTAGTTAGAGACGCGCAAATCACCTAAGCGAGAGAAAAAATGGCCGCCGAACAAAACGAAAACAAGGCTAAAGGTCCCTAAAACACGCAAAACACTACTACCATAAACACGCAAAACACCACCAAACAGCTACGGATATTCCGAAAAAGCCCACCAAACAGCTATGGATATTACGAAAAAGTCGCACGACATAGAAAATGAACAACGCTACATCAGCCACATTAAATACACCAAACACCCTTAGCTCACTTACAGTTTAGCTCTAGTTTATCCCCTCCTCCGGAGATTCTGCTAATTCATGCAGGGGAAATGATTAAGGTTCATATCCATGAGGGAACTTATTGGAAGCATGAAGAGGCATTTGCTTAGACTTCGGGAATTGTTCCCAGACTTATTGTTAATTTGGTACCAGATAACTCCAAGGTTACATTGGCGGGGGGCTCATGATCCCAATAAGCTTAACAAAGCAAGAAAAGAATAAACAAGATCATGTCATCTTTTGTTAGGCGTTTAGGGGGGTTCCCTTTAGGCACAGGGATCTTGAGACACCGGAGGCCCACAAGTTTTTTGGGGGACGGATTTCACCTTAATGTAATTGGGCTTCAGTTATTCAATTACTCATTGAAGGAGGGTATAGTTCAGGCCATGGTTTATTTTGGCGGTGCTGAGCCCGTATGGCTTGCGGGTGGTGGAGGTGCTGCATCACCTTAGGGCGGAGCTCATTAGCTGGGAAGGTATCCGGTCTGGGCCAATGCCAAAGGTCTCTTGGGCATGGAGTTCCATAGGGCCTCTGGCTGGGATGAGCTCCGTCCTGGGGAAGGTGTGCAGCAACCCAGGTTTAAGGACGTTTTATGGAACGTGTTATGTTATGGTTAAATAAAGCTGGTATGGTTAAATACCCATACATCATGTGTTGTGTGGTTTATTTGGATGGTGTGTAAAGTATTGGGCACCATGTCACGCATGCATAGGTCAAACTGGACATCCGCTGATAATGTTTATGAGGGCACATCATTCAGTCAGCACATGCTCTTTGTATTGCAGTGTCATTAGATATGAAAAGGTCTCATTAACTCCACACGCCTTTACAATTTTCATAATAAAATGTTCATCTTATGACCTAATTACAACATATGATTTTCACAAACAAATGTCACTGCCTGGGGCTAAGCTATAAGGAAGTTTTTTTAAGACATTTTATAAAATCATTTTTTTTTACTTGTCTGTTTCATAAGGAAATATGTAAGAAAGAATGTTAATGGCACTGCAAGGGTTAAATGAGCGATGAGACATATCCATGAGAATGTGTCTCCTTAGGACAAATAGTCTTTATTCAAGAGAGTTACACATACTAAAATCAGACAGTCAGAAGTAGCCTCCGGGCTGTGTGTCTATCATAGCCAGATACATCCTTTACCAGACATAACAGGGCTTACAGTATTAATGAACAGAATAAAAAGACTTCTAAAGACTTCATTACAAACTGCTAATATCAATTAAAGGGCATCTTTGGAAAACTGTAAGTGATAATTAGCAATGCGTTTAGAAGGTGGCAAAAGCTTGGATATTGGAGCGGGTAAATTATATTACATGTCTTCCTGCAATTTTAAAGGGCCTCTTAAATCATTAAATAACTCCAACCATGTAGAGCTGCTACAATCAAACATAAAATGTGTAAAACCTTTTTCATTTGATTTATTTTTTTAAAGTTGTTTAAACATGTTGCATACTAGAGCCATCATTTTGGCTGCGGGTGATTTTTTTTTTTTTTCTCCAGCCCGCAATTTACCTCCTTAAGCCTAAACATGTAAACCCTGCTTTTTTAGTCTGGATTGCAGGGGGCGTGACCATATGATCTGACAATATTTAAGCAACCCTGTGATTTACTTCTTAGACACAGCTAATAGTAATATTAAAGCATGGAAGTTACACGTAATCTGCAATCGGAGACTTCAAATTAATTAGTGCCAATAAGTAATATTTGCCGATCAGGCTCGCAATCGAGCAATCTATAAAATGCATTAGATCATCTGTTCTAGTCCATGTGGGTTTCATGATATGTATTAACCCATAATTAATATCACTCAGAAATTACATAAAAAAATATTTTTTATTTGCATTTTTGTGGGTTTGAGACTGTGGTGCAATTAATTATAATGTATTTCCATGTGTTCCCGTGCTTTTAAAGTACAGTAGTGTATGTTTATTTGCTGTTACGGTTCTGATAATGTTAAAAAAGCCCTTGTGAGTCCTATTTAGTACTCGTAATATTTTTGACACAAACTTGATACATTTTTTAGTTAGCGGTTAGACTTTATTTGTCATCTAGAACTCCGGTTCTAATAGAATATCGATTTTATGTAACTTTAATTATTTAGAGCTTGTAATATTCGAGCTGTGCTAAAAAGGCCAAAGGCCAAATTTGTGTCTTTGCCTGGCCTGTAGTGATTGTTGGAGGATAACTCATAATCAGATAGTAGCTAATACAATATGTGGCAATGCTAAGAGCTACTTTAAGTGTGTACAAAGTTACAAATTGGGCAATAGAATAGGGCAAAAAACAAATTTTTGATTTAATCTAAGCCTAACTAGTAGGAGTCAGGTGCAATTCAAGACGTATTGAGCTTAAAGCACATCATTTCAGGTCTTGAATGTACCATCAATTATAAACATCCTTCTCAATGTTCATTTTTGACTTTACAGAAATAATACATTTCTCTTTGAGATTAGTATCTAAAGTCCCCAAAGGAATAAGCTGATTAATTTAGCAGCAGTATAATTGTCAGTACACTTTCTGGATCGCTACCTTGTCTTAGTGAAGGGGCTTGTGTACATTAATGAAGCTGTAGGGTCACCCAAGATGGGCAGGTCATAGCAGAGAGGTAATACATATCGTGGTCCACTGGAGAAAGAAGTGGCAACCCACTCCAGTATCTTTGCCAAGAAAACCATATGGATAAGCATAACCAGAAACACAGTTCCATGTGTAATTTCTAAAGTTCCATCCACTTAAAGGACGAATGTAGACTATGTCTTTAGAAAAAAATCACATATATAGTTGTCGTAATTGCGGGTTTGTTGGTAACGTAATGTCGACTGCGAGCCTTGCGAACTGAGCTGTTACGAGCCATTATCGTGAGGCCTGCAGGACTTAAACTGCCAAAGGCGCTCATTGCAGGCCTCGCGATGAGCGCCACAGGCGCTAATCACCAGTGGTGCTGCGGTACCAAAGGAGCTCATTGCAGGGGTAGAGATGAGCGCCACAGGTGCTCATCCCAAGACAAGTGGGACTTAGCTGCAATGATTGCGAGGCCCCTGGACTTAGCGACAGCCGCAAAATTACGGCCCGTAGGACTTAGGACCCAAAGCACATAGATGGACTGCGAGGCTTGCAAAAATACAACTTTAACGGAACCAGCGAACTGGAAAGACCTGCAAGACACAAATATGCCTCAAATTAACTTCCAGACACACAACACACACGGGAGAGCCAGGAAGCCTGTTAGTGAGGTTGCAAGTTTATTTGAGGCATATTTTGCCTTTTTTCCCGATCGAAAAATCTCAGAAGCAGAAAAAAAAATGGCTGCTGAAAAAACGGAAACCAGACGAAAACGAGGCCGAAGGAAGTAAATACGACCCCTAAGCACTAAGACTTAACGCAAAACACTTAATACATGGCAGTAACATTCAACTCAAGCCAGTAACACTTACACCAAGGCAGTAACACTTAACCAAAGGCATTAGGCCCCTAAACTACACAGGCCTATAGAGTACACACAGGGCGAGAGACTCGCAATGAGCGCCGAAGGGGATCACTGCAAAGCAGGAAAGGTGCGGCTTGCCAAAAATGGCAATGAGCAGCAAAGCCGCTCATTGCAGGGCTAGCCATGAGTGCAGAAGGCGCTTATCGTGGGGCCTGTAAATTAAACAGGGGATGAAGCTCACGATGAGCGCCGAAGGTGCTCAGAGGGGCCATATCATCGCATTTGGTGGCAAACAGCATTGCCAGGCTTCAAATTTTAGTGCCGTCATTTTTGACGGGCAAGTCTCTAGTATCTTATAATTATGAATTTGTTTTAGAAAGTAAAAAATTAAGTAAAAACAGTGTAAATAGTATTTTTTTCTGCAATTACGGTTTACTGATGGTTTTTATTTCATTTACTAAAATGCTTCTTTCAGATGCTCTTTCAGAAAGAAAGTGAGACTTATGGATGACTGAACTGCAACTCATTCATCCTGTAAACCCATTTGATTAAATGTAGACCAGATAAGGAAATACAATTAACAGCCTCTACATAAAACTTGGATTACACTTCTTATCAATTCACTTCTTTATTTGTTTCTTGGATGCTTTATTAGTAATTGTCTTAAGTCATGGTAATGTATAAGCCACGTTCTTAGAAATGATTATAGAAAGTTGTGGAGTACAGTTGTGTTAGTGAAGAGGTTAATGGCCGTTGTGTGTTCTTGTGCTCCGTCCTCCATGACTGCGCCATATTGTTCTCCCTTCCTGAGCTTGTGCCAAGCTCCTGACCGCCCTCATGGCTCAACTGATTTTTCTATACAGAGGGACAGTCCAGGACTGCCGCAGGCGGCGATGGGAGAGCTTTATTGCACACCCTGCGCTGTCTCCTTAGGGTGATGTATCAAAGACAAACTAATTCCTGGTTGAAGTTTAATAGTGTGCCAAAAATTTATTAGTATTATCCATCAAACTGTTAGTATTTTACTGTATTCTCAGATGATCTAGTAAATTTTGTATCACTTCTAGAAGCATGTGAACCATTACGGTTTAAAGGACCACAGTGGTCATATATATATATATATATATATATATATATATATATATATATATATATATATTTATATGAAGAGTGAGGTAGCAGTGAATGTTCAGTAATCCGTTGAATAATAAGAGAATTGCAGTGAATAGTGATACCCTTTTTATTGGACAAACGTATTCATAATTCATTTATAATGAATATGTTTGTCCAATAAAAAAGGTATCACTATTCACTGCAATACTCTTATATATATATCTATATATATATATATATATTATATATATATATATATATACTTATATATATATATATATATAATATATTATATACTGTATATATATATATATATATAAATATATATATATATATATATACCTGTGATTTGTCGTCACGTTTGCGAGTCTTGCAAAGCAAGGCGCCGTTGAGGCATTGAAGCATTCCGAGCTTGCAGGACTTGAGCGCAATGAGCGCAAGTAGTTGAGGCATTGAAGCTTAGGCTGAAATGAGCACTTAAGCAGCCGCGCATCACTTAGGCTGCAATGAACGTCAAAGGATCTCATTGCAGCCAGCGGTCCGGTCACATATGTGAGCTCTGGGGGAAAATACGACCTCGGAAAAATACGAAATTAAGGCCGACCCGCAGAAATCGAAAACCATGAAACACAAGAAAATTGATTTAAAAAAAACATAAAAACACAGTGGGAGCCAGGATGCATGGGGGTGAGGTTAAAAGCGATTTTGAGCCTTATTTGCCGTGTTTCATCACTCGAAAATCAGCTAAGAGAGAAAAAAAAATGGCGGATAAAAAACATAATTCTGAAACTGGGCTAAGCTAAGCCAGGCACGCAGGATTTACAAGACAGCAAAGACAGTAACACTGTGCAGCACTAAACGGGGTATTCCTTTATAGATTTACTATTTTTTGCTGATTGTGCAAAATGGCACCCTGACCTTTGCGCTGTGGAGATCAGCGCGCCATCTTCAGGGCGCTGACAAATGCGCACACCCACATCTGCGCGCCAGAAAAGAGCACGCCCGACAACTGCGCGAGAGACTGCAGGTTGGAAGGCATCAACTCTCCTCTTCTGCACCCCATCACCTGCACTCCTGGCAACCCATCTCCACACTGTGTCTCCTGCAGCCATCCCCACTCTCTCTCTCACTCTACTCCCTATCTGCCCTTGTGCCTTCTAACCTGCAGTCGCAGTCTCTCTGGCAGATGGGATGCAGGGTGGCGCGCAGTTGTCGGGCTCGCTCTTTTCTGGAGCGCAGATGTGGGCGCGAACATTTGTTGGCGAGCTGATGAAGGTGCTCTGTCCTCCAGCGCGCAAAGGATGTGCTACCGTGCAAAATAGTTTTTACAATATATATATATATATATATATATATATATACACACACACACAGATATTTATATATATATATAATTATATATATATAATATATATATATATAAATATAATATATCCCAATATAATTGGCAAGTGCTTACCAAATGCAAACATAAATATAGTTTTGGCGCCACACGGATGTAAGGAAATGACGTCACATAGCAACATAAATAGGAAGTTTATTTCACACAATACATAGCAACATATCCTTAGTACAATGTGAATTCACTGTGTAGTAAATATCTATAATATTCACATACATTTTAATACTTGCATAAGACTAGTAAAGCAGATATAAAACGGAATCTTAAAAATATAAATAATGTAACATACTTGCAACATTGTGATTGTAATTTATCAATTTACCAAATAAAAAAGGGTGTAATGAGACTGGATACAATATAAACAACTGATCAAGACTATGTCACCGGGAGCAGATCAATATTACAGGTAAAATATTGCATAATAAGTATACGTTTTTGATTAATAATACAGTATATGCTAATGCCCGGGGTCTTTGTCAAGGACCTGCAGATTTACTTGCTCTGTATGCTGTGAGATGGGTACTTACCCATCTATCTATCTATATTTATATACTAGAGACTTGCCCGGGCCAATATAATTGTAAGGTAATGCTGTTGCCACAAACATAAATTTTTTGGGTGGTCTGAGATCCTTCGGTGCTCATTGCGAGCCTCACGCTGAGCGCCTCTGGGATTTTTGCGCTTATTGCAAGGCTTTGAGTGCTATGAGCAGCGTTGACGCTCGTGAGGCGCGCGGTGAATAGTTTTTGTGTTTATTGCGAGAGTGTTTTTTTTTGTGTATATGTAATTTGTATGCTAATTAAATAATTAATAAATTAATAAATTAATATACTTTACCTATTTGGAAGTAATATAGTAGGAAGCATTGTGCTGAAGAGCTGACAATCTGTTTCGATGTTCTGCATAAACAATGTAGGTTTGCACTGTTGTGGAGCTGATGTGTAAGTGTCAGCAATGTGTGCAGTGTAGTGATGTCGCGAACATAACATTTTCGGTTCGCGAATCGCGAACGCGAACCGCCGCAAATGTTCGCAAACCGGCGAACCGCAATAGACTTCAATGGGCAGGCGGATTTTAAAACCCACAGGGACTCTTTCTGGCCACAATAGTGATGGAAAAGTTGTTTTAAGGGGACTAACACCAGGACTGTGGCATGCCGGAGGGGGATCCATGTCAAAACTCCCATGGAAAATTACATAGTTGATGCAGAGTCTGGTTTTAATCCATAAAGGGCATAACCTAACATCCCCCTCCATCATCATCCTCCCCTGTATCTCTTACCCCCCCCTCATCATCCTCCCCTTTGTCTCTTTCCCCCCTTCCTCATCATCCTCCCCTGTGTCTCACCCCCCCTCCCTCATCATCCTCCCACCTCCCTCATCATCCTCCCCTGTGTCTCTTTCCCCCCTCCCTCATCATCCTTCCCCCTCCCTTGATGATTAGGGGGGGAAGAGGCACAGGGATAAGTGTGAGGGGTGTTAGGGTAAGGGGTGTTAGGGCTAAGTGTGAGGGTGTTTTGGGTGAGGGGTGTTAGGGATAAGTGTGAGGGGTGTTAGGGTTAGGTGTTAGGGTGAGGGGTGTTAGGGATAAGTGTGAGGGGTGTTAGGGTTAGGTGAGGGGTGTTAGGGATAAGTGTAAGGGGTGTTAGGGTTAGGTGTTAGGGTGAGGGGTGTTAGGGATAAGTGTGAGGGGTGTTAGGGTTAGTGTGAGGGGTGTTAGGTCTTAGGGATAAGTGTGAGAATGTTAGGGTTAGGTGTTAGGTTGATGGGTGTTATGGATAAGTGTGAGGGGTGTTAGGGTTAGGGTAAGGGGTGTTAGGGATAAGTGTGAGGGGTGTTAGGGTAAGGGGGAGGGGTGTTAGGGATAAGTGTGAGGGGTGTTAGGGTGAGAGGTGTTAGGGATAAGTGTGAGGGGTGTTAGGGTTAGGTGTTAGGTGAGGGGTGTTAGGGATAAGTGTGAGGGGTGTTAGGGTTAGGGTGAGGGGTGTTAAGGATAAGTGTAAGGGGTGTTAGGGTGAGGCATGTTAGGAATAAGTGTGAGGGGTGTTAGGTCTTAGGGATAAGTGTGAGAATGTTAGGGTTAGGTGTTAGGTTGATGGGTGTTATGGATTAGTGTGAGGGGTGTTAGGGTTAGGGTAAGGGGTGTTAGGGATAAATGTGAGGGGTGTTAGGGTTATGGTAAGAGGTGTTAGGGATAAGTGTGAGGGGTGTTAGGGTTAGGATGCTAAGGTGAGGGGAGGATGATGATAAGGGGGGGAAGAGACACAGGGGGGTCCTTGCAGCAGAGATCAAAAGAGTCCTTCAGGACTGTATTGCACACAGTAGCCTAGGTATGGTTTTCCCTATTGATGCAGTATCACCTACACTCAGCCTCCTCTCAGTAAGACTGCAAGTTAGTTTGATTCCAAAATGGCTGCTGTCCATGAGGTAGAAGGGTGTGGAAGGGAGTGTATGCTGCTGATTGGCTGGAATGTGTCTGCTGACTGTGACATGCAGGGTCAAAGTTTGCTCAATGATAAAGTATAGGGGGCGGGTCGAATATAGCATATGTTCGCAGCGAACGCGAACATGCTATGTTCGCCAGGAACAGTCCGCCGGCTAACTATTCGCGACATCTCTAGTGCCGTGTGTGTGTAAATAGGCTGCTTGCGCGAGGGGAAGCCGTTAGGGTAGCTGTGTACTTCCCGCATTGTGTAAGTTAGTGTTGTAAAATGGCGGCTAATGTGTATGTGGTACACGGTGTGGATGATTTAGCGTCCTTGCTAAAAGTGTATCTTGTACCTCGTACGGCTTTTTTTTCCCGCGGCTCGTATTTTTTTGTCTGAGCCTGTATTTAGTGATTGCGTGTTAGATCTACTTTATTAGTGCCGCTTGTGTGGTTGTTTGTAACCGCCTGTAAAGCGCCATAGGGCAATGCGGCTCCTCGCTTCCCTTTGCGAGGGGACGCATTTGCAGCCTGCAATGAGCCTTTGGCTCATTGCAGCCGACGTTGCAGCCTCCACCTTCCGCAAATGCGGCCCTTCGCTTTACGAGCTCGCAAAGCGTGACGACGATTCGTAGTTTGACAACTATTATATGTGATATAGAGTATACCCCAATTAACGCTGTAGAGGCTTTCCTGGAAGCCAAGTGCTAAGCGAAATAGCATTAAATGGTATAATTTTAACATAGGGTAAATAAGCATAGGGGAACTCACAACCAAGCATATACAATTTAACTTAAATTTTAAGTTACTGTATTTTATATTAACTTGTAAGATAGAGTATACATAACACATACACATATTGTACGTACATAGAAATACAAACTTTATTTTTGTATATATATATATATATATATTTTTTTATATATATATATATATATATATATATATATATATATATACACACACACACATTTATATAGGAGCTTTAATCCTATCTGATGACACATTGTGCTTCACTAACCAATAGCATTAAAACAAATCAGAGTGTTAATTGGGTTATATATATATAATATATATATATATATAATAATATATATAAATATATATATATATATATATATATATATATATATAGGGTCCAGACACATTATTATGGCCACCAGCTAATATCCTGAATAAATGTTGTGTGCAGCATGAACAGCAGCTAGACGGCTGTGGTAGAGAGTCAATAAGATGTTGGAAGGTTGGCAGGGCTATCTGGAGCCTGGAGAGTGTGTGGTGGAGGATCCATATGCGGAACATGGCGATCGAGGTGGTCCAACAGGTGCTCGATGGGGTTCAAGTCTGGGGAATTGGGGGCTAGGAAAGTACTTGGAAGTCTTTATCATGCTCCTCTAACCACTCCCGGACAATTCTGTCCTGGAGTGGTTGACCTGCTGGAAGATCCCATTTGCTCTAGGGAAGAAAGTCAACATGTATGGGTGTACTTGGTCTGCAAAGATGGATAGATAACCCAGTTGGTTGAGAGTGCCTTCCAGAGGTATGAGTGGACCCTGACAAGGCCAAGAAAACATTCCCCAAACCATAACGCTGCCGCCACCAGCTTGTGTTCTTCCAACAATGGTTGCAGAGGGTTTGTTCTCTGAGTTTTTGCGCCTGACACGCCAATGTCCATCCAGTCGATGCAGCAGAAATGTGACTCATCACAGAAGGCAACCCTTTGCCAACCAAAAGAGGTCCAAATTTTGGACTGGCGTGCAAATTGAAGCTGTTTCTGCCAATTAACCCTCATCAGCATGGATGCTGTGACAGGTCATTTGCTTAGGGTCCCCATACTCAACAAGATTAACTGTTCTGTCAATTTAGAGAAACGTCTGGTAACTCCCCTGGTTCCTTTGGATGGCGAGTTACTCAACTGTAGCATGTCGGTTGGCTTTCACACACCTTCATAGATGACTTTCACTTCTAACATCAATGGCACGTGGTGCTCCACAGTTTCGTTGTTTATTCGCAATGGTGCCATTTGTCCAGTCACGGGACACTTTAACCACAGCAACATGCAAAGAGTTCACAAACTGTGCTTTTTCAGAAATACTGCCACCCTTGGCCCCAAAGCCAATGACTATCCCCTTTTCAAAGTTGGATAAATTGCACGTGTGATGGTTGATATGTTTGTAGAATGCCTTTATGTCACCTTATATACCCACCAAGCCAGCTCACGACACATGTCGTACTTCATTGGTTCATTAGAGGTGTACAATTAGGACTATTTTTAGGTTGTCCACAAGCCATTGTCAAGCCTAAAATAACAGCGTAAATACTAACTCTTTATCGTCCCAGTAAATCACAAACATCCAATACAATTACACACAAGTCACATGTGAAATGAACCATTCAAGTGGAAACAAAAGTCTCATATTGAAATCTATATTATTGACAAGCTAGTCAAATTGCTTCATATTGATTGTTCTGAACACTATGGTGTAGGGCTCACTTACATTATATAAATATATAAGTAAATGTTACATCTGTAGTGTGATCTCTCTAATATAACACTCCGAAACATAATATTAACATAGTATTAGCACTACATATTATGCTCATGATGTACTGTATCTTCCAAATTAAAAAATGTAAATTATTGTGAATTGGGAGTCAAAAAAAAAAATCTATATTTACATTATAGTGTTTTTATTCCAAATATCTATTTGCTGCATTATATTGATGTGGGCTTTTGTATGGACATTTTCCAGGCTTTAATTAAGATTCCCTGTGGACAAGAACACTTTAGTTAATGTGATCTGGCCTGGGACTGGACCCTCTCCTGTGCCAGGTCATGCAGCAAGTTCCATGGGTGCAGTACAGCGGGCCAGACACCAGATGGCGCTGCTTTTGTATTTTTCAGTTCATTTTTTTGGGCTTGAAAAAACAGAAAAAAGTGAAAGAAAAAAACAAACAGCCCGACAAGAGCCAACTGCCTGTGACGCAAGTGAGGAGTCGGTGCCCGGGGGCAGGTATACGGCTGGTGCTCATATACCAGCCTGGGACCCTGGGCATCAGCATGTGAGGGGCACAGAGGGCATAGCATGGGGCACCCCTTGGGCACAGTGTGGGAAGCCCCCTGGGTGTTTACAGAGAGCCAAAGTAAAGCACATGTTGGCATCTGGAGCTGGTAATACCTGGGCATTGCACCCCTGGGCATTCACCCCTCACCCAGCAGTCTTGGGCACTGTGTGTGGGTGTTGCCCACAGCCTTCATTTGGAAGGAAGTAGGGGAGAGTTTAGGTAGGAGATACAAGGGAGGAGACTGGAGTTATACAGCATAGAGGGAGGGAAAGCTGGGGATAGAGGGAGGTGCTGGAGAGAGAACATGTGGGGGAGCCTCATAGTGCTGCTGGGCTCCTACTGAGCTCACACTCAATGGGACCAACCTGTCCCCTTACCCCCAGCACATGTGACTGGCTGAGGACTTGTCTGTGAATATGAGTGGGGGGGCCATGGCATGACAGGAGCTGGATCTATACCCCCTTATAGTCTGACACTGCTGGGACATCAGAGATGGAGCTACAGGTCCTGTGTGGTGTTCTGTTTTGGGTCTTGTTGCCCCTGTCACTTCTGGCAGGTAAGTCCATACCATCTCATACTTACATCTAACTGCCTAAGGACTGTCCTTTCATAAGTTATGTAAAGAAATACAAATTCATCAGTTGTTGGGAGAGTCACTTGGTCCCCTTTTTTTATATATTTTTGAAATTCCTCTTTTTTGCATTTTTGTTTTTCATGTAATAATGTTAAGTTTTATATCTGCTATAGTAATAATTCCAATAGAGTATTTTGGATCTCAGGTACTGCTAGTATCTTTACCACTCCACTTTGGGACTTATGGATAGTTAATGTATTACTCTACAGTATATTGCATTTGGGTTGTGTTCCCTGGTTCTTTAAGTACAAAACATTTGTTTTTTAGTAGTTGTTTCTAGGAGTATCTGTAGGATCAGGCTGCCATAGAATAGATATATAGATATAATATATTTAAAGGCCCATCTGGGCTTCCCAATTCATACTCAGGAGAGCTTTCTATTCTTATAAACATTTACTGTGCTATTTTCTCCACTTGCCCACTTCATAGCATAACCTCTTGTTCTTGTACCACTGCATGCCTTCTGTTATTTATCTTTCCTGTTGCTTTGTGGAAATTCTGACAGCATGGAAACCCCTTTTATTACAGCTGCTGGGAATGGATCCCTTAAGCAGTAGGTGTTCTGATTTATGGAGCCTCTCTGCTGTTTTGGTTGCTTTAACACCTTGCAGTGCATAGAAGCTGCAGCACAGGAGGGGTTAAGCCCCCAGTATGGCCAGTTTGGGGCTTGCACACGGTTCAGGAATGTATATCTCAGCTGATGCATCACTGTGCAGGCAAAGGCTTGAATTGAACTCATAATCCATACAATAACAGTGAATGACTCCAGGGTGATTGCACTGCTGGGAGGGTGCTGATTACCATGTGGCTAATGAATGCACTGACAGACTCATAGTCTCACCTTTCTATTAATTAACCTGCTCAGGACATGTTCCACATAATAAAGTGCATTGCAATGCAGACATGAAAAGCACCCATAGAAATAAACATCATTGTAACTGGTTGGTATTGGAGTGTTAGATAATTAAGCTTGGAAGTTAGGTATTTTAAGCACTATTTGCCCCCCCCAAAAATCTCCTTCTCTGGAATTTATCTAATTTCTCACTATGAGGGGCATACCCAGTTTGTTTAAAGAAGAATAATTATAATACTTCAATACACTGGATCTATCCTGTTATGTGCACGCATGCTACAGGAAGCCTGCTGGTACCGTGCATGCTCGCGTCCCGATGTACTCCCTAAGCCCCTAACCCAAACCCTATCCCCCTACACCAGTCACCAGCCATAACCCCCTAATCCTAACCCTAAGCCCCTAACCCCTACACCACTTACCGGCTCTAACTTCTTAGCCTAACCCTAACCCCCTAAAAGTAACTTCCTAAGCCCTTAACCCTAACCCCCTACACCACGTACCAGCCCTAACCCTCTAAACCGAAAACCCCTAACCACTTACCGGCTACTTAGAGACAGCTACATTGGGAAGTCGGTGGCGCGCTTCCCGTGCGTACACATAACAAGATAGGTCCAATACACTAAAGTCAAGGAAACCATTTATGCTTTATAGGCCATACCTTTATTGCTACCCACTGTCAGAGTTGGTGTACCCTTTTGACAGATAATTACAGGGAGGGGGGACCTTTTCAGATATCTTGTTTTAAAAAAAATTAATTTTCTTAAGATATTTTGCTTAAAGGGACATGGGAGGTTTCTGGATTTTACAAAAATATAATATACCTATGCATTCCTCTACTTTGATGTACTTTTTTTTATTTAGAAATGTTTCTGCATAAAATCATTCAATTTGTACTTGTTTGGGTCGGCCTTCTGTAACTCAAGCGGCTCATGAATGCACAGACAGAAGTGCAGTGTTTAAAAGTAGCCTGTCAGTGACCTCTCTCAAGCAGCATGTTGCTAAATATGGCCACTGATTGGTTACTATGAGACAGTGCAACCCCTGTATTTCGAAGTACAAACCGGTGACAACTTGTTTGGGAATTATTTGTAAGATCTATGGCAGAAGAAACAGCTTTTAAGCATGTCTTAATAAAAAAGTAAATAGACATATAGGTGTATTATATTTCTAGTGAAATCCAGAAACCTTCCATGTCCCTTTAAGAAAAATATCTAATTCAAATAATAGCGCAATCAAAGTATATTGTAATACAATTCTGGTTTGATGTGATATAATATTGGATACAATGAACATTTGTTGTATTTTCTTTTGAGAGAAAAAAAAATATATATTTATTAACTGAATAACATAAGCTATGTGTGTAATATTTGGGTATTCTATGGATTTCTAATTGTGCCTCCCTTTTATTTCACCTCTACCTCTTAGTATATCTATTTTATACACAACTTTTGTATTAATGAAATTAAAAATAAACTGTTAAACAATTAAATTATCTAACAAACCGTTCAATTATAGTCCATGATATTTGTAGTTTGCATTGCTATACTGGGACATTTGCTGTGGTGTCATTTAACTCTTTATGGTCACTATATTATTGTATTTTGTCTGGTTTACACTTCTCTAGTTCTGTTACATTGTCATATCCCGGACTTCATACCCAGCCCATATAACTACAGCTAATCGCTTTTTGTATAATTTGTTGCTACTGGAGAAACATGTTTTTTTTTTCATACAGGATTAATATCTTTTGTCACGATAATGATAGATTAGCGACCAATAAACCCTGTTATGTAGACCTGTAGATATAACCCTCCCATGCCACAGGCCAGCAATATATCCCTCCCCTCACAACCCCTCCATTTATCTCTCATAAGGTTGTATAACCGAGTTGTTTTGTTTCATTAGTGTATCATAATCTTATTGTTGCTTTCTAGAAATAATCTTACAGCTGTATGTAATAAATGCCCTCATATAACCGGTTTGTAAAACACTGTATAACACTTCCTATAACTACCCTTCATTTTCATATAAATGGTTTCTTTAATATCCAATAATCCCATAAAATGATGGTCTATATCCTAACTGCAACCTATAATATCCCTATGTCCATAAAATGATGGTCTATATCCTAACTGCAACCTATAATATCCTATATGTCCATAAAATGATGGTCTATATCCTAACTGCAACCTATAATATCCTATATGTCCAGAAAATGAAGGTCTATATCCTAACTGCAACCTATAATATCCCTATGTCCAGAAAATGAAGGTCTATATCCTAACTGCAACCTATAATATCCTATATGTCCATAAAATGATGGTCTATATCCTAACTGCAACCTATAATATCCTATATGTCCATAAAATGATGGTCTATATCCTAACTGCAACCTATAATATCCTATATGTCCATAAAATGATGGTCTATATCCTAACTGCAACCTATAATATCCCGTACTTCCAGAAAATGTTTGTCTATATCCTAACTGCAACCTATAATATCCTATTCCAGAAAATGATGGTCTATATCCTAACTGCAACCTATAATATCCTATATTTCCATAAAATGATGGTCTATATCCTAACTGCAACCTATAATATCCTATATGTCCATAAAATGATGGTCTATATCCTAACTGCAACCTATAATATCCCGTACTTCCAGAAAATGTTTGTCTATATCCTAACTGCAACCTATAATATCCCGTACTTCCAGAAAATGTTTGTCTATATCCTAACTGCAACCTATAATAGCCCGTACTTCCAGAAAATGTTTGTCTATATCCTAACTGCAACCTATAATATCCCATACGTCCATAAAATGTTTGTCTATATCCTAACTGCAACCTATAATAGCCCGTACTTCCAGAAAATGTTTGTCTATATCCTAACTGCAACCTATAATAGCCCGTACTTCCAGAAAATGTTTGTCTATATCCTAACTGCAACCTATAATAGCCCGTACTTCCACAAAATATTTGTCTATATCCTAACTGCAACCTATAATAGCCCGTACTTCCACAAAATATTTGTCTATATCCTAACTGCAACCTATAATATCCTATATGTCCAGAAAATATTTGTCTATATCCTAACTGCAACCTATAATATCCTGTACTTCCAGAAAATGTTTGTCTATATCCTAACTGCAACCTATAATAGCCCGTACTTCCACAAAATATTTGTCTATATCCTAACTGCAACCTATAATATCCTATATGTCCAGAAAATATTTGTCTATATCCTAACTGCAACCTATAATATCCTATATGTCCAGAAAATATTTGTCTATATCCTAACTGCAACCTATAATATCCCGTACTTCCAGAAAATGTTTGTCTATATCCTAACTGCAACCTATAATAGCCCGTACTTCCAGAAAATGTTTGTCTATATCCTAACTGCAACCTATAATAGCCCGTACTTCCACAAAATATTTGTCTATATCCTAACTGCAACCTATAATATCCTATATGTCCAGAAAATATTTGTCTATATCCTAACTGCAACCTATAATAGCCCGTACTTCCACAAAATATTTGTCTATATCCTAACTGCAACCTATAATATCCCGTACTTCCAGAAAATGTTTGTCTATATCCTAACTGCAACCTATAATATCCCGTACTTCCAGAAAATGTTTGTCTATATCCTAACTGCAACCTATAATAGCCCGTACTTCCAAAAATATTTGTCTATATCCTAACTGCAACCTATAATATCCTATATGTCCAGAAAAAAATTTGTCTATATCCTAACTGCAACCTATAATATCCCGTACTTCCAGAAAATGTTTGTCTATATCCTAACTGCAACCTATAATAGCCCGTACTTCCACAAAATGTTTGTCTATATCCGAACTGCAACCTATAATATCCCGTACTTCCAGAAAATGTTTGTCTATATCCTAACTGCAACCTATAATAGCCCGTACTTCCACAAAATGTTTGTCTATATCCTAACTGCAACCTATAATATCCTATATGTCCAGAAAATGAAGGTCTATATCCTAACTGCAACCTATAATATCCCGTACTTCCAGAAAATGTTTGTCTATATCCTAACTGCAACCTATAATAGCCCGTACTTCCACAAAATGTTTGTCTATATCCGAACTGCAACCTATAATATCCTATATGTCCAGAAAAGTTTGTCTATATCCTAACTGCAACCTATAATATCCCGTACTTCCATAAAATGTTTGTCTATATCCTAACTGCAACCTATAATATCCCTTACATCTATAAAACTTCTCTCTAAACCTCTGTATAACCCAATCCAAGCACCAAACCATAAAACCTCTCCCATAATCTACTGTACTTCCATAAAACCCATTTCTGTACCATCATATAACCCCTCCCTTAAACCACTCCTCTGCACTATATAACCCAACCTTATAACTTTTCCCTATAATATTCCTTAAATCCATAAAACATTATTATAATCCTCCCAGTAACACCTCCCTTGGTCATCTGTGCCTCCATATATTACAACCATTTCATTTATCCCTATAGAATCCAGTACTTCCATATAACTACTCCCTGGAATAGCTCTGCATCTATATATTATAATACCTTATAATTCTGTTATACATCTCTCTGTATCACCAGATAAAACTTTCATTGAACACCTTTTTGCCTCTATATAACTACAACCTATAATATCATATTCTTTGATAAAACATATCTATGCATCCATGTAACAAAACCATATAACTACTCCGTATAGTTCTTCCTATACCTCCTTTATAGCCCCAGAATAGAATTGTTCCTAAACTTTATACCCCCAGGTAGCCAAATCATAAATGATATCTCCATACAATAACTCTCCACAGCAGAATTATTCCTAAATGTCTCTAACTATAACTGTGGATACTCAAACTATACCTCCATATAAGTGTTTCCTATAACATGTCTTCAGCCTCCATATAACAGGAACATATAACCCTTCTTTATTTGTCCCCAAGTAACTCTGTGGAACTCTTCATCCCCTTCCTGAGCCCAAGTCCTATATCCCCTTCCTATAAGTCTACCTATATAACATTTTTCCATAGCCAGTGATGAGCAACTTGCTTTGTTTGGAGACCCAGATGAGGCCCCCCGAGTCCTGGCACTGGGTGTGTGGGAGAGCGTGGATTTAGACAAAAACAAACTGTAATTTCAGACTTAGTTGGTGCAGGCTCCTGGCTGGTCACATCCGTATCCCACAATGTTACTGCACAAATATTGTTTTCCTTGAAATGGTGCAAAAAATAACAGTGCTGTAAATATAGTTTAGAGGGATGTTTTAGTGACCTACAAGAGAGGGACAGTCTGGAGAGCCCGGAAATGTGCACTCTTGTGTAGACTAGAGGCTGGTGCGGGCTGCTATAGTGGGGCATGGTGTGTAGATTAGAGGATGGTGCGGGCTGCTATAGTGGGCATGGTGTGTAGACTAGAGGATGGTGCGGGCTGCTATAGAGGGGCATGGTGTGTAGACTAGAGGATGGTGCGGGCTGCTATAGAGGGGCATGGTGTGTAGACTAGAGGATGGTGCGGGCTGCTATAGTGGGGCACGGTGTGTAGACTAGAGGATGGTGCGGGCTGCTATAGAGGGGCACAGTGTGTAGACTAGAGGATGGTGCAGGCTGCTATAGTGGGGCATGTGTGTAGACTAGAGGATGGTGCGGGCTGCTATAGAGGGGCACAGTGTGTAGACTAGAGGATGGTGCGGGGCTGCTATAGAGGGGGCATGGTGTGTAGACTAGAGGATGGTGCGGGCTGCCAATAGTGGGGGCACGGTGTGTAGACTAGAGGATGGTGGCGGGCTGCTATAGAGGGGCACGATGTGTAGACCTAGAGGATGGTGCAGGCTGCTATAGTGGGGGCATGGTGTGTAGACTAGAGGATGGTGGCGGGCTGCTATAGAGGGGCACAGTGTGTAGACTAGAGGATGGGTGCAGGCTGCTATAGAGGGGCATGGTGTGTAGACTAGAGGATGGTGCAGGGCTGCTATAGTGGGGCATGGTGTGTAGACTAGAGGGATGGTGCAGGCTGCTATAGTGGGGCATGGTGTGTAGACTAGAGGATGGTGCGGGCTGCTATAGAGTGCATGGTGTGGTAGACTAGAGGATGGTGCGGGCTGTCTATAGAGGGGGCATGGTGTGTAGACTAGAGGATGGTGCGGGCTGCTATAGTGGGGCATGGTGTGTAGACTAGAGGATGGTGCGGGCTGGTATAGTGGGGCATGGTGTGTAGACTAGAGGATGGTGCGGGCTGGTATAGTGGGGGCACCGGTGTGTAGACTAGAGGATGGTGCAGGCTGCTATAGTGGGGCATGGGTGTGTAGACTAGAGGATGGTGCGGGCTGCTATAGAGGGGCATGGTGTGTAGACTAGAGGATGGAGCGGGCTGCTATAGAGGGGCATGGTGTGTGAGACTAGAGGATGGTGCGGGCTGCTATAGTGGGGCATGGTGTGAGACTAGAGGTATGGAGCGGGCTGCTATAGGTGGGGCACGGTCTGTATACTAGAGGATGTGCGGGCTGCTATAGTGGGGCACGGTCCTGTATACTAGAGGATGGTGCGGGCTGCTATAGAGGGGCACGATGTTTAGACTAGAGGATGGTGCGGGCTGCTATAGTGGGGTATGGTGTGTAGACTAGAGGGATGGGTGCAGGCTGCTATAGAGGGGCACGGTGTGTAGACTAGAAGATGGTGGCGGGCTGCTATAGTGGGGCATGGTGTGTAGACTAGAGGATGGTGCGGGCTGCTATAGAGGGGCATGGTGTGTAGACTAGAGGATGTTGCGGGCTGCTATAGGTGGGGCACGGTCTGTATACTAGAGAATGGTGCAGGCTGCTATAGAGGGGGCATGGTGTGTAAGACTAGAGGATGGTGGCGGGCTGCTATAGTGGGGCATGGTGTGTAGACTAGATGGATGGTGCGGGCTGCTATAGTGGGGCATGGTGTGTAGACTAGAGGATGGTGCGGGGCTGCTATAGTGGGTGCATGGTGTGTAGACTAGAGGATGGTGCAGGCTGTATTTGCAAGCCCGCATCTCACTGGATACAGGCCCTGAGTCTGCAGGCATGCTGCAGGCTCCCGTCCATCTCAGATTCCGGTGCTATTCAATTGAAGGTTAGGGGCCGAAAGCTGACTCCATACACCATGCACTCGTGCATAGCAGTCCAGGGCGGGAATATGATCAATTAAGCAAGACCGTAACTCCCAATTCTAAACGGCCAATAGGAAATGAGACCGACATTATTACGGCAGTAGAATATGGAGTTTGCATTTCAATCAATTTAGTTTCGGGGGTCCGATAGGCGATGGGGAACTCGCAAACCCTCAAAATGCACAATAATTAAAATGAATGCCAATACTGTTCTAGTCCATGTGGGTGACCTGATATGTATTAATTCCCGAAATTGATATAACCCCAAAATGACCCATAGAAAATAAATGTATTTTATTGCCTATTTGCGAGCTTAAGACTGTTGTGCACTTACTTCTAATGTCTGTCATCACTTTCCCCGTTATTTACAGTGCAGTATTGATTTTCATTTACAGTGCTGCAGACAGGACTTCATCCCCTTGCAGGTCCTCTCTAGCACTCATAACTCTTGGCGGCCGTGAAAGATCAAAAGCTTTGGGAGCATGTAAGTTCGGGGTTTAACCATCACAAAGTTTTCAAGCCTGTAAAACCGTCCGGAGCCCGCAAAAAGATGCCAATTGAATAGCAAATTAAACTTACAGCCTCACTGTACGGGCTACAGTAGCTTACGATTGCTCAAATTGAATCGGGCTCCATGTCAGGGGGGCTGCAGTGGAATTGTAAACTGACACAGAAAAAGTTTTTCAAATATTTCAAATAATAAACAAAATTGCCAAAAGCACCTTACTTGCAAATTTGTAACAGGTTAGAAGCAGCTTAAAAGCACTAACATGAAACACATATAATCCTATTTAGCAGTCATTTTAAAAAGGAAAACACTTTTGCACATGTTATTTTCACTGGCCTATGTGATGATAGGGAGCACATGGTGCCTTGATTGCCAGTTTATTCCCAAGATAGCTGGACCTCCGCACACCACCTCATCCTCTCTCTCTCTCTACATTCTCATAGAGGGTTTTTTTTGCACCGCTGAGTGGAAAGCTCTCAGCAAGCGTTGTGTTTTGTTCTGCTTTGTTTGTACAACATGTTTTATTATCTTTAACACCTTCAATGCCAGGAATATGCCCTGAGAACAGTAATGGCACATGATAATTGGCAGGCTCTGCATTATATTGCATATCTCTGGAAATATTCGAGATATAGGGCCTTGCAGTACAAACCTATCCAGTGTGACATATATGGCTCGTAAATTTTGTAATGTGGAACCTATAACTCTGACCTGTGCCTCAAATGTTCAATGTTTTGTGTATAATGAATCTTCTTGAATCTTAAGTGTTAAAGTAAATTATATATAATGTATTTATTGTAATTAAAAATATACACATTTTCATCCACAACTGCCTATGCATTAATTAGACCTGATTAAAGGCTCATAAGTTTACAAAGAGCACAATCAGCTGAGGAAGGGTAAATTTTATTCCTAAAGTAATAATATTGTGTTAAAGATATAAATGTAAAGTCTGTGTTTTTTCATTTACTTATTGCTTTTGTTGAGTTATCAGGGTTATTTGTTCAAAGAACCATATAGGGGACCATTCACCATGGTGGGATCCATTTGTTGTAGACCTGTTCCAGTTTGCGGCTGGTTCTTATGAGTTTGACCCTAATGCCCTGAAATTAACCCCAGCGTACGATGGCCACTCAGAGGTGCTGAGAGGTCTGAGAGCCACTATCAGCTGCAAGGAAAGTGATCCGTCACTTTATGGATTCCTGGCATTTGCTTGCGCAGTTTGTACCGCGTGGGTGACAGCTGGAGACCCTCTGATAGCATTTTCAGGTCGGAAGAGTCTTTCTTGCTTTAAAGGAGCACTGGAGTGTATTTACAACTAAGGCTCATATGTTTGTTCACTTGGCATAGACTATTAAAATTAGTATGCAGTTCATATATCGTATAAACTTTCAGTTTTTGCCCCTCAAGCAAAGCAGGGTATTTTGTACTACCTGTGTCTATCAGGGGCATGGTCAGCTCTATCTGTCTGAAGGGGCTTGGGTACCTCAGTGTAGCTGTGAGCTTGTACCATGTAGAATCACCCAAAGATGGGCAGGTCATAGCAGAGAGGTCAGACAAATCACGGTCAACTGGCAAAGGAACAGGCAACCCACTCCAGTGTCTTTGCCATAAAAACCGTATGGATAAGCACAACCAGACAAGAGATGTACATGGAGAGCTGTGGTCCATAGGGTCAGAGAGAGTCAGACACGACTGAATAACTAAACAACAAATATCACCTTTTTTTTTATTGAAGAATCTCTAATTATTGCATTGTATGAAATATGAGTTATTCTTGAATTAAAGAGCAAGTCCTGTTATCTGTCTGTTATCCAATCAGAAAGATATATGGTAGACCCTTATCCTATTGGCCGGCTGCCTCCACCAATCCCTGATCAGGTTGGCCTGTGGTGATGGATGACTCCTAAGCTTGGGATCAGGGCGATTGCTACATGGTTATCCAAAGGGTGCCAGGTGCCAGAGAGTCTGTCCAGGACAGTAGATGGTTTATGTGACCACTAATAAGCTGGTTAATCTTTAAGATGCTACATCCTTGCAGGAGTTGTGCCAGGATATGCTACATGCTCTAGGGACAGGCATCTGTCGGTCTTCGAGATTAGCTTGACAATAATCTAACAATCTGTATGTAATGTATCTTTTTGTGGGGCTGGACTGATTGCGCACCATGTGCGCACTTAGAGGAAATGAGACATTGTGGCTTATATGTTGAGTACTAGACAGTTAGGAGCTCTGATTCTTACAAGTGAAACACCCTACAAGATTGTGGGGCTTGAGTCAGGAGCGTGAGTCACAGGACGCATGCAGAGAGGAAGACGCTTCCAACCGGGAGATTAACCCTCTCATGTCGCATCCTCATACCCACCTGACCCTCCTTTTATATCTCTGAATATTGTGGTCACAGGCATCTTTCAATGCACAGAATACAAGCCAATAGCACTGGGGGATAAGATCTCTGTTTGGTTCAGTTGAAAACTGCGACGTAAGCAGACCCCCTTGATAACAAAAGTAAATAGATGAGTAGTGCCCAGTAGGATAAAACGCCACTAATCCTCAAGCGGGCGGTTCCCTGGGGGTCCAGTGGTTAGGATTCAGTGCTTTCACCCCTGCGACCTGGGTTCGATTCTAGACAGGGAGACCAATAGGTCACACTACCCTAAAGCCATACAGGGTTGGGGCCTGTCAGTACTTGGATGGGGAGACCACCTAGGAATACCAGGAGCTGTGACCCACTGTAGAAGAAACTTGCAACCCACGCCAGTATTTCTGGCCATGAAAACTCAGTGATCAGCAGGATCGTGGACATAAAGATGTGCCTGACTCTACAATGAGGGTTACAGAGAGTCGGAAATGACTGAACGATAAAAAAAAAAAAAAAATGCAACCCTGAATGAAGTGCTCATGAAAATGTCGGCTAAATTAGATTTTCTCTACAGTGCTTTTATGCTCATGCTCATTCACAATAGGGCCACTATAGGTGTTCATAACAGTAACCTGGAGCTGTTATAAACATCAGATGCTTTTGGTTTGAGGGACTAGCCGAGCTCCTTCTCCCCAACCCCAATCGGTGATGATGGAGGATCTACCCAGGCAGACTGTCGGAAACGCTACTGGCCGTAGCGTCGCCTGCACTGTTAACTGTAGAGAAGGAAGCTGTTTAAAGACTTTTAGTAGGGTGGCCTCCTGGGCAGATCCCCTTTCACCCGCTGGACTTCTGATCAGTTTAAAAAGCTACAGCTAAATAGTTTTCTCCAGTTGCAGACTTTATTGCTGATCAGTTATTAAATATACCAATTAAAACCTAGTGAATGAGCAGTACAGTGGCGTCCTAACACAGCCCACGGAGATCCCTAGTGGGCTTGGATGAATAAACCTAGGGAATGTAATTTAATCCCACTTTATTAGCCCAAAATGTGTCTTCATATTAGTAGAGTTTTGGGAACGTCCAAGATCTGCTACAGTTTAGTAGTTCTCTTCCCCTGAAAGCCTTATGTAGTAATTAAAATTAAGCCCATGCTTTTCAGTTCTCCTCTTATTCATAGTCTGCTTATATTTAAAGGGACACAGTACCTCTCCAGCAGTGTGACTGTTTCATTAATAAACATGAGGATTGTAATGTGAAAACGTACACTAAAGATTGGCTGGTTTCCCCATAAAGATTAGAAACTCCACAACATATTTTTAGGTTGCAACACGAATGCAGCTCATCCGGGGATGTCAGTAAAGCTGTGCAATAAAATAGGCAGCTGCAGGATGTGCTACAGTCTGCAAAACATGAAAGGAGGTGATACTTTTGTTTTATAAACAAAAGATCCTTTTTTTTTTTTTTTTTGTCGCAATAAACTGAAAAGGTGTTTAATACTTCTGTATTTCTCCAAAGAAGTTATGAAAACTGATCCATCATAGTGGCCCTTTTAAAATGTCTTATGTTCTCCTCATTTTAGTTTGTTGCTCCTCTCATATTCCTTATGTTTGTCTAAGCAGTGGGTCCTTTTATAATTTTAACTCTAGTAATGAGCATTTTATGGTGGTCCAAGTGGTTAGGATTCAGTGCTTTCACCACTTGCGACCTGGGGTTTGATTCCAAGTCGGGGAACAAAGAGGTCACACCATCCCTGAGCCATGCAGGGTTTGGGGCCTGGTCAGTACTTGGATGGTAGCCACTTAGGATTACCGGGTTGCTGTATGCTGTTGGTTCACTGGAAGAAGGAACTGGGCAACCCACTCCAGTATATCTGTCATGAAAACCATGTGGAATCAGCATGACCAAAGTTGTCCTGGTGTGTTACGGTCCATAAGGTCACTGAGAGTCGGAAACGACTGAACAACAACAATGAAAAAACTTGAACTGTCATGCTGCTTATGCATTTCCTGAGGTGATTTCCTGGGAGCATATTTTTATATGGTAAACTATATATTGTTTTACTTTTATAGCAGTGTGTTAAATTTTGTATTATTTGTTACAATTAAAAGGATATAATGTAATATATGCAAGATAAATAAAAATAAAGTACACTAAATTGTATTAATTTAGTGGAACCTGTTTTTATCCAAAGTGTGGTGTGTGTGTATATAAAAAAAAAATATATATATACAGTCAGGTCCATAAATATTGGGACATCGACATATTCTAATCTTTTTGGCTCTATACACCACCATAATGGATTTGAAAATGAAACGAAACAAGATGTGCTTTAACTGCAGACTTTCAGCTTAATTTTGAGGTATTTACATCCAAATCAGGTGAACGGTGTAGGAATTACAACAGTTTGTATATGTGCCTCCCACTTTTTAAGGACCAAAAGTAATGGGACAGATTAACAGTCATAAATCAAACTTTCACTTTTAATACTTGGTCGCGAAATCCTTTGCAGTCAATTACAGCCTGAAGTCTGGAACGCATAGACATCACCAGGACGCTGGGGTTTCATCCCTGGTGATGCTCTGCCAGACCTCTATTGCAACTGTCTTCAATTCCTGATTGTTCTTGAGGGGCATTTTCCCTTCAGTTTTTGTCTCAGCAAGTGAAATGCATGCTCAATCGGATTCAGATTCAGGTGATTGACTTGGCCATTGCATAACATTCCACTTCTTTCCCTTAAAAAACTCTTTGTTGCTTTTGCAGTATGCTTGTCCATCTGCACTGTGAAGCGGCCGTCCAATGAGTTCTGAAGCATTTGGCTGAATATGAGCAGATAATATTGCCCGAAACACTTCAGAATTCATCCTGCTGCTTTTGTCAGCAGTCACATCATCAATAAATACAAGAGAACCAGATCCATTGGCAGCCAATACATGCCCACGAGCCATGACACTACCACCACCATGCTTCACTGATGAGGTGGTACGCTTGGATCATGAGCAGTTCTTCCGTCTCCATACTCTTCTCTTCCCATCACTCTGGTACAAGTTGATCTTAGTCTCATCTGTCCATAGGATGTTGTTCCAGAACTGTGAAGGCTTTTTAGGTGTTGTTTGGAAAACTCTAATCTGGCCTTTCGGTTTTGAGACTCACCAATGGTTTACATCTTGTGTGAACCCTCTGTATTTACTCTGGTGAAGTCTTCTCTTGATTGTTGACTTTGACACACATACACCTACCTCCTGGAGAGTGGTTCTTGATCTGGCCAACTGTTGTGAAGGGTGTTTTCTTCACCAGGGAAATAATTCTTCGGTCATCCACCACAGTTGTTTTCCGTGGTCTTCCGGGTCTTTTGGTGTTGCTGAGCTCACCGTTGCGTTCTTTTCTTTTAAGGATGTTCCAAACAGTTGATTTGGCCACACCTAATGTTTTTTGCTATCTCTCTGATCGGTTTGTTTTTGTTTTTTTTCAGCCTAATGATGGCTTGCTTCACTGATAGGGACAGCTCTTTGGATCTCATATTGAGAGTTAACAGCAACAAATGCAAATAGCACACTTGAAATGAACACTGGAGCTTGTATCTGCTCTTTGTAAATGGGATAATGAGGGAATAACACACACCTGGCCATGGAACAGCCGAGCAGCCAATTGTCCCATTACTTTTGGTCCCTTAAAAAGTGGGAGGCACATATACAAACTGTTGTAATTCCTACACCGTTCACCTGATTTGGATGTAAATACCCTCAACTTAAAGCTGAAAGTCTGCAGTTAAAGCACATCTTGTTAGTTTCATTTCAAATCCATTGTGGTGTGTGTATAGAGCCAAAAAGGTTAGAATTGTGTTGATGTCCCATCACATGGCAGAAACTAACAAGAGCACAGACAGATTATTTATACATGTACACCTAAAATACTCACACACTATATTGAACCAGGTAAAACAAGCCCCTACAGCAATACATACAGTACCTATTAAAATACATATTGACAGAAAAAAAACACACCTTTTAAAGAATCTGAAATTGGGCAACATTTCTTTCATGACAACAAATCGCATGAAGTCAAGGAATACCTGAGGCTGCTGCATCTAGGGAAACAAATTAAGGAAATACATTAAAAGTTGCACAAGGAGATATCTCCTAGGGGTGAGCCGGTGGCAGCTCACCCTAAGGCCACAATGTCCCTAATGATGCCCCCCAGGGACCCCTGATTGCAATGAGTACCCTGAGGGGAAGAAGGGGTATTATTCATTTATAAAAGGGAATATTGGCCTCTGTCCATATTTCTAATGTACTTTCTTGAAAGACTGGATAATCCCTTTCTGGATACCTTATTATTATGATTTTTTTATATACTTTAGGCTTATGTTTGTTTTTTTTATACCATAACAAGCTCCGCACCAAGGAGGCCAAGCCATATAAAGGAAAGCCACATTGAAATATCTAGCAATTGTATCTCCTATGCAGAAAATAATTACATTATAAATAAATTACTTTCCAACCCTCAAGAGTGGTAACAGAGTGTGTGTCCCTAGAACAACTGGTTATTTATCATGTGTTTAAGTTTTGTAACCACGGCTGAAGTCATCACAAACTCCTTGGAAGTGAGTTTCACAACTCGAGTGTAGTATTGACAAGAACCCTCTCATTATCCAAGAGTGAATCCTAATTTTCTCTGACCCCAAGGGATGATTACTGGTTGGTTGTAATTAACCTGCAATTAACTGTTTATAGGTCAATACAGTTTTACATTAAATTGCTATTTATTGCATGTCAGATTAGTGTGTGGTATCTCTCTATGTTCAATTGTTCCCATCCCGCTTGCACAATTGTATAATATATATATATATATATATATATATATATATATATATATATATATACACACATACACCGTATTGGTCTGAATATAAGCCGCACCCGTAAAGTGCAAGGGGAAAAAATAGAAAACATTTTTTTTGAAAATATGTCTGATCATGCAAAAAAATGTACTATTGAAGGATAGTGATCATTTGAAGCCATTTGCTGTTTGGCTCCTTTTTAAATCCTAATGATAACAGAAATCCCCCAAATGGCTCTGATCAAAAGTTTACATTACCCTTGAATGCTTGGCTTTGTTACAGACACACAAGGGTGCACACACACAGGTTAAAATGGCAATTAAAGGTTAATTTCTCACACCTGTGCTTTTTAAGTTGTAATTAGTGTCTGTGTATACCAGCAAAAAAGCACAAATCTTCCTCAAATTAACTTCCAACCTCACTCACATGCTCCCTGGCTCTCCCCCTGTGCTGTGTAAGGTAATTTGAGGCATATTTGTGCTTTTTTGCTGGTCTTTCCAGTTCCGTGGTTCGGCCGTACATTTGTAATTTAGTGCAGCCCTGCAACTGCGGGCTTCGGTTTCCGAGTAGTCCAGTTGCATCTACGGGCTTTGTTCCTAAGTCTTACATTGCATCCTAAGTCCCACATGCCTCGCGATGAGCACCTGCAGAGCTCATCGTGAGGCCTGCAAAGAGCACCTTCGGCCCGCAATTATTTAACATTGTGTGACCAACACCAACAACTATATCAGAAAATACTGGCAGACAATTTGCATTCTTCTGCACGAAGGCTGCGCATAGGACACTCTTGGACTTTCCAGCATGACAATGGACTTTCCAGCATGACACAAGGCCAAGTTGACCCTCCAGTGGTTACAGCAGAAAAATGTGAAGGTTGTGGAGTGGCCATCACAGTCTCCTGACCTTAATATCATCGAGCCACTCTGGGGAGATCTCAAAAGTGCTGTTCATGCAAGACGACCAAAGACTTTGCATGACATGGAGGCATTTTGCCAAGACAAGTGGGCAGCTATACCACCTGGAAGAATCAGGGGCCTTATAGACAACTATTACTAAAGACTGCACGTTGTCATTGATGGTAAAGGGGGCAATACACAGGATTAAGAACTGAGGGTATGTAAGCTTTTGATCAGGGTTATTTAATTTGCTCTTTGTTGCCACGTTTGTTTTATGATTTTGCCATTCTGTTATAACCTACAGTTGAATATGAATCCCATAAGAAATAAAAGAAAGGTGTTTGCCTGCTCACATCATGTTTTCTTTAAAAATGGTACATATACAGTGTGGGTAAAAAAATATTTGATCCCCTACTGATTTTGAACGTTTGTCCACTTACAAACAAATGATCAGTCTATAATTTTAATGGTAGGTGTATTTTAACAGTTAGAATAACAAACACCCCCCCCCCCCCCAAGAAAAATGTTATAAATAGATTTGCAGGTTAGTGAGGGAAATAAGTATTTGATCCCCATCAATCAGCAAGATGTCTGGCTCCCAGGTGTCTTTTTTTATACAGGTAACGAGCGGAGATTAGGAGCACTCTGTTAAAGGGAGTGCTCCTAATCTCATCTTGTTGCCTGTATAAAAGACACCTGTCCACAGACGCAATCAGATTCCATAAGTCTCCACCATGGCCAACACCAAAGAGCTGTCCAAGGATGTCCGGGACAAAATTGTAGACCTACACAAGGCTGGAATGGGCTACAAGACCATCGCCAAGCAGCTTAGTGAGAAGGTGACAACAGTTGGTGCGATAATTTGCAAATGGAAGAAACACAAAATAACTGTCAGTGTCCCTCGGTCTGCTGCTCCATGCAAGATCTCACATCGGGGAGTTTCAATGATCATGAGAACTGTGAGGAATCAGCCCAGAACTAGACGGGAGGATCTTGCTAATGATCTCAAGGCAGCTGGGGCCATAGCCACCAAGAAAACAATTGGTAACACTACGCCGTGAAGAACTAAAATCCTGCAGCGCCCACAAGGTCCCCCTGCTCAACAAAGCACATGTACAGGCCCGTCTGAAGTCTGCCAATGAACATCTGAATGATTCAGAGGAGAACTGGGTGAAAGTGTTATGGTCAGATGAGACCAGAATCAAGCTCTTTGGCATCAATTCAACTCGCCGTGTTTGGAGGAGGAGGAATGCTGCCTATCCCCTTAAAAACACCATCCCCACCATCAAACATGGAGGTGTAAACATTATGCTTTGGGGGTGTTATTCTGCTAAGGGGACAGCACAACTGCACCACATCAAAGGGACGATGGCCGGAGCCATGTACAGTCAAATCTTGGGTGAGAACCTCATTCCCTCAGCCAGGGCATTGAAAATAGGTTGGGGATGGGTATTCCAGCATGACAATGACCCAAAACACTAAGCCAAGGCAACAAAGGAGTGGCTCAAGAAGAAGCACATTAAGGTCCTGGAGTGGCCTAGCCAGTCTCCAGACCTTAATCCCATAGATAATCTGTGGATGGAGCTGAAGGTTCAAGTTGCCAAGCATCAGCCTCAAAACCTTAATGACTTGGAGAGGATCTGCAAAGAGGAGTGGGACAAAATCCCTCCTGAGGTGTGCAAACCTGGTGGCCAACTACAAGAGACGTCTGACCTCTGTGATTGCCAACAGGGGTTTTGCCACCAAGTACTAAGACAAAGGGGTCAAATACTTATTTCCCTCATTGGCCTACAAATCAATTTATAACTTTTTTGACATGCGTTTTTCTTGGTGTTTTTTTTGTTATTCTGTCTCTCACTGTTAAAATACACCTAGCATTAAAATTATAGACTGATCATTTCTTGGATCCCCTGCTGATTATGAAAGTTTGTACAAATACTTTTCCCCCCGACTGTGTTACCAATTCACCAAGGGTATGAAAACTTTTGAGCACAATAATATAATATAACTAGCGAATTGCCCGTCAAAAAATGACAGCAATGAAATTGTAAGTGAGCTAATGCTATTTGGTGTGTATTAATGAATAATATAATACATTAATAAATGAATATACTTTACCTATTTTGAAGCATTGTGTTGAAGAGCTGCAATCTGTGTTGATGTTGCTGCAGCATTAGTGGTGTGGAGCTGCTGTGTAAGCGTGCTGAATGTGTGCAGTGTAATAGTGTGCGTGCGTGAGACCAAACCGTTAGCGTAGCTGTGTACTTCTGCATTGTCGTAAAATGGCGGGTAATCTGTGGTATGCGTCTTTGCAGATTATCCGTCGTTGCTTCGTGGTGTTTTGCGAGTGTGTTGTGGTGTTTTCAATGTTTAGAGTGCTGTAGCCTCGTTTACGTTTTGTTCGTCTGCCATTTTTTCTCTCGCTTAGCGATTTTATTAGTGTCTAAAGTGTTTTATTTGTATTTAAATGAAGGTGTAACTTGTTTTTTTGGAGGTGCTGGATGGTTCCTTTTGCTGTAGGTAAGCTTTTTATGTGTGTGTTGTGTGTATTTATTGTGTTTTAAATGTTTGTATGTCGGCGTGTTGCGTCCGATGTTTGCGAGGTCGTAATGTGTGCTAACGTGTCTCGTATGGTGTTTGCGTGTGTAGCCTCGTTTTCGTTTTGTTAGGCGGCCATTTTTTCTGTCGCTTATGAAATTTTTTAGTGTGTAAACTCTTTTATTTTGAGTGAAACCAAGGTGTAAGTTGTTTTTTTGAGGTCCTGGATGCTCCCTGTTGCTGTAGGTAATTCTTTTATGTATGTGCTGTGTGTATGTATTGTGTTTTGAATTTTGTAATGTTTGCGAGTTGCGTCCGAGTGTTGCGAGGTCCTAATGTGTGTCAAATGTTGTTTGCGCTTCTAGTAAAAGTTTGCGAGGGTCGTAATTGTTGTGTTGTGTTGTTTGCGTTGCGACGTAAAGTTTGCTAGGGTCGCAGTTGCTGGCATGGAGCGCCTTTGGTGCTCCATGCCAGCAACTGAGGCCCTCGCCCACTGCCCTCGCTTTGCGAGGGCCGCAACTATATATGTGATTGTGTGGTCATGTCGGTAAACATGTTCCAGCTGAAATCTCAAATACAATTCTTACAGTATTGCTCACTATGTACACTGAAATATTCCTGATCATCCAGTTTAATTTGTTTAAAGAAAGAGATAAGAACTGGAGGAGGAGACCGGGGCTTTCTTTTAGTTAAAAATTAAGCTTGAATTCCTGGGCTAGGACTAGTAATTGCTATTTTTAACAAAGCACATTTATCTAAACCTCTTTAGAAAATGTGTAGTTCTAGAAGAGACTTGAGAATATTAACCTGACACACATTAATGATCAGACCACATATAAAAGAAACTCCATTACACTAATTAGCTGATTTAATGTACTAATTAGTAATGCAGTGTTCTTGTTTTGTTTCTGTGACCGATGAAACAATGTACAACATGTAATCATGCAGTTAGATCCCCCCCTCCCGGGTTCTTATCGAGGGTTATGATGGTACAAGGCATAACATTTAAAGCTCCATAAGCATCAATTTTTATGTTGGGTGAAAGTGTCCTTTTTTATTTTTATCATTAAGTAGTCTTTCTGATCCACTATTTAGTTATTGAGAGATCATGGACGTTAATCACTGATTAGCTCCTGAGTAATTGGGTCCATTGTCTTTAGTTGCATCCACAAAAAGACTAATCGGCCTCAGATCCAGTTAACGACCATGTTAAAAAAGCTGACCGACAACTCAAAATGACGACAATCTTCAATTGTTGTTTAATGTAGGAAAACGCATTTCTAAACAACATTCAATGGATAAAAAAACTTGTTATCTATGAATTGAATTATATATTTAATTTTCCAAATGTGGGATAAACTAAAACTATAAAGTACGTTTAGTTTTTTTTGTTGTAAAAGATATATCTGAGTTTCCCTGTCTGCCTTTTTTATAATCAAACACACACATTATATGGAGTAATTCTATACACAAACAGATTTTTTTTATTTAAAAATAAAATTGGTTTTCCACACCCCCTTACATAGGCACCTGGTACCTACCAATTGAAACACTGCATTTGGGTACGGTTTTTAACTTTTTTTACAAAGCTTCAAGACAACAGAAACGAAATGTAAAGATCCACACAGCAATGTATGGCTCCTCCTGCTTTCTTGTGCAAGGGACTATACACTCCATGATGCCTTCATGCACAAGCTGCTATCACAGATTAATACAGTGTAATAGCTGACTGTAATTGGCCAAAACAAATTATGAATTGTATGCTAATTTTAGCAGGGAGTTCCAGTGGTGTTAACCCTGAAAATCAACTGCTTTCAAACTCAATAGATTTAGCAAACTTTAGGGTAATTTGTTCATGTTTATTTTGGTATTGCAAACATTTTTTTCATACACTACTGATACTACTCTATCAAATCCATGAATCTTAATTATGTATTTAAGTATAATTTAAATTCTACCCCATATTTGGAACCTTTGCTGTCATTTTATCGGTTTGGTCCATTGTGGCTTTATTTTATTTCTCTGAGATAATTAACAAGCAGTTGAGATTAGCAGGGAAGTGACTGTCTAACCAACACAAAATACTAGATTGTAAACCTCTCCAAAGCTGTTACTTCCACAGCCGTCTGCTGTGATTCACACTTTACTGATTACCATGAGAGTTGCAAAGTTATCAGAGGAGGTTTCTATTTGATAACCTTTATAATAACCACTCACTCTCTATTCTGCAAATAAAAGTTACAGCGAAAGGACATTTAAACGTCAAAATTAAATATAACACATTGCATTAAAGAACCAGTGTACAATGACAAAAATATATATGTTTGAAAACATTGAAACTAATTAAGCTCATAAAGGAGGGAAAAGTTAAACCGCTAGTTTTTAATTGGAAACTGATGCATGTTGATGCCTTTACTAGTCCCTAGAGGCATCCATGATAGTTTAGTGCAAGTTGTGTGGATAAGGTGCTTACATAACAGGAGAGCAGTGCTTGCATCTATTGATGCAAGGATAATACTTCTGGGCTTACGAGGGGGAAGGGGTATGATGTCAGTTTCGATCCAATAATTTCCTGACCACTGCCTGTTCTCTCCACCCCAACCACTACCCACTGATAGACATCTCACCCTCATCAAGTGATGTAACAAACACAAAGATGATTCCTCTATTTGTAAACAATGTCTTCAAACACATTGAGCTTCATTCACTTGCAAGCCCGCAAGTCGCGGGATGTAGCGCATAAGTCTGCGGGCCCGCAGCGTCCTCGACTTATGGTGATATTCAATTGGCCAAGCCTGCAAGTCCTGGCCCGATAGGGCACATTGTTAACCATGCTATCGTATGTAGTATTTGCGAGCTTCAACATAATCAATTAAGCAGGACCATAACTATCGATGCTGAAACGGCAATAGAAAAGGAGCCCGTCAACATGAAGGCCGTACAACATGGAGTTGACATGCCAATAAACTTGCAATTCGTGGTCCGATATGCGATCAGACCCGCAATGTACAAAATAATAAAACTGGATGCCGATACTCTTCTAGTCTATATGGGTGGCCTGATGATATGTATTAACTCATTGATTTGATATAGTCCTGGATTAAAACATAAAATTTAAAATTCCCCTTCATTCTCATTCTCTCTTTCTCTTTCCCCCTCCTCCCTCGCTTGTGTCTCTTTCCCCCCTCTCCTGTGTCTTCCACCCCCCACGTATCTCTTTCCTGCCTCTCCCTTGTATCTCTTTCCTGCCTCTCCCTCCCTTGTGACTCTTCCCCCCCCCCTCTCCCTCCCCTGTGTCTCTTCCCCTCGCTCTCTTGACCCCCTCTCCCTCCCCTTTGACTCTTTCCCCCCTCTCCCTCCCCTTTGACTCTTTCCCCTCTCTCCCTCCCCTTTGACTCTTTCCCCTCTCTCCCTCCCCTTTGACTCTTTCCCCCCTCTCCCTCGCCTGTGTCTCTCTTCCCCCCTCTCCCTCGCCTGTGTCTCTCTTCTCCCCTCTCCCTCGCCTGTGTCTCTCTTCTCCCCTCTCCCTCGCCTGTGTCTCTCTTCTCCCCTCTCCCTCGCCTGTGTCTCTCTTCTCCCCTCTTCCTCCCCTGTGTCTCTCTTCTCCCCTCTTCCTCCCCTGTGTCTCTCTTCTCCCCTCTCCCTCCCCTGTGTCTCTCTTCTCTCCTCTCCCTCCCCTGTGTCTCTCTTCTCCCCTCTCCCTCCCCTGTGTCTCTTCCCCCCTCTCCCTCCCCTGTATCTCTTCCCCCTCGCTCTCTTGACCCCCTCTCCCTCCACTTTGACTCTTTTCCCCCTCTCCCTCCCCGTCTCTCTTTTCCCCCTCTCCCTCCCCGTCTCTCTTTTCCCCCTCTCCCTCCCCGTCTCTCTTTTCCCCCTCTCCCTCCCCGTCTCTCTTTTCCCCCTCTCCCTCCCCGTCTCTCTTTTCCCCCTCTCCCTCCCCGTCTCTCTTTTCCCCCTCTCCCTCCCCGTCTCTCTTTTCCCCCTCTCCCTCCCCGTCTCTCTTTTCCCCCTCTCCCTCCCCGTCTCTTTTCCCCCTCTCCCTCCCCGTCTCTCTTTTCCCCCTCTCCCTCCCCGTCTCTCTTTCTTTCCCCCCCTCTCCCTCCCCCTGTCTCGCTATCCCTTTCCCCCTCTCTGTCCTCCCCCCCCCCCCCCCCCCCGCTGACGCTGCGTGGTGTGCAAGCGTGGCTTGCTCCGCGCCTGCTCACTGCAGCTTGTATAGAAATCCAATACAAAAAGTTTGTAAAAATTGCATGCTTCCCCTGGAGCGTTACGCACACATTACAAACTATATTAGTGATGTATTGAGTAATAGTTTGTTAGGAGGCTGGTATGATCTTCTCATTTTCTTCTTGAATTCTTGTTGAATTACTGGAAACTTCCTCTTCTGCAATAATGCAAATCCAGTAATGCTGCCCAGCTATAAATCTGCTGGGATGGATTTCAGGTATCTGGAGAACTGGATATCCCAGATTCCATCGCGTGGAGCCAGGCGTGACGAGGGCATGAGTAATTCTAGGTAGATCTAGACCTGGCCTGACTTCTTCTTCATAGCCTTCAAAACCCATGAGAGCTGATCATTTATACAGAGTCTGTATATATTTATTTCTTTTTTTCATTTTACAATTTCATACCTGGATTTTGCGTGGAAACCATAAAGAAGCCACAGTATTTAAATGCAATGTGTTTTTTAAAGGGATCTCCATAATAATTAAAAGGATACTGAGCTCTCATGCGCCATATACTATTATTCTGAATAATACTATTTTTTTTATATTTATGAAAAATAATTTATAGTATGCTTTAAAAAGTTATGATAAAGAAAGCTGCCACAATAATGTTATTACATATTACATATTATGATATCACTCAATTTTAAGACCTAAACCTGCCAGCCGTGAAAAAAAAAAAAAAAATTATATATATATATATATATATATATATATATATATATATATATATACTACCACTCCACTGCCAATTCTCAGCCATGCACCGAATATACAAACATCCCAGGATTAGACCTGTGATTGGTTGGTAGGCCAAAATAGAATTCTCAGTGGCAGTAAGAAGCTGTGTGTACACTAGTATGATATACTTGAAGCTTTTTTTTTTTTTTTTTTAATATATGTTTTCTAAAGACATTCCTCTAAAGGCATTTTAAATGATGACATATATAGATAAGCTACAATTACTTTCTCATGTCCCTTTAACATCCTGTATCTCACAGACCAATCATCATTAAGTACTTTAAAAGGAACACTGTAATCTAAAGATGTATATCATACTTTTAAAGGATCTTGCTTTAAACCTTGTAATCCTGTAAATTAGCCTCCCCCCCCAAAAAAAAACGGTTTTGTTTTATTCATTTTGTTTAGAAATTATTTTTTGATGTTTTTTGTAAAATTATTATTTTTTTCTTTATATACATCTTTCCCCCTCCCCCTCCAATTTTACCTTTAGGACACAGACAGTTTGGTGCTAGCCAGCCAGAAAGTTTTAGGAGCCAGATTATGGATTATATAAAGAAATATTTGTATAATAACTAAAATTAATATAATATACACGAGAGGACATAAATATCTATAGTATTCATGAATTTTAGGAACTATATGCATATATAATTTTATTACAGAAAAAAAAACAATCAACTGATAATTGAACTTATATCAGATGAAATTATAACGGAGCCATTTTGTTATAACTAAGTATCCGTATATAGCGCTATATATATAATATATATATATATATATATATATATATATATATATATACTTCATTATTTTCTATGCTGTGGGAGGATCTTCAAAGGCTATATAAGCGGTGACTAAATTTGGTAAAGTCAAAACTTGAACAATTTAAAACATTAAAATATTTAAACAACTTTCATAAGTGGTTTCCAAGACTCCCTATGATGGTGTAGAGCCGTTTGGGGGACTTCTATGCTCTTTTAGGGGTTCCTGGTGGTCCAGTGGTTAGGATTCAGTGCTTTCACCGCTCAGACCTGAGAGCGATTCCAGTCAGGGAACCAAGAGGTCACACCACCCTGAAGCCAAGCAGGGTGGGGGCCTGGTCAGTACTTGGATGGGAGACCACCTAAGAATACCAAGAGCTGTATGCTGTGGCCCACTGGTGAAGGAACTGGCACCCCACTCCAGTATCTCTGTGGATATCAAGTTAATCAGCATGGTGCATTGTGATCAATGAGGTCACAGAGAGTCGGACACAACTGTATGACACACACATGCTCTTTTAAGTATTCCTGCTTTTAAATGCAATGGGATTTGAGACTCCGCAGAGTAGTACAGTAATTGATTTGGATGATGCATTGTATAAATATTTGTATTGGCCTTGTCCTTGCACCTCCTACATTATTCAGTAAGAATAGACTTTTTTTCTTTTTTTTTTTCTATATCCTTCCAAAATAATCTCCAGTTCAGAAGCCGATCATCACATCATTAGTCGTCTCCATACACCGACTCTGAGCAGATGTTTGTATTTACTGTGTGTGCTGATCTAGTGTTTACCCTAGATAAGAGTCCAATGGAAGATACAATGTATCACAGGAACACTTTAGGGACTATACAATGATATCTGTGTGTGATACATTGTTGCCAGCACTCGCCCACAAGAACCTCTAGTGATTATATCAATGGCCGTGATGAAAAAGGAAACCTTGAAAGTGGAAGCTGTACGGCATTTGCTACCCGTGGCTCCCTCTGACAAAAATGCCAGTGAGTTCAATAAAACTAAATGAAAGTTCATTAGTTTACAGGAACACAATCTATTCAGAAATGGCAGAAAAAAATGAATGCCTGATTAAAGTTGGAAAACAAAAAAAATAAATACAAATACAGTCAGGTCCATAAATATTGGGACATCAACACAATTCTAATCTTTTTGGGTCTATACACCACCACAATGGATTTGAAATGAAACTAACAAGATGTGCTTTAACTGCAGACTTTCAGCTTTAAGTTGAGGGTATTTACATCCAAATCAGGTGAACTGTGTAGGAATTACAACAGTTTGTATATGTGCCTCCCACTTTTTAAGGGACCAAAAGTAATGGGACAATTGGCTGCTCAGCTGTTCCATGGCCAGGTGTGTGTTATTCGCTCATTATCCCATTTACAAAGAGCAGATACAAGCTCCAGAGTTCATTTCAAGTGTGCTATTTGCATTTGTTGCTGTTAACTCTCAATATGAGATCCAAAGAGCTGTCACTATCAGTGAAGCAAGCCATCATTAGGCTGAAAAAACAAAACAAATCCATCAGAGAGATAGCAAAAACATTAGGTGTGGCAAAATCAACTGTTTGGAACATCCTTAAAAAGAAAGAACGCACCGGTGAGCTCAGCAACACCAAAAGACCCGGAAGACCACGGAAAACAACTGTGGTGGATGACCGAAGAATTATTTCCCTGGTGAAGAAAACACCCTTCACAACAGTTGGCCAGATCAAGAACACTCTCCAGGAGGTAGGTGTATGTGTGTCAAAGTCAACAATCAAGAGAAGACTTCACCAGAGTGAATACAGAGGGTTCACCACAAGATGTAAACCATTGGTGAGCCTCAAAAAACAGGAAGGCCAGATTAGAGTTTTCCAAACAACACCTAAAAAAGCCTTCACAGTTCTGGAACAACATCCTATGGACAGATGATACTAAGATCAACTTGTACCAGAGTGATGGGAAGAGAAGAGTATGGAGACTGAAAGGAACTGCTCATGATCCAAAGCGTACCACCTCATCAGTGAAGCATGGTGGTGGTAGTGTCATGGCGTGGGCATGTATGGCTGCCAATGGAACTGGTTCTCTTGTATTTATTGATGATGTGACTGCTGACAAAAGCAGCAGGATGAATTCTGAAGTGTTTCGGGCAATATTATCTGCTCATATTCAGCCAAATGCTTCAGAACTCACCTGAATCCGATTGAGCATGCATTTCACTTGCTGAAGACAAAACTGAAGGGAAAATGCCCCAAGAACAAGCAGGAACTGAAGACAGTTGCAGTAGAGGCCTGGCAGAGCATCACCAGGGATGAAACCCAGCGTCTGGTGATGTCTATGCGTTCCAGACTTCAGGCTGTAATTGACTGCAAAGGATTTGCGACCAAGTATTAAAAAGTGAAAGTTTGTTTTATGACTGTTAATCTGTCCCATTACTTTTGGTCCCTTAAAAAGTGGGAGGCACATATACAAACTGTTGTAATTCCTACACCGTTCACCTGATTTGGATGTAAATACCCTCAAATTAAAGCTGAAAGTCTGCAGGTAAAGCACATCTTGTTAGTTTCATTTCAAATCCATTGTGGTGGCGTATAGAGCCAAAAAGATTAGAATTGTGTCGATGTCACCATTATTTATGGACCTGACTGTACATATCTTACTTTGGACCTATCTTGTTTTGTGTGTCCCTGTTGTAGAAGCGCGCCGCTGCCAACTGTAGGAAAGCGGACATCCTAACCCCTCTAACCCTAACCCCCAAATCTCTAACCAATTAGCGAGCGTAGTAGCTCATTTATAGCACAAGATTGCACACGTTCCAAGAGTAGTCGGCAAGGGATAGGACCCTTACTTTTCCAACACCATTTTGCCCTCTATCAAAAAGTTATTCAAAAAACTTTATAGAAGAGAGAGGACTACAGTTGGCCTTTAAAGAGGCACTGCTTCTCCAATAAGAAGTTAATTTAACTTTAAAGAGCATTAAAATTGACTATACATTGTACTGGCAGTTTTGTACAGTAAATTGTTATTTAAATATTTAGAAATGATTTTGCGGCTCCTGTATGCTGATATGTGGATCAGTATGCTACCATGCAGTCCTGGTAATTGATAAGGGTGGGAGAGGGGTCTAACTGCCAGATAACATTGCAGGTATTTATTTTGACCACTGCAAATACACACACGCAAATTTCATTATAACTATTATATCAAAGTAGTTAATTAATATGAGTAAGCCACTCATTTTCATATAAATACAGCAAGAACAACAGGAATGATTCACATTAGAAGAAAATGTATAACACATCATGTAAACATTTTTTTATGCTCTTTAAGGAAAACATAAAAAACAACTTAGTTTTGGGTGATATTCCCTTTAACAGAACCGACAATTTAATGGAGAGATTGAGCAGTTGATATCCCATTGAGACGTTAAATTGTACACCTTGTAAGTAAATCCAAATCTGGAGTCTGCACATACTCTGAATTGTCCTATAAACACTTTTAGACTAAAAACAATGCATGCAGACCCCCAGGGAGTAATTACACAAACACTCATTTTTTTATCAAAATATCAGTGTAAGTTTTTAAGAAAATGCAAAATTTTAAAGTGTTTTTTTCATTCTTATAGTATCACATATAATAGTTGTCAAACTATGAATCGTTGTCACGCTCCGCAAGGGACGCAGTTTGGTCCGCAAATGCGGAAGGCCGAAGGTGGAGGCTCTAACGTGGCTGCAATGAGCCGAAAGGCTTCGCGAGGGTCCGCATTTGCGGAGGTGGAGGCTCTACAGCGCCTCACAAGCGGTTACAAACACTCACACAATCGCCAAAATAGGAACCGCAGCTCTTACAACTCAAAATTTACAGACTTAGCCAAAATAAATACAAGACGCAGGACTTCGGAAAAACAACATTACGAACTCGCAAAATTACGACCTTAACGCCTGAACCGCGCACACCTAAAAACACTAAAACCACGATAAATACACACAAAAAAGATATAAAAAGCTTACCCACAGCGAGCGGGGGCACCCAGGACCCCTGCAAGTGAAGTTACACCTCAATTTAAGTCCAAATTCCCGAGTTTAGACACAGGAAAATCCCCTAAGCGAGAGAAAAAATGGCTGCTGAAAAAAACGAAAACTAGGCTACACGACCCTAAAGCCGCAAAACACCACCAAACACAGACATATTTTCAAAAAAGCCGTACGAGGTACAAGATGCACTTTTATCAAGGACGCTAAACGGCTTCCCCTTGCACACGCAGCCTATTTACACTACACACTGCACACATTGCTGACACTTACACCTCAGCTCCACAACAGTGCAAACCTACATTGTATGCTGCAGGAGCATCAAAACAGATTGTCAGCTCTTCAGCACAATGCTTCCTGCATGTATTACTTAGAAATAGGTAAAGTATATTCATTTATTAATTATCTCTTTAGCATACAAAAATACATATACACAAAAAAAAGAACAACATTTTTTTTTGCAATGAGCGCCGAAGGTCCTCATTGTAAAAAACGGTTTACATTATGTCTCAAACAGCATTCCCTGGCTTACAATTTCATGCCTGTCATTTTTTGACGGGCAGTTCGCTAGTTTAATTTATATTATTTAGAACCTCTGCCGTTCCTTTTAATTATACATTTTGCAAAAGGATTGGGATAGTTACTCGCTGGTATCTGCACACACGCAGACTAGTTAGTTAAATATGACTTTAAACTGAAAACAATATAGCCAGACCCCAGGAGTGCAATTAGCATTTATTGGCAATAATCATGTGCAATCACATGTATAGTTCTCAGCAGCGCGACTCTCCCAAAATCCGTTGGTAACGCAATGTTAAAACTGGGGGCTCACAAAGTGAGCCCACGGCACCTGGGGCCTTTGCGAAGTGAGGGCTGCAAACACAGACCTCGCGAATCATGTAGGCGTTCATCCCTAGGACCCCGTACAACTTAGGCAGGGAGCGCCAAAGAGGCACGCACTGTGCTGGTGGAGATGAGCGCCGTAGGCACTCATCCCAACGACCCCGTATGACTTGCGCATCATACCTACAACCCACGTAACTACACATCAACAGAAAACTCAAATACACAATTCCCATTGCGAGACCCGTTGAAAAATCGTCTCTAAAAAATTACGTCCCGTAACGCTTACAATGAAAGCGTCACTTAGAAGAAAAAAAAATACGACCCGCAAAAAATACGAACGTAACGGCCGCACCACGCACAGCAAAAAAAACACAAAATAAAAACTAAAATAAAAAAGCACCGCAAAGGGGGGCACCCAGGACGTCTGGGAATGAGGTTACATGCCAACCGGATCATAATAAACGCTAAAGGCTCTCATCAAGCGCCTCACAAGGAGTGCCAATGGTGTTTAGAGGAGCAAAACGACACCAGGGGAGAGGCTTGCAATGTGCGCCAAAAGACGATCAGCGCAAACCTTGCAAGGAGCGCCAAAGGAGCTCTGATAATCCAACCAAAAAGGTGCTCCGCGCAAGGCTCGCAATAAGCGCTGAAGGTACTCACACAACCAAAAGACTTACTTTGTGTAGCAAACAGCATTACCTGACCGGCATTTTTTGACGGGCAGGTCGCTAGTAATGACTACTTCTGTGTGCTAATTTACAGGTAAATCACAAAGGTTAATGTACTTTTACTGTAAGAAAAAAGTGATTTTATTTTATAATGTTCAACAGATAAAATGTGTGCACCTGCTGTGCTCTTTTTTTTTTTTTTTCAAGCATGTTATTTTAAAACCAAGAGTGAAAATTGGCAAGTATGGGGTCCCTTTAAGTGCGCTGGATACTTGGATGAGGTGGCTGCTGGCGTGTGCAGTAAATGTGCTTCCCATCAGCCTCAAGAGTGTTTATCTTCATCCACTCTGACACCTTCTGCCTTTCATGGGTGTGAAAGATGCGAGAGTTGCTTAGGATGATTTCGGAGAGAAGCACTGGACATTAGAGAGAGTACGGAGGGTGCCAGAGAGAGAGAGCGCAGCGGGTGCCAGAGAGAGATGACGGAGGAACTTCAAGAGGACCTCTAGCCGTGTGGTCTAAAACTAAATCACATCAATATAGTATGTCACAGATGAGACCGGTAATCCATCCCGTCTCTGCACATAGGGCCTTTTGTATATTATATTGTAACACTTCATTATTAAGGACAAACATTTTGACTTTCTCTGCAGGGGTGGCCGAATAAGGATTTTGTCTCTTACAGTAATCTTGTAAAATAAGTTTTTCAGCCGATAGGAACTTTGGGCTTTTGGATCTGGGGACTGGACCCCTACCTATCGTAGCCAGGTGCATCAAATGGACTGAGGCTATTATAATGGCCACCATGGCATGTCTACTAAAGAGCTATAATCACTTTGCTATGGGTATGGGATCAGAATGTGGTTGTGAAACTGTTCTATTCTTTTAATGTTTCCCCAAGCCCTGGTTATTTGCACCCCCAATAACCACTGGTTACCTAAGCCCAGAGTGCTCTGGGTCAATTTTACATTTTGATGACAATTCTTTTACGTGTTTCGTGTATTTCAGGGTGCATATATATTGCATAGGGCCAATAAAATATTTACTGGGTAGTATCACTTTAAGGGTGACTACTAGTCACTTCCAGTAGCCAACCAGAATACCCAGTTCGCTCCCAGCCCAAGGGTAGGTTCCTGGGTGTTTAAATTTCTGACAGCCTAGTTAACAATCATGGATAGCCGGGCTGGCATTGATCCCTGGGTGGAAGTCCTAGCCCATGTGGGGCAATTAAAGTTCCAGACGGTGTTAAATTGTAATTGTTTAGTTCAATTAATCTTTGGATATATGGTATGGAAAACTACATTTAGAGGGAAGGTAGTTTATTATTACACAAACTATAAAATAATACTTATATCCCTGAACATACCCCTGAACCTTTTACATTACATCTTCTATTCATGGCCTCTAAAGGATCACAGTAATGCTCGTATAATATGGGTTAATAACTGGTTTCCAATAAAATAAGTATTTTGAAGAAAACATAATCTCAATGGAGCTTTTAAAACTTAGTGAAACCTTTAGCGTTTCAGACTGCAGTAGATGTTTCTCTTCACTGCTTATAATGTGTCTGCAATAGGGCATCAAGACTTCTATCAGGACAGTTTCCTGAGCAGGTGGCCACTGCCGGTAAACCTAAAAAAACAGAAATAGGCGGCCAACTGGTCATATCCTCCTCTCCACTGTCTGTCAGTGTCTAGGGGGTGGGAAGTGTCAGCTGTAACTATTACAAGTTAAATTGAATTTATTTTATATAAATACAGATTTTTATTGCTATTCAGTTACCAAATAAAATCTATGAGCTCTAAGTGACTCTTAAAGAGTATTTGTCTTTCTGAAACGACTGTGTTTGTATGGTGCTCTCTTCTCTCCAGGTCTTTTGTCTCTCTTTCCTGCAGTCTCTCTCGTCTCCCCCGTCCCGCAGTCTCTCTCGTCTCCCCCGTCCCGCAGTCTCTCTCGTCTCCCCCGTCCCGCAGTCTCTCTCGTCTCCCCCGTCCCGCGGTCTCTCTCGCCTTCCCCCCGTCCCGCGGTCTCTCTCGCCTTCCCCCCGTCCCGCGGTCTCTCTCGCCTTCCCCCCGTCCCGCGGTCTCTCTCGCCTTCCCCCCCCGTCCCGCGGTCTCTCTCGCCTTCCCCCCCCCCCCCCGTCCCGCGGTCTCTCTCGCCTTCCCCCCCCGTCCCGCGGCCTCTCTCGTCTCCCCCCGTCCCGCAGTCTCTCTCGTTTCCCCCCGTCCCGCAGTCTCTCTCGTCTCCCCCCCGTCCCGCAGTCTCTCTCGTCTCCCCCCCGTCCCGCAGTCTCTCTCGTCTCCCCCGTCCCGCAGTCACTCTCGTCTCCCCC